>JAOBAS010000037.1:21366305-21396210 GCA_025311575.1 Elanoides forficatus | reverse complement strand
AGCATCTCCTCCCCCTCCTTCTGCACTGACCTGGGGGGCTGCAGGGCTGGTGCTCTCACATCTTCTCACTCCTCTCTCTGGCTGTAGTTACTCAGGTTTTTGGTTTTTTTCCCCCTTTCTTAAATCTGTTCTCCCAGAGGCACTACCACTGCCGCTGATGGGCTTGGCCTTGGCCGGTGGTGGGTCCGTTTTGGAGCCGGCTGGTATTGGCTCTATCGGACACAGGGGAAGCTTCCAGCAGCTTCTCACAGAAGCCACCCCTGTAGCCCCACCACTACCAAAACCTTGCCGTGCAAACCCAATACAGTTACAATGGTATCAGGCTGTGGCACACCATAGCTGCATGTCTGCTCAGAGCTGTTCTGAAACAAATACAGTCAGCAAAAATGTCCACACGGTTATAGCCACTCACATTTATGAAGGATAGCTAGGAAGACAAATGGGGAAAATGACTGGAGACTAAATCAGTTCTGCTAAGCACCATGTTTCCACAAGAAGACTGCAGAACAGCTGCTACAGCTGTTACGGATGGTTTTGTTTCTAGTGCTTGGTTATATCCCCCAAATCTCTGCCATTACCCAGATGACCTGTTGCTTGGCCTGACATGTCAGGAACGCGTTAAGCTGGAAGGAGGCAGTGGATGAGCAAACAGGGGCTGAGTTATAGCCCTGACCTTGCTCTTCGCATTCTCTGTGTCCCGGAGGAAGTCGTGTAGCCTCATTGTTGCATGCTTTGAAGAAGAGACTTCAGCCTTCGGTGCTCCTGTGGTGCAGCACACCGAGGTCCTGAGCTCAGGGGCAGAGCTGCTCTTCCCTAGCGCAGAGCAACAATTTTCATTTTCCGGCTCCAGAGCTAGGTAAGCTTCGTGTCACCAATGAGTTCAGAACAAATGCATGTGTAGCCTATTTTATCCCCTCCTCTTGCTAGTTACATTTCATTTATGTGATAAAAGCAGGTCTAAACCACAGCATACACATAGTTCTAGCATGCAGTTGTGGCAGTAACATGCCCAAGGTATTTTATCCTCTGTAAATCCTCCTCTTACTGACCCAAGCGTACAAATAAGATGCTGAACAACATAGCTGAGGGAGTAAATACCTCGTAACCAAGCAGGTGCCTCACTTTTCATTTGTGCCCATGTGAACATTTATGATTTTATTTCATAATGGTATTGCAGTGAGCTGCACCTTTACAAATAGGAAATTAAATCAGATGGTGATGTAAACCTGCAGAGGAGAACAGGCAGCTGTAATGGTTCTTTATTGCTTATTTCATCTGCGGTTGCATTTTGCCATCGTCTGGTGCTTAGTGAAGTGTATGATTTATTCATAGAAGACACTGTCACAGCCAAAGGGTTGTACAATAAACCACTGACAAGGCCTATGCCAAAAGCCATTAGGAAAAGAGAACAATAATCTAGACACAAAGTATTTACAGACCAAGTTGTCTTTAATTTAAAATCCTTTACTAAGGCTTGATGATAATTACATCACATTTCAAATCAGCCAATGCTGACAGGTTTCTGTGTTTTCTGCATGGTTATTAAAAAATGCGCAATAATTGAAATCTACCTTAAGAAGTCACAACAAATTAATGTCATCTTAAGGTCATTGAAGCACTCATGCATGCTGCTAAGAGCCAGATTTTTCTTACTTAATATTAGCGCCAGGCTGGCAGAGGAGTTGGCATGACAGGTACATGCTTGATATGGGTATTGGGCTGGATTCTGATTTATGGTCTTTCTTCCTCCTCTTCCTTCTGCTTCTTTCTCCCTCCATATACAGAAGTATTTTTATATATGTTTAAAAAATATATATTTTATTTATATATATATATACAAATATACATGCTTTTCTTCTTTGTGAAGAGGTGAGGTACCTTACTAAGGCAGAGATGGAGAGATGCTTTAAAAGTCTGGAAATCCATTGGAATTCCCCAAATGACCATGTGTTGGAGGACTGCTGTTCCCCTTGCATTTCCCTGTTTGCTACAGTTCTGTGTCAATCGCTCTCCACTACAGATTATTTTAGGAGGCTCTGAGTGCCAAGGGTATCTGTGAATTCAGTGTAATCTAAGAGGATAAGACACGGATATCAAAACGCATAGGGGCAACGGGAGGGAGATGGCGCTTTGTCCTCATTCCGCTTGCTTACGTATACACCAATGCGCATTTGGAAACGGAGCTGTGCCGATCCAGCTTTTCAGTAAATGGGAAATGGCAGATGACGGGGTCATTGGAAAGCCCCTGTGCCGTGGACCGTGCGGCAGCAGTGGCCCCACAGCTCCCGCTCTGCGGTACGGTCCCTGCCTAGCCATCGGCAGGTCCCTGCGTCACAGCTCGCTTTGGGCTTTCAATGTCTCATTTACATTTCTCTTTTTTTGGAGCCTATGCTCTAGAACAGCCGTCACAAGCAGAAGTCACTGTGGTCTCTATAGTGTGATGGGAGGGGAAGCCCCAGGGAAGGGCTTCACAGCAGAGGGCACGTCTTGGTAATGGGAATTTTTGGAAATGCTGCAGACAGGGCTATGGCTTTTCCCCACACCAAGAAGTCTTGCTAAGACATCTCTCTGAGGCAGAGTGAAGGTGCCCATGTTGTGCATATCCATCTGGAAGACAGACTCATTCATTATTTTGAACGTTATTTATTATTTGCTAGACAAGGACATTGGTGGCAGCACATCAGGCACAGGAGATGGAAAACTTTGGTACCTCTATGACATTAGTGATGTCTTGCTGGAATAAAGCAGGTTTTAGTGATCACTTTGTGAAAGGTAAATACCTATATTCTCCACAAACGGTATTCATTTTTGACAGGGGCCCTTAATTTCAATTTGCCATACTGCTTCCTCTAAGAAATAGGGATGTTTTCTCTTATTGAGGGTCAGCCTGCATTGTCAGTGCTCAGAGGTGGAAATAACTCCTTGTCCTGTGCTTGTTCAGCCTGATTCCCATAAAATCTTGGTCAGCCTGGAGATGACTGGGTATTCCAGTGTCCATACCAAGAGTCATGGAGAAATGGAGGGATCCTGTGCTGCAAAACTATGTTGTTAGCATTTTCAAGGCTTGTGTAATGCTGTGTGGGTCCAAAAAAGCTAAGCCTGGATACAGAGAGTGGATGGTGAAGGAAAGCAACTGAGTCATCCCAAAGACAGAAGTATTGCTTTGGAGTGGAAACTGGACATTTAGATTTTTTCCCCGGTCTGCTAAAGCTGTGATTCTTCCTGCACCAACTGTATCCTTGGAACAAAAATAACCATCAATGGAGTATAAAATGCAGATTGCTTGAGCATAAAAACATAGCAGAGTTTTGTGTAGGTGTGCTTGTTAAAGGGTTAATGCCATCAGATGTCCCTATGCTGTTTCCTACCAACATATATTTCATCACATTTTATGGCTACTTTTTGGAGACAACAGAAGAAAAATCAAAAGGAGTCAGATCTGCTTCCTTTGTCGCTGCAAGTTTGTGGATGATGCAGTGCAGCATGCAGGTAATTGCTATGCAGGTGTATGCAGTTGCAGGGTTTTGACGATTGAGAGCAGCATATCGATTGCTCAGTGTCTGCTCTCGGGAGCCCCACGGAAGAGGAAGATAAAGTGCGTTCTTTCGCTAATATTTAAATTCGCTAGAACTTTGTTCTTGCTTTATTTCTCTGTGATCTCAGATGTTGCAGAGCTGTAAGGAATTGTTAAGGACTTTGAAAGAACACATTCTGGTTTCTTTGTGATGTACAATGAAAGCACTAGGAGCAAGAAATCTGTTTGTAAATCCAGCAAGGTAAAAACTCCTTTAATGAACAGCCAACCTAATGAAAGTAGTCCTTTGCAGAAACAAAACACATCTAGAGGTCTACCTCTGAGCAGGAATGTGTTTTGTGTTTATGGTCCCTTCCTGAAAGACTTGAGGGTACGTTTGTTATAAATCATAACGTTATTGTACAAGAGTTTAAATAGTCTTTATTATTCCCAGCAGTTTTGCAGAGAAACTCATGTCCTTTAGACAGGGTTTGTAGCATATGCAGCGGCTTTTGTCATGCCTCCTGCTCAGCAGATCTCCAGGCTAGAAGCTGGGTTAACCATGGCCATGCCTGCGGACCTTTGGTCTGACCCAGTGCAGTCATTCTTGTGTTTTAATCAGCTTTAGATAATATTTCCTAAGAGTTTTCAGCAGCTGATGTGGGCAGGCTGGGGAGGGAGATGGGGTGGTGAACACCTGGGTGGCCATGCTTATTCTACGGGGCTTGGAAAAGATTTTGAGGATGATTGTTTCATGAATAACAAATTAATTTGGACATCATGAATTCTTACTCTTCTGTGCAAAATGGGTTTAGACAGCAGATTTAACTAGGTGATGACACTGGAAAAAGCTGAGCAGTCAAGTGTTTAGGCACACAAGCTCCTGGAAATTCAGGAAGACGCTCCTGATATGAACTCTCAAATCTTTGCACAAGTAGAAAGGTCCAGTTGGAATTTTTGTTGAATGTTTTTTTAAAAAAGCAAACAGAAATCTCCACCTCCTCATGGTCTCTGAAATAAGTGGAATTCTTCTATTTAGGGTAGTTGCTACAAGAACAAAGGCTGAGGGGTCTGGCCCTATTTCTGAGCACCGGTTGCAGCCAGAGTCTCCGTTTCAGAGGGAGGGTTGTGACTCGTCCCTTGGGGGCATTGCGTGACCAGATCAGATGCTGTCACCAGTTGGGCCATGGCCACCCACCCCAGGATCTCCTCCGGCAGTGGTGGGAGGAGGTGGGAACTAACTTTTACCCAGAAATGAAGGCTCTTTCCCCTCCCCTCAACAGCTGGTAGAGTTCTGCAGTGTCTTCTGCTTCAGGAGATGTTCGTAGGGCTCCAGCAAACTGCAGCTTATGCTGCTTCTCCAATGGGAGGCAGCACTTAGTTGTTCTAGGAAGGCACTAATGCTAAAAGCAGACCAGGAATGAACCAACAAAAACCACTCAGTCAAAAGCATGAAAATGCTCCCACTTCTCTAGGAAATCTCCCTCCACCTCCTCTCTGAGGCTAGAGGACCGTCCCACTCTTGTGGTCTTCATCCTTCCTCCTGCCTACCTGTCTCCCAGATCCCTCACGTGTCACAGGGTTCAGCATGAATATAAGCAAAACAAGTGTCCGCCTTCACCTACAAGGATTAAGAGGTGGCAAAATGTAAAGAAAGAAACAAAAATTTGTTATTTTCCGGCAATAACTGTCACTGCCCGAAGCCAGTAAATTGATAGGGGTGGTTTTAGTAGAGCTGACGGTGCTGTCACTGTTTCTCACATCATGTCTGTCTTAAGCCCATGGCTGTGGGATGGGATTAGGTTGAAGGGCCAGCCTGGCACCATGGCTGGTGCAACCCAGGGACCAGGCAAACCCCAGCTTTTCCCCCCTGCTCATTTCTGAAGCTCCGAATCTGAAAATGAATCCCTGCCTCTGCTGGTTTCCATGCTGATTATTTGGCAGGGGATTCTGACTGGCCTACCGTAGCTTCCCCCAGTTTTGTCAAAAATTATATTCAACAACTTACTGTTTTTCATCTGCGAGCATCACACACTTTAAAGGACTTTTCTGTAAAGAGTTTTCTCCAGCCACTGTTTTCAACAAGCATGAGATGCTGATAGCTTCAAAAATCCTGCTTGGAATATGGCATTAATATTTGATCTTCATTGAAGCCAAAGAGTTGTCTGACTTCTGCAGACAATGCAGAGAATAATAAAGCTTTTGTTTGTTCTTCCCGCAAGAAAAAAAAAAAAGGAAGCTTCATTTCTGCTGATGTAAAGTGAATGCTAATGAAGGCGCTTGTTAGTGGAGAGGCTACAGCCAAGCTCTCCACTTATAAAAATTTTCCAGAGCTCTAAATAGAGAAGAAGGTGAGGGAGGAAATCTAGGCAGCAGTGGGAGTATCCTGCCACCGTTTGATTTGTACGGCTCTAATTTTCTGTGTTTGTGCGTTTTCAGAACTTCACTTGGAAATGGAAAATGCAACAGATTTGGGCTAATGCGTCAGTGAAGATGTGCTGCTGTATCAAAATGAAGGTATTCAAAGGAGTAAATCACCTGTTTTCACAGTAAACCAATTTTTGGGGGGTGTGGTGATGGAGAGGGTTTTCTTGGAGTTTGGTCAGCAAAAGTTCTCCTGGGTATTGCACTGTTTCTATCTTGAAAAATAAATAATATAAACAAAAGCTGATGCAAAAAAACCCCAAAACCCAAAACAATTACTAAGTTAGCACAAATACGCTATGAAGGCAGAGTAGTTACAGAACTGCATGTATTCTGAAAATTAAGATTTTTATCTGTCTTCTCTCACTGGAATCTCAGCTTGACAATCCAGTTGCTCCATTTTAACCAATTACTGTAGACTTCCTTTCTTTAGGAGGAAAGGCCCATCACGCTGTGCTTGCCCACAGATGAGCCTGAATAGCTGGACATCTCATCCTGCGCCTCGGGAGGAGAGGGCTGAAGCTTCTGGCTGCAACCATGGTTGGTTCCTGGGGAAAAAGGAGCACCAGGCAAGTTATAAGAACAAGCTTAATTTTTAGAATTTCTGGATGCTATGTTCTTGATGTATATCCTTCCTGTTGTGCTAATGCTAGAAATGTTTGGGTTTTAATTACTTCCTTGCTATAATAAAAGGTTGAGGGGGGGAGAAAAGTAGCTATAAAGACAAGAGTGGGAAGGCTTTTGGCAGGAAGAAAGGAAGAAGAAAGAAAGTTACTGCCTACTTAGAAAGTAATGATATGAGCAATTACCACTCTGGTGGAAATGAGGTGATCTCAGATGAGAAAGTCACTTCTGAGACATCCATAGCAAATGCATCTTTCAAGGATGGGACCTTCTCCAAAAAGCATTTTAACAAAGTATTTTTAATGGGAACAGTTTTATCTTTGGGTTGGGAAAAAAACATGCAAAGTCTACTGTTTCTGAGCAGAAACATTAATAGTGTTAAAATAATGCTGAGCCAATTTTCTGGAAATCTCAATTATTTTCCCTTTGTAGATTATAAAGTCAGCCGAGGGTCTGCTCTAATGCCTATAAAAGTCAATGGGAGATTTTGCATTAACTCTCCAGAGAGCTGGATCAGTTTGGTTCTCAGCTGCAAAGCCTTTAAGCTTTGCTATTTTTGAGTTATGTGAAAGTAAGATTTACATATTGGTAAATTGTACCCTGTGAGTTAGAGAAGGTTGGTGCTAGTTTTCCCCAAGCAATTTTGGGGAGAAATAAGATATGCAAGTAAGACCTAAAAATCAGATATAAACGTCTAAGCGTATCCTTGCTGTTGTGCTAAAAGTAATGCCACGCAAGTGCTTTGTTTCATTTCAGTTTTAAGATTGCATAGTTGAGACTGGGAAGTGATTTAGGATAAAAAGCTCATCCGTGTAAGCAGAATGAGTTGCCTGCCACAGCAGTTGTCCCCCATGTTATTTAGTGGCTGCTGTTCTTGAATTTTAGGAATGAGTTGCCAGATTTTTCTCTCCAGCCATTGAGAGGGACATTTCCCAGTTCTGCCTTTGTCTGTGTTGAGTAATTATAGGGCATTTTTGCCCTTAATGAAGATTTTAGCTTTATTATTCAATGTTTATGTTAGGCTAGAGTTTAGAAGCTTTATCCTGTTTAGGGCTTCACCATGGCAGGAGGTCTCTAGCGAGAGCTGCTTTTTTCCCTAAGAGTATGTGTGCTAAAGGACCAGGCTTTTAGGGACTGGTTTTACAAGCACATTTTTCATACAAAATAAAGATACAGGGGTGGTTCAGCCATCTTTGTAGCAGGAGGTCCAAAAGCTCTCTTTAGTCCCAGGTGTTTTTGCCAAATAAAAGCGATCTCTCTAAATCTTGCCTTCCTGATGGCTGGTTAACAGTAACGAACAGAAGTGGTTGATGGGTTGGTACTCACCAGCATAGCCATAGGGGAGGCCAGCAGATAGAGGGGAGCACAGGGGGTGGGTGTGCACGCACGGGCACACACCCGCCGAAATGTGCTGCACTATAAATCGGGCAGACCAGCACTGCAATGCCTGCCTGCAGCCAGCCCTCTGATTTACCAATATCTACCGTGTTTTCTGCTGTACTCGATTCCTCCCAAATGTCCCAGCCATACGAACACTCCTAAAGGCGAGTTTCCACTGGGAACAGATGGGCACAGAGGAGTGAGAGCTGCTGGTGCTGGCAGAGCTCGAGCAGTGATGAATTTTCTCTATTATTTTCACCATGGTCTGAAATGTTCCATCGTCTCTTAGGCAGTACTATTTGCTTCCTGGCTCCCTGCTCGCTGGCTTTTTAAGCTCCAATAAAAGTCAGCCTGTGGGTAAGCCTACTTCTATCAGCATCCTCCAAGCTGGCTCCAGTGTGCTGTAAATGCAGGCTTGTTATGCCTCTAAAACATAAATAAAACCGGAGCTCTCTGGCCCGGGTATGGCGGCTGTGAGAAAACTTATCATGTTCCACTTCATTTCTACCCAGACTCATCAGAAAGCACTATCTGGACAAAAGCAAACGGTGTGATTGAAGAGGCTGTCCTCTCTGCACTTACCGCTGCTCAGTGGTCCTTTCACTGGAGTAATTTTTTAACCTGCACTTCTCTCGTGTTCAGTGAAAAAAATGTGAATTAAAAGGAAGTCCCACCCCTCTTCCCAAAGTCATAGCACCCAAAGGGGCCGTGTGACAAGAGCCATCATTAATGTCCTGTTCGCCCATCACACTGGCCTGAGCAGCTCTGTTCTCTTCCTGCTTCTGCCAACCTTTGTGCAATGCACCAGCACCCCAAAAGGCTCTCCCACCATTAGCAATTCTATTTCTATTGCATAAAACTCACTCTTCTCGGGCTTTTTTGGGCAAAGAGTTGACTTAAAAAACAATCCTGGTTTTACTTTTTTTTGTCACACCCCTAGCATGGCTTTGATAGGTAATTTCGGGGAAGATGAAAAAGAAGTCCCATCCATAAATAAATAAATAGATAAATAAATATTTCAGGGTACTTAAGCCTGCATCTGGGATTTGTCCTCATGAAACCAAGTGGCTTTTGCATGCAGCTCAGCTGTGGTTGGGACAAGCAGGTCCCACCTGTGAAGGTGGTGGAGAGTGGACAGAGGCGTCGCTTCGCTTGCCCCATGTCCCACCAAACATGCAGCCAAGTGATGGAGGGCATCCCGGAATGGGATCACAACTGCGTTATTTTAAACAGCATTTACTGAAACAACTTTGCCTCCTTAAATTTGAATGGAAGAAAAATGGTTGAAGATGCCTGGTAGGCAGTGGGTTGGGCTGTGTCTGCCAGCGACCCTGAGCAGAACAAAAGCTATTAATATTCTGCCCTGTTATTGTTTGGTTTTGGTGTGCAATGTATGTTGGGGAGAGGAAAGCATGTTGCAGGCACAGTCACTGCGTTATAGGCACATTGCAGGATGCATGTGGGCAGCATAGTAGCGAGGAGAGTCTTGGTGATGTCTCATGAGAAAAGATCTTAATTTAGTAGCGAGGGGACTTACATATGTTATGGAAGTTCAGAGCAATGCCAGCCATATAAACACGCTTTGAGGTGAATCTGTAAGATGCTTGTATCGTTTATGTTTTTGTTTTTCTCTAGCTTGTTTGGTGGAGGCTGGTTCTGATGTAGGATAAATGCTCTGCACATGGATGGCTTTTCATGGTTAACAGTCAAAACCATTGCTCTGCCTGGGTTTTTTGGTTGTTCCATTTTTAAAAGACTGACCCTATTAAAAAAATCTCCAAGAGTAATGACAAAAGCAAATAAAAGAAAAATAGAATGGGTATTAATTACCTGTTTGTAAATTATGGTGAAGTTAAATATTTAAAAGGCTGAATTTTTAAAGTGCAGATAATATAAACACTAACTATTCATACAGAAAAAAACCCATTAAAACTACATTAGATGCCTGACATTTTTTGTATACCCATTTGAAGAAAACTGTCTCTTGATACTATGCATACCTAGTAGGAACAGTCACTTTCATTGTTTGATTTCTCAAAGGAATCTATGCATCAAAGGTCAAAATCATCAATAGTTAACCAAACTAATTAATTGCTCTTAGTATCATTATTAAATACAATTTTTAACATAATTTTTATTTAATTCCTCTCATGTCCACCAACTTGATAAACTTTTTTACAAGTTCTGTGTTCTAGAAATTTAATTGCACTTTTATTGTTGTGTTTTGAGTTAATTATATAGCAAACCAGGTTTATCTCTTATATATTAAATCTAGCAAGTGCTCTTTTAATATTCAATTGATATTTAATTACAACAGAGAAGCTGCCCTATTAAATCTAAATTAAATGCTCATTCAAGACTATTAAAGTGTTACCAGACCGTCAAATAGCAAATGTGATACAATGCAGCATAAACCATTATGCGGCTGGTTTTCCAGTGCTGCTTTGTAAACCTGAGCAGAAAAGCTGACCTCAGATGACATTTTCTTCAATTTTTGGTGAATTCCTTAACAAAATTACCTTTACAAAGTCAATTTTACTTAATGAATGGTAGCGATGACACAGAGCCTTCTTCATATCTTCTAGCCTAGTCATAATATTTTAGAAGGGAAGGATTCATGAGAAGCTCCGAATTGTGGAGCACGGAGAAGGCAAGAGATGCCCCAACTCTCTGCCTGTTTTCCTCCCCCTGTGACAGCTCAAGAGGAGCGTGATATTGGCTTTGAAGCTCTGGTAATGGTGGACGGCAGGTAGACATGGTGATGTGGATAGCTTTATGTAAAGTTAATGGGCAAAGAGAAAGAGAAACATTAAATTAAATTGTGAAAACTTGAATTGTTTATGAAAAAAGTGTGGGACAGAGTCATCACTGTCCAGAGCAAACACAGAAAAATGCATCACGTTTCATTAAGGTTTTGCGTGGATGACATTCTTATATACTGCTTAATCAGAAAAAATAAGTCTGGATCTGACCAATTACCAGTGCTGAACAAGTCTGGAGGAACCATCTCTTCTATATTGATTACCTGATCCAAGCTGCTGTTTTGCAAAGCCCCGGGCAGTTCTGGTTTCATTGCTTTGGCTGAGCCACCGCAGAAAGACAAAACGTGCATGTGGCAGACTATGGGTGAAAAAGCCTGCAACTTCTTAAATGTATATAACGCAATGGGCAACGCCGTTGTTTGTTCATCCTTTATGGGTCCACAAGCACCCAGAGCATCTGACTAACCAAAGCAATGTCGCTCACAGTATTAACTGAGTCTTAGCAATACCCAGCTCCTTTGGCTGAGCCCATTCTTCGTCTCTGCCCGTGTGAGGGGAGTCTGATTTATTTCTGATCTCTCTCCTGGTTAAGGGGGAAAAGGCCCCCTTTCCCTGCTTTGAACAAATAACTGCTGAACACCAACAAAGCAATAACAGCAAAGCCAAAGATGATACAAGGAAACAGGGGTTGGAGTATTTATTTTGACTAATGGGGCACCATATTTAAACCAGGAACGTTTTTTTAAAAATTCTTATAAAGAAAACAGTTAAGTTTTTAAGTTAAGTTAAATAGCCAAAAGGTTTTTTTGCAGTGCAATGTGGAAGGCATTTAAGTGACTAATGTTTCATCTTGAAAGAGGAACCTCTATTACTCAGTGTAAGCCATTACTTCTGATGAGTTACGGGTCATTCATCAGTCAAATCTATAATGTATCATACATATTCATGCCTGTATGTTCTTAGAAGAGTGATGTTAATTTTGGTTTCCCTTGACTTGTTTTCCATCTTCATTTACCTGCACACTGGAAGCTTCCAGTTTAAAAAAAAAAAAAGTGGAGATTTCTGTTTGATAATCCTTATTGGGTCAATTAACAGTGGAGCAACCCTGCAGACAGTTAGGAACATACTAATGTCTGTGAAAAGGCATTTGCTCACAGAGTGGAGGTGAGATTGGGCACGGGCACTTGCCAAGCTCAGTACTTTGGGCCTAATAGAGCCCACCACAGAGATCAACAGATGTAAACTTCCAGTTCAAGGTGTATTTACACTCAAAATGCATTTGATTACATCAGAATTTTATGATCAGCTGCAGGTATAACATTGACATAGGAATAGGAAAAGAAAATGAGTAGTTCCCAAATTTTCCCCCTGCATTTCCCGTGCTGAGGTCAGGATGTAGTTTCAGTGGCGCTTCTAGGCTCACAACCCTACAATTGATTGGTGTTTTCTGAGGCATAAAAATAAAGGCTTCTAAAAACCCAGATTAAATGCCCTTTTGATCTGGTCCAGGGAACAAGGCGCAACATGATAGAGGCAGAAGCACTGGCTGCTCTTCTTGGCTTTGCCACTTACCTGCTGGGTGAAGCTCAAACAGCCTCTTTATATCTTGGTGCCTGTGTTTCCCTTTTGTCTCTTCAGATCAATAGCCAGTCTGGGAAGAGGCAATGGTTTGGACAATGTGGTTTGCTGTAAGTTTGGACCTTGAGATGCTAAACAATTTTCCTTTTAAGTTCAGGCTTTGTCGATTATTCTTTTTTCTTTTTTTTTCCAGTGAAAGAACAAAATTGATTCTTTCTTTTGCAAGGTGAGACAAAAAAAATATGCTCTTTTTACACAGCAGGATAAGGAGGAGGAACTTGTTGAGCAGAATAAGAAGAAAGTCTGCTCCTTGCAAGAGTATCCAGGGAGTGTTTGTACTGCTAGTTCAGGAGCCAGATCTTTTACAAAAATATATCCCTTAAGTAATAAGAAGGTACTTCCACATTTAGAAGTGAAGAAGAAATAGATTTAGCTGGTGATCCCCTTTCTTTTAATCAGCTTAGCATTATGCTCCCAGCTTTCACTGAGTAACAGGAGACAACGATCCATCTGTCAATATTTAAAGACATTAAATGCCAGAGGTGTGCCAAAGCAGGCTGGAGTACCACCGTGTGGGTAATTAGCAAATGGAGGTATGCAAAACACCAGGTTTTCAAGTGCACAATCCAGCAAAAAGCACTCGGCAGCAAACGTGCTTGGCCCGTGCATCACAGAGCTGCTCTGGAGGCTCTCATTCCTCCCTCACCACCTGCAGGATTTTTTCCCAGGTGATTCAGGGAACCTGCTGCCACATTTCCACCTCTCAGCTGAGGACCTTGTCCATGCTGGATGAGGAGTTCCAGGAGACCTAGGTTGTCCTTGGGCTAAGACAAAAACAAGTGGTAATTTTTTTTTTTTTTTCTTCCTGACAAATAACACTCTTGTTTTCAAGCAGCTCTAGAAAATAATTTCTAAGCTTCCAGCAACTGCCTGGCTGTCTGTGTTCGACTGAGGGCTAGCTTATATTTTTTACCATAAATAAGTGATCACCAAATGTGATTTATGCCATTGGAATAAGTTTCTACTTTTCAGCCATAGTAGTACCAGCATAACCCAAAAATGCAGAAATTTTATTTCCCAATTGCAGGTTTCTGAACTCCTGAATGTTTTCCCTTTACATATTTTGGCTCAAAGAAAAGTCTCAACAGTTTGGAGAACTGATGAGTCTTGTGGCTCTGTTTTATTTCCCTCATCTTCTGCCAAAGAGACTGCTCTGATCTTTAATTATTACCTAAACTGCTTTTCTGATTTACTGGAACAACTTCAAAATGAATGCAAGTGTCTCTGGGCTGGCTCCGTTACGTATCACCCTGGCTGTAGTGTTTCCTGTACCTTCCCACAATGCGTGTGCTTGTCTTGGGGCAGAAAATGTTTGAGAACAGTTTCAATATTCCACCAGTGTTTGCAGTAAGTGAAAGAAACGCTCTTTTTGCCCAAGCAGACATGTGAGTGTGTACTTTAAGAGCACCACTTGGCCAATTTTTTTATTAATGTAGTCCAAACATGGCTCAGTTGGTCTGAGGACATTTCTAGATGGAAAATATTGTGCAGGTTGTGCTCCTTTGGCCACCCGTTGTGTGCCCAGTCCAAACATCTCCCCAGAGATGGTCCATGCCATGACAGATGCTATGGTGATGGGTTGCTGAATGCAACCCTGAGACTCCCGTGCTACACTTCCTCATGCAAACTGAGTCTAAGACTTACAGAGACACCGATGGGAGTTTATTGCCATTCGCTTTATAGAAAATTGAACGTTTTTGTATACGAGGCATCACTGAAGAGCTCAGCCCAGAGCTGTTGTCCTGGCAAGGCCAGGCATGTTCTCTGCCTGCTGATTCATAGGAGGGAATTGCCCATATTCTGCAAAATGGATTGTTACCTGAGACTGTCATGATCTGTGAACTCTCAGAAATCACTTGCCCCTCCAGGGCAATCTGTGTTACCAGATCTTTCAAGATAAGATTTCAAGTGTTTTGCAAAAATAGAGGCATCTGTGAGGGATGAAGGTTTCTGCACTCAAGTGTGTACTGACCTATAAGTTTTTAATGCAAAATTGTAAAATGGAACTTCTTCTCATACCACAACTTTTAAATGTCTGGAATTCATTCAACAGAAACTTACAGGTGCATGTGACAACACAGAGTCGAGTAAGTGAAGAAAACCCCTTGAGTGAAACAGAAATGGTTTCAGTCTTGTGTTTTTCTTTAATAGCTTCTGAAGAAGGGGAAATAATTGACTATAGCTTCTATCATGAAGAACATGTATTTATGTGTATATTAATCATTAATGTGATGCATAATCGGGTGCATTGCATTGAAAGAAAAGGCGAAGGAGTGATGTCTCTGAAACCCTACGATGCGTTACGTCCCCATCTGCAGACTGAGGTTTCACCAGGCATTTGCATGCTTCCAGGTTGCAGCATGGACTGTGCCCATGGGGTCCCCAGGACCTACCAAAGCCCTTCTCAGCAGCTCTGTTTTCAGTGGTGCGGGCAGCAGATGGTCACAAATGAAGGAGAGACCGGAGCTGTGGGTGGTCAGCGCTCACTCTGAACATCTGCTTTCCTGGCTGCTCACGGTAAGTATATCTCTCCTAGTTTTTAAAAGTTCACACTTCTGCTGAATGTGTTTCCTTCCAAGCCTGTGTATGTATTAACCTGATTTTTACTTAATTGAAATCACATGGGTTTTAATGTCTTTCTGTAACATTTCCCTGTCCATAGTAGATAAAAATCTCACCCTATTAGATATTGCCACCAACTCAGCACATTAATATTCATCATTACCTTTTGTATGCTGCCTTTCAATTAATTTCCAGCCCACATGAAAGTGCTTCTATCTAAGCCTATTTAATTAGTTTTCAAGGTAGAATTTCTCTGAGACAGTATCTGCCACTTCGCTCCAGATATAATATCGATTCCTTGAATTTGCTTTGATAAGTCTATTGAAAAAAACAATCAGGTTTGGTTAGCAAGATATATTTTTGATAAATTCTACTGTCAGTGCTTTTCTGAACTGCTGAAGAATGAAAAGATCTCAGTCATTCCCAGTGTGGAGCGAGACTGCCTGAAAAAACATGTTATTGTGAGAAAAAGTCTTGACAGTGTTATCAGCCTCCCTGTGCCATGACCTGTGAGAGCAAGAGGGTTAAATGTTGCTCAAGCCACATATTTGCCATAAAAACTCTTCTTAGATTCCAATTTGTGCTTTAAAAGACAGCAGGGAGCGAACAGCTAATATTTTCATTTTCAAACAAGTGGACAGTGAATGATGCAAAGATTATAGCTCTTCTGTGTGCGTAGCTGATACATGCTTAGTACGTTGCGCTGGGCAGCTCATAGACGGGGTGGTTTGTTTTTTAAGCAGAAGCACTTTGCAATAACATACATAAATTTGGGAAAATACGCTGTGTGATGTACCTCATTATAGGATGTAGCTGGTGGAACAAGAGTGTTTGGGCTTGGGTATGCAGCCTGTGTGACGGAGGTGCTGCTTACAGGCTGGGTACGACCATCCCATCTCTTTGCTGTGAGCATCAATAGCCACATTTATGGTGGTCCTGTGCATATATATCACTAAACTTTTTCTCTCCCTTGTTGTCTATGCTGCATTTGAACCCTTCACCTCAATCATAAGAGAACATACCAGTGCATGACCACTGCAGAGCCCTTCCTTCTGACATTTCTCAGACAAAAAATAAGTAGCATTCAATGTCACTCTAGCTGGCTTTCAGAAAGATTTATGGTTTTTGTTGTTGAGCTAGATATTATAAATAATGACTTTACTTTAAGTAAAAAATTATTGGACAGATGCTGCATTCATGTCAAGTTTGATTGAGTAAATGCCAGTGAAAAGTAGTTCTTCATAACAGATTCATCTTCTGACATAGAGGATATCGTTGTATCCTTGACAACAAAGCTAAAAAGAACAGCGAAACAAATGTACTCATTATGTTGGCTGAAAATTAAGTGGACCAAGCCCAGATTGATTACTTCCTCATTGCACAGTTCAGTAGCTGTCAGTGTCCTCTGCTCACCTTTCCTTTCAGCTTTCTCGCTATTGTATTTCAAAAATATCAAGCAAAGCGATGAGATGGCTGAGATTGGGAGACAAAAAACATGCCAAGAATATAAGAAAAGAACTTGATATAAGCATTAACCCAGTGAGCTTGTCTATAAAATTCACCTTCTGAAGCAATGAGCACAGCATTTACATTTACAGATATAGCTGTTGGTGATGGCTCTCCATCTAACAGGTACATTAGTTCCTTTCTTGATTTGGTGTTGTATATACACACAATCTACAGTACACACACACACACATATATATATGTGTATGTTTCATATATACACATAATCCACCTCTACAAACATAAGTTTGTAGAGGAACAGGCGTATTGTTCAGTCTGTAAGCTTGAAGGGCTGAACTTCTGCCGGATGTTGGCTGTGTAAGATTTACTGCCACTAAATGTTTTAGGGGAAGAAGTAACAAGTTCTCGGCAAGGTCAGAACCATTATCTACCTGTATAGCTGGTGGATTGTGCTTTAAATACTATTGGTATTAATAAAAATCTGCTTGTTACATGGCTGGTCATGTCAAGTCATCCAGGCAGGTGTAATGTGGGTGACTAAACTTCCACCAATTAAAGTTTAGGGGACAGTTCCAGATCAGAAGGAAATTGGAGCCAGGCAAAAGACCATTCACAAAACATGTTTGGGAATGACTTGGTCTCCACGAGGGCGGTCTGGTTTGCGAGCTGCCATGTCACCCTCCAAGCTGATTCCTACTGTACTTCGTAGGAGTCATCGTCTTGATAGTAAAGAGTATTAAAGGAGGTCCTAAATTATTTACTGTTGACTATATACTGCATGTAGTGCAGATCAGAAGTCATCTGTGTTACACTGCATTTCTGAGAGTAGGAGTATGTTGTACTCATGGAAGGAGAGGTACTTGCTAAGACTTTTTCTGATGGAGCTGCACAGTCCTTAGGGCAATGTGAATGTCTCTGATGCTTTGCTTGTTTGTGGAAATTGTGATTCAGCTTTAGATCCCTCAAGTACTCTTTATGCCATGCCTTGTGGAAAAGACAGAGGTCTTCCAAGCTGAAAGCTGTACGTTATCTTTGAGTGGGTACCAGCCAAAAGGTTCGATATGTGAATTGCTACCCATTATTGCTCAGAGTCAAGGAGATGTAAAGGTGAGGGGCAGCAGCCTGACACAGAGGTGGAGTTCAGGAGGGAACATGAGGAGCACAGAAGGAAATACAGGAGGCTGCTGGGACGATCCGGATTTTCAGAACGAGCGAAACTTCACAGTCAATGTTATGTATTTTATTAGCAATTGGCCAAGAAGATTTTGGCCTTCCCCCTGAAGCACGAGGGAAGGATTCATGCTGGCCCTCTCTCGAGCACTGTGCACAGCAATAGGCAACTGCTTTATTCTCTTTGTTTAAGAAAACTGTCACCATGGTGTTTTGGTGCACAGTTAATGAAAATCGAGATAAAGGCTAATGAGCCAGTTATAAGCAAGAGTATAAGCTCATTCCCAAAATTTAACTATGGACTTAATCAAGGAGATTTACAGCATACATTTGAAAAATTATTTACATTTCCTCAGGTGACTTCCTATTAATGTAGCATAAATCAGTAATAAATTAATTCCAAACTCTTCCAAGACTGTACAAATTATAAAAAGTCATAGGAGGCAGTTCACAAATAGGTGACTGGGACATACATGTGGGCAATGGTGACTGCAGCTTTCCAAACATCCTGGGACTGCGTAACCCATTGCCTTGGTCATTTCCAAAACCAAGCAACTGAAGTGGTGGGTCTTCTGGTGATTGCTGGGGTGTGACTGTGCTCACAGGTACGGAGCTGTGTCTGGGGAGCATCCGCACGTGTCCTCCCTCCTTCTCCTTCCACCACATCCTCCCTCCATCCCCTGTCCTCCTCACCTTTTCAATGCACAGCCCTGTTTGTAAAGGCCCAACAGTCCCTTCCAGCTGATGGACAGGCTCCCATTAACTCCCAGCGTGCTCTGGAGTAGGCCCTAAAGGCACAATCTCACTCTTAACTTTGCTGTACAAAAAGGTCATTCCTGTAACACTAATAACGTACAAATACCCATTTACTTTGAATCACGGGGACATTTTCCATTGTTATTCTCAAATATTTGAAATATGTCCTGTGTGCACGGTGGGTGGGCGGGGAGCAAAAGCCATCATACCAAGGGGATGTTGCCTTCCTGACAAGTTTTCTTGTTTATTCTAACGTTCGGTGACTCCCGTGCACCTGCCAACCTCGCTGCACCGGTGATGGATCCCACACATACACAGCCCGAGTCCACCACACAAAGGACTTCAGACGTCCAGGCATTAAATACACCCTGGTTCCTCCAGGGAAATAATTTTTATACAATGCCCAAGCACCGAGTACACCACCTGCAGCACCGTGAGAGTCAGGGGGAGGTAATGGTCGTGGGGGGGAGGTCAAGAGGGGTTTGTGTGTCATTTGGAAAAGCCGCTGAACTGCCAGCTGCGGTATTGTGGTTTTCCAATTTAGTGAAACCACATTTTGACAGAAAAAGCTGAGGCAGTTTTTATAGCCATTCCCCAGTCTGCGTGCCCTTAATTCAGCATGGCACAAAAGCAGATGTGGGCTTGCTTTGAAGCTAGGGAGATTTGACTCCATTTCCAAGGTCTCCCTGATACCTGTTGTCTCTGAAATCCTCTATCTGGGATTTTATTGCACGAGATCTCTGCATATGCTTCCTCCCTAGTCACCACCGATCTGCTTAGTGCTTCCCACAGACAAGAAGCTGCCTCTACAGCAGGATGGTGTCAAATGCGGAGCTTCAGGTAGGATGCATGGACAGCCACGGTGTGCCTATGGAAAAGGAAAAGGAGCTGCAATGGGGAGAAGGCCTGCTGTTATGTTAGCTGTGCCAGAGAGCATGGTAGTCAGGCATCTAGCAGCAAAACAACCATGACCGTTCCTTAAAAATGAATTAAAACTTGACAGCTGACAACCTGACAAACCTTTTAGGAACACAGTTTCTCATTAGCACAGGCTAAGGGCTCCTGTCTCCAGCAATGCCGAGCATAAAGTTGGTGAAGTTAAGACTTAGGTTAAAGCTTGAAACGTAAGGTTTTATCTCTTTTCCAGTCCTGCTTCCTGTTTTTCCTTCTTGCTCTTACTTGTTTAACTGCCCTATTTGACACTTCAGAGCGCATTGGATGAAGGTGGGTAGGGATAGCAGAGGAGATTTTAAATTACCTGTGCAGGTGGGAAACAGAGCCCTAGAAAGGCCAAAATTCCCATATGAGGAAATTTGGGTTTTCAGGAATTTGACCTAGAACTGATAGTAGAAAACAATCCCAAAATAAAAGCAAAGAAATGCTAGCTTTAATGCTTGCAAATGTTGTTTGTAGCTCACTGTGTGGCTACAGCTGAGAGCAGTCAGGCTCCTCAGCGCTGCAGAGATCTGGGGCTGAGCTGAGCAGATCCTGCCCATGGCATGGAGGTGCCGCAGCTTTCCACCTCTGGGACCAAAAGATCCTCCTGGATCAGAACCTTGCCATGCCAGGTTTATGTGAACAGCTGTAATGCAACAAAAACATGAAAATATGAAATTTTTGGACTTGAGGTGGCTCTTAAAGATTGGAGAATGGCTGCAACAGTAAACTAAATCTATACATTAGTACCTATTTACTTTATCCTCATATATCTCCTTTTGGAGTGTGGTTTGTGCCAAGTTGCAGCTCCTTCGGTGAGGCCAGTGTGTGAAGAAATTTTGGCGCCCAAGGAAGGGCTAGTTAAAAGAATACAGCCTTACATAGGGAGCTTAGCTTGGTGATTTGCTGAATTGTTGTTATGATTATTTGGAAAATCTGATAATGGCTTAGTTTAAAATGCATCAAATGTTCTTGGAGCTTGCTAACTGATTGTTGCGAAAATAATCATTATGGTGCATTATGCTGAAGTGTTTGTTTTATACTAATTGTTCTGACCTTCTTCATCTGTATTTGATGAGATTTCTATGCATAATTAAAAGGCCCTCCAGGAAAAAAAAAAAGTAGTCAGCAAACTAATCTATAGGACAAGTAAATGCAGATTATTCCTACCACCTTAATTCATTTAAAATTCAGTCTTTCTTCTTCTTTAAGGTTTTTCCTTCATCAGTGCTTAGTATGAGCTAATTATAAGTCACTTTAGCCTGTTATTAAGATGCATGCAGACTTTTTTTCCCCATCTTGAAGCCTAAGTTTTTCATTTCCTTGTATTTTAAGGCAGCCAGATATTTCTTTAGGAAACACAGAGCAGTGGGTGGAGGCTGTATCCTCTGCACTGTATCCTGCACACCTTGCAGAGGCCCCTGGGTAGAAGCTGGGTGCCTCTGGCCAGCACCGCTGCTGCCACTGGCTGGACATCCCATTATTTCTGGGGCACGGGAATGAACCTAGAGGAAAATATTTTGTTTAGGCTCTATTAAAATAACAGAGCTGCTTACACTGAGGGGAAATTTAATCTGAAAAAACCTAACCATCTCATCATGCCTTCAAGATGGAAGTTCAAGTTTGGCAGGTCCTCTCTTATGGATTTGGATTCAGGGTCTCCAGGAAATACCACTTGCATGAGGCTAATGTGTTATGCCTTTGGAAGAAAAAAATGCTGTTTTGCATGTGTTTTCCTGTGTCTCTGAAGGGTGTTTGCTCACTGAAGATGCTCAGTTCCCTCTCAGCAAGGCTCACTGGGCCACCAGGCAGGTGTGACATGGGACAGGGATGTCCCTTGCAGCTCCTGTGGAGGGGCGGAAAGCAGCTAAGGGAGAGATGAAACGTGCGGAGATGAGAGGGGAATGAGAGGGAGAGAGGAAATCTTTCTGGGAGAAAGATGTGGAGTCTCACCAGAGCAAGAGAGTAGGCTTGAGGCTCTTTACATCACAAAATCCTCCTGGAAGCTGCTTTGCCTTCATCTGCATCCCACTAAATTTCTGGAGAACATTTAACTGGCTTATTGGTAATTTGACTGGATCCTGATTATTGGTTTTTTAAATTTCGATTCAAAGAGTATCTGAGGTGATATCTGAAGTGGTGAATTCATCACCACTAACATGGATATTGTTCCTTGCAATAAGGAGAGGAGTTTGGGGGCTACTTTTTCTTTTTTTGCCTTTGCCTTACCAACTTCAACTAGGAGCCAACACAAGCACAGTGGAGTAGTCCCGAGACTCTGAGAGCTCTGGACTGTATTGAGAATTTCAGTCTGTACTTTCAATTAAGCAAACTACCACTATAGTGGTAGTTTCTGTACTTTCAATTAAGCGAACTACCACTGAAGTGAACAATAATTTAGCTAACTTGAAGTCTTAAAAACATGGCTATTTGCCAGCATCAAATCTGCATGCATAGGTGCTTCTATCCTTGAGTAATCTAGGTATTTAGGTTGTGCCATTCTGTCTAGATGGTTAAAAACCCAACCAATTTGTTGTCCTGTGTTATCAGCAGATAATTGCACCTGCTGTTTGGCAGCCTCAGCAAAGGGGACTCCTGTAGACAGAAACTATGCGTTTTTATGGGGGAAAAAAACCCAGTTCAAACTGAAATGAACACACTGCGTTGGTTCCTTTCTTTCTCTTACACTCAGATATCGCAGTGTCTTTAGGGTGAGTAGTGTTCCATCTTCTCTCTGTAAAGTGCCTGTCGTCTTTTAGACACTAAAGAAGAAAAGGTACAAGAAATCTCTGGTACACTGTCAATGAGTGGTTAGGGAATAAAAAAGCTGGTTCAAGATGGAGATCTAAGTAAGGACTGAATCCTGGTAGGACTTTGAGTTTGCTGAGGAGCTTGTAGAGCTCAGCCTTAAGTAGCTGTACTCATATCCCTGAATGAGAGCTGAGTGCTGAGTCCCTATTTAAATAATAAATGCTGTGTGTGACAGATTTTGTCTCCATAATTGGAAATGCACATAAGCACACACATTTCTAAATAAGACCAGGATGTTTTCCAAGGTGTTATAAATGCATATGACATCTACTATGTTCACTAAAGAGAATTAAAGGAGATAAAACTTAAAAAGACAGGAACTGAAGCTGAGAGCTGAGTGTTCAGAGTCAAGTGTCCAACAAACAGTGCCCATGTGCCTGCATAACCAGATTTGCATCTCTTTAGTGTTCTTTCCTACTACAACCTTGACATTTTAAATTGGTCAATAGATGTAAAATTGCATCGATTCATTAATTTTTAAAAGCAAACTTTGAAAAGGAACTGAGATGCATTTTAAAGAAAGATGCATCGTTAGAAAGGTTAATTGTTGTTTCAAGTCGCTTGGTAAAATCAATAGGACTTGGAGCTCTAACGCTTTCTGTGCTGGGTTTTTGTGGAGAAGCAGCTAACAGCTATAACTCCCTGCCAGAGCCCAGGAGGTTTGTGCCTCATAAAAACAAAGCAGTGGCTATCTAGGGACTCAGGACTCGGTCTTTGAGCAGGATAGCTGGATCAAGCTCCCTGTAAATAATGGAAAATAAAGGAAATGTTACTTTTGCAAAGGACAGACTAAGATACTAGGAGTCTTTGATTCTATGTGTACGTGTGTACCACCCAGAAGCTGTTTTAGAACCCATTGGTGAAGGTCACAGAGACAGTCCCTCAGGAAGCAATGGGCAGAATTAAGAGGTTTTTATCTGTTCCTCTTGAGGGACATGCATTGTGGCACAGCATTTAAGGACATGGTCCCTTTTTCCTCCACTGAGGACCCTTTGAAGGGTACAGAAGTGGTAGTTCTCACTCAGCACCTGTGCTCTGGTTTACTTTATGCTGTTTACACAGTCCATGGCTTCAGTGTTCATCTGCCAGGCAGAATTCAGACCTGGCTCTAGATGGGAAACAGGTCACAGTTTCTTGGAGGTGGAAGGGCTCGAGCACTTGCTTACAGGATTGAAGTGCTTCGTAGATGTGTTTTTGAATAAAGTCTGAAGTGAGAAAACAAACATTTTTTTCTCTCCTTTGCACGTGAAAAAAAATGGAGATTCAAGGAGATTGGATGAAAAGCATCCCCTATACTTTGGGTGCCATGTTTGGGATGCCATGGTGCCGATTTTGTAGAGAGTTTAGTACTCGTGCTCCGAGCACAGCTCCCGCTGGTCCCTTCTCCTCCCTTTCCCCAGCCCCTGGCCTGCCCCGGCCACCACCGGCACGATCCTGCCATGCGCTTAGTGCCATCTCCAGCCTGACTCGCAGGAGCATAAGTGCGATAACAGCTTTCAGATTGACTTAATAGATTTAAATGATAAAACACGACGGGAGTTCTGTTAAGAACGTGAATGCATAGCTCTGAAAAGATGAAGCTATATAAAATTAATGTTAGCAAGACAAGAAGGAGAGATTTGGGGGCACGTCTGGTGCTTGCAGCACGCAGAAGTTCAAAGCACCATCATCAGGGCCGTTCTTTTGTCACCACTCCCACCATGCAGCCGTCCTTCAAGTGTCCTCGTCCCAGAGCTTGTCATCCAAGTAATTCCTCTCTAAGCATTGCTTTAACCATGCATCTAATCTGTTCCCACTGCCCCCAACCCTATGCTGATCTTATTTAGATGGACTGATACAAAAGCAAAAGCTTCATTTGTCTGAGCTAATACGATGGATTGGAATTATTTAACATCTTTGTGTTCTTGCTCTGTGCTGAGTGCATGTAGCACATTCAGTAAATTTTTATATACATGTATCTCTGCATATGCACAAGGATACGCTGATGAAAGCTTGTGAATGCCAGACTGAATTCAAATTGTTGCTAATACCCATTGAAACATTACATATGAGTTTTAATTAGATATTGCTGATTAGATCTAGTTCTAGTGTACCTGGCTTTATCCCCTTTTCCTTGGGATTTAGCCATAATTTGTATTTTAATAGCCCTATACTGTCCTTTTTTACAGCTCTATAAGCCTGTTCTCAGACTTTATCCTCCCCTCCCGATGGTAAGAAAAATTCCACAGAATTTTCACAATTCAGGTATTACTCTGGATTTTCACTCATTGTCCAGTATCTAAGCTTCCCCCAGGCATGCTCTTGGTGAAGATGGAACCTTCAGAGTATTAGCAAATGTTATCTGTATGAGCAAATGGGCTGATGCGGTGACACAGAGAGACGTGAACTAAAACTGGTGATTAACCCGGAGTCTGGTGCTTTCCATGGCAGCAAGCTTGTAGCTCTTGCTTCCCAATGAAGAGCAAAAAGCGCGTTCTGTTGATCTTAGAGCTCCTTCAGCTAGACAATGTCCACTAAGCATGCTTTGGATACCGCTGGCCATATATACAGACTCCAAATGGGTTAGGGGTTGCATCTGGTCTGAGCTTGGATGGAAGGCACCTCTTCTGGTGAAGATTCAGTTCAAAAATGTGAAAGAAGACTTTTGCTGGGAGACAATACCAGAGGAAGCCAGGGAAACCAAGTGAGCTCTTACCCAAATCCATCACAGCTGGGTTTAGCGATGGACCTTTGTCCTGGGGCAAAAAGCACTTCCCAGACCTGGGAGCACAGGTACCCTGTGGCTCTCATGTCTCCAGGACTGTGTTACCCCTGCCACCAAGCCACACATATGGTTAGTAGATGGAAAATAAATATTGGTCTTCATAATGCCAACTGAGGACCCATGTAAATGGATGCTCGCTAGTGCTGGTGTATGAGAGTGCAGTCCGTATCTTTTGTGTCACCAAGTTTTCATAAAAGGAGGCTGTGTTGTTTTCTGAGCTTTACTTTAAGCTTACACGGGGAACCAAAGTCCCTTTGGTTTTTGGACAGGAGGAGTCCAGCTTGCTTTCCCTACTGCTTTTGGTTCCTGCAGCCAGAAACAGCTGGCTTTGCTCTGCAGCATGAGCATCCCTGGCAACCACGGCTGCTCAAGGTTTGAGCGAAATGTCTATTTTATGTGTTCTTGCCTCTGAACCGATACCCCGGCTTCCTCGTGCCCCAGACCTTCCGTCCTCACCTCTGTCTTTGCTCTTGTGTTTCCTGGATGACATTATCTTCCATGACACAAACAAGTTATTTCTAGACATCAAACATTACAGTGTTGGGGGCCAAAACCCAAACAGACTCCTGTGACATTTTACAAGTTTCATTTCAGTGACTGTAGTCAAAGAGATGAAAGAGGTATTTGTATAAAGTAGGAGAAACAAAGGAGTGGTACCCCTATTGATTAGGATAGAGCACATGCTGTTTCTCTCTGTAACCCTTTTGATGTTTGTTTCCTCATTGGTTCCAATTTTTTGTTTTAGTCCTCTATAGATAAAGCATGGCTTTTGGAGAAATAGTAAAGCAAAACCCCAAACAATAACAAAAAGCTTTAGAGAAAGGCAGAGGGCTCCAGGGACCTAGGAAAATAGGGCAAGAGCTTGAAAAACAAAGGCTATATTTTATCTGTCTTATTTCCACAGCAGAAGTCAATGGATTTTAAGTATGTAGATTGATGGCCAAAAGCTGTGGTGTCTATCTCAGCAATGGAGAAGCTACATGCTTGGAGAGAGAGCTCATTTAGTTGGTAAGTGGAAGTTTTGTACCTATGGGCAATGATTAATCACTTCCCAGTTTAGTTTGATTCCTCAGTCAAATTCTGTAAGGGCTTGAATGGAGGTTGGCCATCTTCCTTGAACTTCACAAATTTAGGATTTCTGTGTTAGGATTTCTGTGTTGCAGCCTTTTCGCGGGTTCTGCTGGAGAAGGAGAGGGTGAAATGAATAGCTGCAAAAGTTTATTTCAGTTTCACTATTTCATTTTGTTGCTCACTGAGATGCAGAGAAGAGTTTCCATCCTGGCAATCTTCCACATGCAGGGAGCAGAGATTACTTCAATTTAATAGAAACCAGTTCTGCAGAGCTGCTTTGAAGCAAAGCCATAGCTTGGAAGGATGTTTCTTAACACAGGTTGCCCATGCTCACAGGTCTTGACCTCCTGCAGCACCCAGAGATTTCTACTGCACGTACATCAACTGGTTTAGCTAGAAGACGTCTTTTAGAGAACCTTGAGCTGCAAATTAGGTTTAACTGGAAGGATGCAGAGACTTGTAGCCAAAATCCCCAACAGCCTTCAGATCCAAGGTAAATGCTATGTCTATCTGGTCGTGGGTAACAGAAGTATATGCCATCTGCTGTGATTTTTGAGAGAGGGGTGGTTTTGGTACTTAACTCCAGAAAACGTGGTTTTACGTTTTATTTTCCACTGTTTTCTTGTGTCCAGGCTTATAGCTCTTATTAGCTTGGGAGGAAGGCAAAGAGGAGTGATACATCCACCAGAGCAAACAGACACAGTCACACTCCAACGGGGGTGAGGTGAGCAGCTCCCAGACCTTTCCTACATCAATGTCAGGGAGCAACGTGGGCCAGCTGCTGCCTAAAGGATGGGGAGCCAAGTGCAGTATGGCAGGTGGGGTGGGGAGCTCAGCAGCCGGAGCCTGTCCCACCATGGTATGGGGCACATGAGCAGAGTGGTGACAGCATCAGTCTGGTGATCATCAGGCAAAGACAAGGCAAGGAGTGAGGTTTAACCAGGAGTTCAAACCATCAGACAAGTTTGTAGTGATGGGGCAGGTCCAAGGTCAAGCTGGGAAGTCGATCTGCAGGCCAGGGTCTGGAGCACCATGGTCCGGAGCACCATGGTCCGTCATTGGGCACGGGCATGGCAGTAGCTTATCAGGGGCCATTAAAGCATATTAGTGCTCCCAGGGCCCTGACAATAACGAAATGCATCACGACTCCAGTCTACCATTGCCATGTGATCTGGACTTCATCCTTTTGTCTTATTCTCCTTTAAAACAGCAGCAGGGCACAGCCTTTGGGCTTTCCTCATTTGTCTCCTGTGGGTTGGCCATATAATTTTGCCTGGATTGTTTTCATGCCTTGGATAATGCAGTGTGCTGTCACTGCCAGAACAGATCTGCTCTGTTCCTGGTTATGCTCTCCTTGGGTTGCCTTCCTGCTGATTTTCTGCCTCTTGTCTCTCCCTCTAGCTCCCCAGCTTTACTTCTCTCTTTGCTGGTCCCTCTGGTTCATGCGTCTCCAATACACTTTATTCTGTTTTCTTTCTTTTTTTGCTTCTGCCCTCATGCAGCCTCACTCCATTGATTTTCAGCACACTCCTGCCTTCCCCCTTTGCCTTTCAAGCATGAACAGGAAGGTGGGATTTGCTGTAGGCAGGGTGGGTAGGCCTCTCTGAAGCTAATTTTACAGCTAAAATTGGACACAGTGTCTTACTGCTGCCTCAGACTGAAGTTGGTACAAACGCACCCAGAAGTAATTCAAAGAAATCCAAGACAGGATGCTAACTTTGTCAAGTCCCAGGTCAGAGCTGGCCTTGAAAATCCTTTTTCATTTGGTACTGCTGTGTATAGCAGGGTTAATTATTCATTTCATTGCAAAACTGAGCTGAGCTGCACTATTGCATGAGTTTGGGTTTGGGTGGGGGTGAGAACAGCAGGGAATGATGAAAGTTGCTCTAGGCAATGTCACTGTGAAGTAAATGTAGCTGAAAGTGGAGCAGAAAACAAGATGGGACTTTGCCACTGCACACGTCTGGTGTCATTTTTTCTCCTGGCATTCCCAGGCTGCGCATCGTGCATGCTTGCTTGCAGCTCATTAAAGAAGCACCTGAACGCTCTCCCTGTCCAAATCCTTCTATGTACCAATCCAAAATGCACAGCTGCAAGAGAGGTATTTGTTTCCCTCCATAATTCTAATAAGTTTTAATAAGCAACTTGAAATGGGTTCCTAATGCAATTCTCTGAATTTCAGCAATCTTAATTATGTTCAGGAAAGAAAAGTCACTGTTTGATCACAGCATTACATCAGTTTGTATCAATTTGTTCCCAGTATTTCCACTATAATTAGACATTTTTTGAAAAAACTAGTTGGTTTTATATGCGAGTATATATGCACAGACCTGTAAACTGTATCATTCCTCTTTAAAACAAAGATATATATATATATCTCCCTTATATATATATATATATATAAAAATATTCACCAGACTGACTGACATGTCTCCAAGTTTAAGAATATGCTGAGCTTATAACTGCCTACAGTTAGATTCCTTTGGGAAACAGGTAGGAGAAAAGTATGAATTCATCAGATGCCTCTGAGGCTTGTAAATGCGTAACCTTGTTTTCTAAGGCATGTGTTACTGAAACAAGAACAAAGCAACAGGTGGGGAGATGTAATATTTCACTCCTAGATATATATTTGTTCAGAAAATAGTGATTTTACTAATGATATCATGTTAACAAACAATTAGCACTGGTCAATGTGGTATCATTGCTAAAAGTTTGTTTTAAAAAATAACTTTTCTCTACAAATATTCTACGTGGTGGAAAATCTGGAAGTTTGCAAAGTAGGCACAAGAGGATTTTTGGCAAAAAAAGTATGAAATAAATTGTTTTTTTCCACAAACGAGCTGTCTCCAAAGCAATTCTGTCCTGGCTAATTCATGAATATTTCAGTTAAATTGGTCTGTGAAGTAATAGGAGCCGAAGCATTTTTATTTTCTGTCGTTTTTGTATAATTGAAGTATGAGAGGTTATGCTACCCTGGGAATGAAGAAACTGTCTTTTTTACTGTGCTATTAATCATCTTGCAATTAAATGTCTAGAGACAGCAGAGAACAGAATCACTGAATCTGGCTAGCTGAAATGGTAGTATTGTGGTCTCTATTTTGGTGAAGAGAATTTCCAGCTATATATCTGGGCTTGTACAGTACTGAAAAAAAGCTTTTTTATAGACTTCAGCACAGAAATTTTCCAAAAGCACTTGAACATCAGATTTTGATGATATGTTGGTGACAATGTCTTTTATATACCTGCATCAGAGATAAATGTCTTTTTTGTGTGTGTCAAAGACGTGAATAAGCCATTTCACTTTGCCTACAGTCATGTGGAGGAAAATTAATGACATTTGGTCATGAGACTTGGGTAGTACTGTCCAGAAGGCAAAGCCCTTTGAAAGCATTGAAGCGAAGTTTTCGAACTCTGGGTCTGTCCTCTTTTTTTTAATATTGTGTATACCCTCCGTGGGGCTGACGAGGGAGATGTGAACAGATCTAGCTCTCTGAAAGGGTCATGGCAGTCTGTCTCTCTGGAGTGAGAGGTGGAGACCGCCCTGCAGCACAGCTCCCATACAGCAGCATTGTGCTCATGCATGGGGAGATGTGTCTGAGAAGGTTTGGGAGAGGATGAAGATTGGAGGGCCGTCACTCTTCACACATCCTTATTCTTCCATGAGTCCAGATGCTTGTAAATGAAGAAGTAGCAGAAACATGTCTTTACTAACCCCAGTTTCTTATGGAAATCAGCTCTATCAGGCTGCAGCCCAGCAAGCAGAGCATCATGAGAACAGAAGCCCCAGACCACTATGTCCAGAGAAGAGCAATGAAGCTGGTGAAGGGTCTGGGGCACAAGTCTTCTGAGGAGTGGCTGAGGGAACTGGGGTTGTTGAGCCTGGAGAAAAGGAGGCTGAGGGGAGACCTTATCGCTCTCTACAACTACCTGAAAGAAGGTTGTAGCAAGGTGGGGGTCAGTCTCTTCTCCCAAGTAACAAGTGATAGGACAAGAGGAAACAGCCTCAAGTTGCGCCAGGGGAGGTTT
>JAOBAS010000037.1:21316958-21366205 GCA_025311575.1 Elanoides forficatus | reverse complement strand
CTGAGGGGAGACCTTATCGCTCTCTACAACTACCTGAAAGGATGCTGTAGAGAGGTGGGAGTCAGTCTCTTCTCCCAAGTAACAAGTGATAGGACAAGAGGAAACAGCCTCAAGTTGCGCCAGGGGAGGTTTAGATTGGATATTAGGAAGAATTTCTTCACCGAAAGGGTTGTCAAACATTGGAACAGGCTGCCCAGGGAAGTGGTGGAGTCACCATCCCTGGAGGTATTTAAAAGTCATGTAGATGTGGCGCTTAGTGATATGGTTTAGTGGTGGACTTGGCAGTGTTATGTTGAAGGTTGGACTCGATGATCTTAAAGGTCTTTTCCAACCTAAATGATTCTCTGATTCTGTGATTCTAATATCGGGTATTGTACATCACTTGTGCACAACACCGCATGCACTGCAGCTGTACCTTGCAGGCAGGGCCATCCTCACGGCCCCCCGCTCTGTTCCCGAATGCACAGAGGGAGCTTTAGGAAGGGGGCTTTGGTCTTCTGGAGGTGGGTGTAGCTGGGGATGAGCGTGCAGCATCCCTGCTGGATCGGGGCTGCGTAGCCGAGCTCTGCAGCGGCTCTGTCACTGGGGATGTGTCCACAGATGGTCACTGGGGATGTTTTGGAGGCATGACTTTCATAAACAGTAACAGGCTACTGTAAGGTGGGTTTGGGCTCCCTGACCTGATGCTGCACTGGGATCTCTTTACACCTCCATGAGCATTTAAATGATCCTTAAAGTGACTGAAACTGCATAAACCCATAAGTCATACCTCTTTTAGGGTCCCTTCATGCTGCCAAAGCCTTGCAAAGCAACTTTGACAGAGCTGGCTGCTAAGAAGCCTGATAGAGTTGTTGAGGCTAAACGGATCATCACACATCAGCTGAACCTCAGGAGCTGCTCATGGGTGCGCCTTTCACCATGGAGTAATTTGACTTGTTTAATCCCACTTTGCTGCAGCCTGAGTGAGGCTGAATTAGTCCGTTTGTTGCTGTCTAGATGCACATCCATATGGACAGCTATTCTGGCTCAGCTGACATATGGCATCACGTTGAACCTGACCCTGTGGCTGAGCTCCAAGAACGAGTAGCGCTGCGTCCAAGCTGGCTATCATGGCGAGGTTAATATCTGGGCCCGTTTCCTTCTCTGTGCAATTCAATCATCAGCTGTTTATGTTCGTAGCCACATGCACTAAAAAATAGTTTATGGCAGCGCTGTAAGAAGGGAACATGGAGAAAGGCCATCACAATAAACACCCTTCAACACCCATTACTGTGAAGAGCACTAAAGCTTAAGTGACAGCCTAAAAAGAAAGAAGTGTCATCTTTGATTCATGCTGCTGTTGAATTAAGCAATATAATCACTGACAAATCAATCATTACCAGCCATAAACAACTGGTTCGTTAGACTGCCTTCCTAAAGCAAAGCCGTGGACCATTAATGTGTTACACATTGGGCTGTTAACAGCAATAAGAATCAGCTCAATGCTGTCAGGAGAATTACCAATAATAAAGACCAATTTCTAACATTATGAGATGTAAAGCAGAATCAGAATCAATCAGAATAAATCAAAAGTAATTCTTCCAAGCACAAAGAAACCACTGTATTGTAAACATTGTTTTGGGAAATATGAGATTCTGGTGGAACATTTTAAACTGCTCAAACGATATTTTTAGGGGAATATCCTGAAGTAAGCAGAAGTGTCAGCACTTTAAAATTACCATTTTATTGGAAAGGGCACAGACCCTTCTTGAGGGGCTAAATGATATGTTTTAGTAAGACTGACAACTTTCTTAAAGAAATAGGGAAGTTTAGGGCCACTTTTCTTTCACTTGTTCAGTTCCATTATGAGTGATTTTAAATTTAAAAAAAACCCCACCTCTACTGTAGGTTTTTTGGGAGATCATCCTTTGCTGGATATTCACTTGAATCAGAGTAGCATTATCTATGGCAAAATAGATGGTTTTTATTAAAGCAAGAGGGAACCTACTTGTGGAAAAGCTGAAGATTTCCGACAATGACTCTCATTCTGATTGCTGAGCTTCAAGGGTGCAGATAACTACACACCCACAAGAGGGGCTTGGACAAGCCAAAGACAGTGCCAGGATTTATCTTTTTCATTGTAAACAGTTTTCATTTCTTGATGGATGTGCTTGTATCTTGCTTCTTTCTCGTATTTTGCAGCACCTCAGCATGCCTGTTATGGCTGTCTTTCTGCTTTTTCTATTTCTAACACCTTTTCACTTATTATGCATAGAAAGAGCTAATAAAAACACTTACAAAAAGTAAATGAACAACAAAGCAACATGTATGTCCTCACTCTTCCTCCTACATCTGCTGTAATTCCACCCCATCACATTTCCATCCCTCTCCTTCCCTCATAAATCTACAGGAACCAAGAAATCTGTCACACTGGCCATACTTCTGAAATATATTTAAAAAAATATTGAAAAAAAAAAAATTGCCTAAATGCCAACAAACCTGAGAAGATTATTACAGATAACAGTATGTGATTTGGTGAGAGCCTTTGGCAATTCCAGTAGACAAATCCTCTTTATTTAGCCTCTTGCCTCAGCTTTACTAAATTAGAGAAGTGTTAGCACAGGGTGCTCAACCATGGTAGCGACCCATGTGTCACGACAGCATGGCCAAGTTAACTGTAGCTGCAATAGAAAGATCAAAAGGGAAAATTCCAATTGCATCTGGTAGAGAGCTGGAAAGTCACTGCAGATCTGGAGATCTTACCCTTCAAGAATATTGATGATAACCTGTATTATCTACAGATGTGCACTTCAAACTCTTGGGAGTGAACTCTTGGGTCAAACACTTGGGAGTATTGGATCCCACGGGAGCTTCAAGTGCAAAGTCCTATGAGAAATCATTGAAGAAGGGATCAGCTCCCGGATCTTTTCCTGTTCCCAGTTGCCAGCTGGAGGGCTGGTGAAGTCTTGTTTAGGAACAAAAACCTGTCCACGACAGGAGAGCAAAAGTGGGAAGACAGCAAAGCAGCAATGCTATCAACCAGCCATGCGACAAAAGCAGCTGTCCAGGCTAACTAGCCAGGAGTGCAGAGAGGACTCTCCAGTGACAGCTCATCCAAAATGTGACCCAGTGTCTGCCCAGTTTGTTAATACAACTCCAGAGTTTAGGAGTTGCTTTTATTAAAGCCCCCTATCTGAAAGAGAGGAAAAAAAATCATCTAGGACAATGATGATTAGGCATAATCTGTGCTGGTTGGGTGGCAGACTGCTGCTTTGGATTAATGTTGAAGCAATGGTATATCCAAGCCTCCAGAAAAGATCAAGAAAGACAATCAGGCTCCAAAGCAAGGAACCTTCAAATTGTGGAAAGGCTATTTCTGGAGGATAGAGTTTCAATTTTCAGATTAATTCTGGAACATTGCCAGGTTTTGCTTTGCTTTATTTATTTGTATTATTTACCTTTTCATAACATAAGCTTCTCAGGTCATCCCTGCCTTCACCTGTGTATGTACAGAGCCCAGCACAATGCAAATGTGACTCAGGTCTAGCAACACTAACATGTTACAAATTATGCATAACCCTTTTTAAAATCTAGAACTGTACCTCTCCCAGATATGAAATCTGTCATATCTTTACTCCTTGTTTTTCTACATGCACTTTATGAATACTTTACATCTTTCTTGAATCACTTTATTTACTCCAATCAAATGTTTTTTGTATGAGGGAGGTTGTGAGCAGAGTAGTCCCAGGAACTAGATGCAAAATTATTTTTGTATTTTGGAATAAACACTAGCAGGTTTGTCCTGCCTTGATGCAAATGTGAAATGCATCACATTAGTGACGACTCCAGATCAGGGCCCTGTACAGCGATTATGTTTTATGCATGAGATCTCTGCTCCTCCAAGGCACATCAAAGGTTCATCGCTGACCACTGATAAACACATTCATCCTCATTTGAAAGTTTTGTTGTGAGCTGTGTTCTTTTCTTGTCTCTCCTAATGGTTTCTCAGCAAACACCCCTCCCCCGGGAGATGCTGCAGTCCAAAGGCCAGGTTTCAGCTGAGTCATCAGCTCTCTCAAGGTTTTCTTGCAGCATTGACGGGGTTTAAGGCGCACTGCTTTTCAGGGCTTCTGAGAATTTTCACATTCTTTATCAGTCGCTTTTCTTTCACCCTAGAAACATGAGTGATTCGCCGAGCTCTGGGTCTGGATCATCGCATTGCGCTGAGCTGCAAGCACGGCCAGTAGTTTGCTGGGAGCTGGGTTGTAACTAAGCCCCCCCATGAAGACGTTTGAAGCCAGCTGGAAAGGTCCAGCTTGCAGACTCCTCTGCAAAGCAGGGAGCTGCAGCAGCAATGTTTCGGAGAGGAGAGAGGGAGAGGTTAAAGTGACTGCCTCCCCGTTGCCTTCTCTCATTGATTTGGGTCTTTCTGGAACACATTGACCTGGCTGCACTCTTGCTCTTTTCTTCCTCAGTTCCCTCTTCTGTCTGGTTCAGGTGTCCATTCTTACATGAAGGAACATCTCCTTTCTTGAACCATCTGCTGATGGGTCAGTACTTGTGTTTTTCCCTGTTTAATAGGTTGATCACCCACTTCTCTGGACTGACTGAAAACTATTTGCCTGAAACACTATCACAAAAGCAGGGCTGAGATTGTTGTGTGAGCTAAACCGTATCGTGTCTCAACTACCAGAGTGAAACAGGGTCTACGCAAAGGTAAGGGTGGGAAAAGCAAAAATAATTAGATTATTAAAATTCCAAGGTGAAAGGTGCACCTTTTTTTTCCTGAAAAAAGTGTTGGGGCATTGTGAGATCATAGAATTAATGGAGACTGTCCTTATTAAATGGGTAGTTGCTTCTCATAGTAATGAAAGAATTTATGGAAGACCACAGCAGTTCAGCACATATCAGCTTAAAATACATTCAGAGGCTAATCATACAGCTGCCTGAGAGCTATGCAGTGAGAACTGAATTAATCAGGTGCTTTGGACTATGAAACACAACAAAAAAAAAAAAAAAAAAAAAGAAACTGATTGAAAAGGGAAAAAGGAAAGCATGTCTGCTCACTGAACTGCCTGTAAGTGAAATGGTACCCAGGGACCTCTTTAACAAGAGTCAGCAATAGAAGTGACCTTCATTATCGAAGTGCTGACTGGGCACTTTCTGAGGTCTGCTTTCCAACATCTCAGAGAAAGAAATATCAGGCAAAAACGTGTGCTTGGAATAAACAGTGATTCACAGCCTGTAAATGGACTGGTTTCAAAGAAGGATCCTGGCAGGATCCCATCTTGGGCCTGTAAATGACGGAAGGATTTGTACTGTGTTGCTGACTACCTGGCATGTTATTTAGTCTGTTTAGTCCTCAACTCTATAAGGGAAAAATGGTTGTAATAATTCCTCTTTTCTCCCAGCTTCTGTCATATGTCATATCTATTGGGCTTGAAAGCACTTCAGTGCAGGAATAACCTTTTTTGCTATAAATATATCTGTGCTGGGCACGTGGTGTGTGGAGACCCTGCAGAAATACTGTGTTATTTGTCTCATGTAATAAGTAATTGATAGGTACATTTTTATTTGCTTTACCATTATTGTAAAGTCAGTATAGAGTGACGTATATAGTCCTATATCAATGCCAGCGTTGCACAGAGCTCATTGGCATGCAAGCAAACAACGGAGGCTCTGGTGTGCAGCTTTCTGGGGTAGATCCCCTGGCAGTGCTCTGTTCATTCAGGTAGCAAGTGCACTAATTGCTCATAGTGAAGCGAATTTATTCCAGCCAGGAGTGTCCATACAGCACGACATGGGAAGCTGCTTTGAGAGAATTGCTGCAGAGCAACTTATTTTGCCATAGCTGCTACAGTTAATTCCCCTAAGCATGTTAGTGAGGCTGCCCGTCAGGACGTGGTAATGGAAATGCCAGCGTTGCTGAAGACAGCTGGCAAAGAAAGCCTTGGGCTCTCCCGGGACGTTGGAGGGTTTTGTTCAGATCGCTGCCTGGAACAAAGCAAATGAGTCCACAGGTTCTTGTCATACATTTGTTTCCCCGCTTTCCACTACACACTCTCCACGGTGACTTTCAACACCATGCAGCAGACACTTTGGGTACACTATACAGCATCCTCTTTATGAAACCGTTTCCCTCTTGGAGACTGCAAGAGCTTCTCTGAATTCCCTGTTCCCATGTCTGTGAGGAGGTCACTGTTGGTGGCAGGTCCTGGACAAATGAGAAGGTACAACGTTCACCTCCTCTTTGTTGCTCAGACCTGTTCACACTCACTTACCTACAAAGGCTCTGTGTGGTGCAGGTGAGACTGTGCCTCTGCATAGCGTGCCCTGGCTGTAACCAAAATCACCTGCAGCTGCATCCTATTTCCTCAAAAGCAGACAGGGCATCCTAATTTTTTTGAAAGCAATTAGTGGGATTCATAGCACTGGACTTTATTTAAGGCACATAGTTCAAAAGTAGTTCCCCACTACACTCAGTGAGAAAGATGCTTCTAGAAAAACCATGTCCTTCCATCTACCTCAGACACATCCCTTAGGAGGGGAAGAATCACACCCAAGCACCGCCTGCTCTGCAGTTGTTTCAGAGAGGGGTCCCCATCCACCCGGAGAAGGACTCTCACCCTGGAGACTTTTCAGCTTAGGCAGCAAAAAATTTGGGGGGAAAGTGATGGTGATGAGCACAACCGTTGCTGTAGAACAGAAAGACTAAGCCCTGCTCCTCAAAGATATATTTAGGCCTCTAACTCCCATGACAAACAGGAGCCCTAAGGGGCTTGGCAGAAGCTGATAGAGTTATAAAAGCATCAAGATTAGACAAAGCTGCGTTTGCTTTCCTTTGATCTGTAATTCTTTCCTGGATTTTAAGCATAAAGCGTGGGGGGAAGGAGGCATTTCCAAGACTCATGCCATCGTTTAACTGCCAGACACTGCCTGCAGGCAGCAGAAACCTGAGCTCCCCATTTCAGGTGGGCTCCCTGGGGACATGTGGGGAAAGGTATGGGGCAGGAGTTGGGGCAAGGACTTGCGTTCATGGTGCCATGCACCTAGAAGGGTGTCAGATTTGACATTTAGAGACAAGCAGCACTCCTAAAAAACTCCCCAACCATATAACAAAGTCCTGCTGAATTTTAGAACTGCCTTATGCAAAAGTATTAATAGGGAAGTAAAAATTTCAGTTTTGCCCATTTTATTTCTTCTACAAAAGCTAACGCTTTAGAAACAACAGAAAAATGAAAAGGGTGAAGAAAACAAAGTCACATGGGATGACGAGCACCTCTCAGTGTTCAGGACTTACTCATTAGATGGTGTCTTCTTTCACTGACTTATCCCCAAGATGTACATTAAAGAAAAAATGATGTGTGTAAGATGATGTGGATGAATCCTGCATTTTTTTGTTCCCCCTTTTCTAACCTACCTGTTTCTCAAACAGTTTTCAGTTTATAATCACTGTCAGTGCTCAACTAGAACCAATGGTGCTGTTACCAGGAACGCTCTTAATCTGATATAAACACTGGGATGCATGTTATAATGGAAAGTGAGGGGTTTAATGACCTCTCTGTGCTAACTGCCATCCTTTATATTCCTAAGTAGTGCTGTTGTTGCAGCCTATACTGTTGCATCTGATGGAAGAACAGCTGGTCAATTATTTCCTACAGTCAGAGGCAATGTTAAGGGATTCAGAAACTGAACATAAAACAAAATCTGGACAGTGTAGCACTTGGTTCATTTGTGTATTGTATACTAAGAACTAGCACCAGCTGCCTTAACTTGGTGGGTACATATGCCAGTTAATCCTCCGAGGCATTATTTTAATAAGTAGATTGAAGAAAGGAACCCAGGTGCAGCATAGATGTGGAAGGAGGGTCTCCTGCAAATGATCACAGTATTTGGTGACCTCAGAGTTTCCAGCTGATGGGTTCATACAGTACTGGTCACAGCTTCAGCTGTCACTGATTTTGCAATCTTGTTTGACTTCCAGTTTGTTGCCTGCTAAAGCCCACATAAACTAATCTGAAAAATGGCAAGCAGAACAGTTTGGAAAGTGGGGAAGGGGGACAACAGCAAGGTCAACTGTGGCAGAATCAGGGCCAGCCTCTTGGCATCATCTGCAAGTGTCAGATTTGCTTTGTTGGTAATGCTTCAGGCACTTTTTTCCATTTCCCATATTTTTCCTATAACAGTGGGTGAGTGCATATGTCCTTATCGGATAGGAGCTAAAGAGTCTGTTAGGACAATGAAAATTAAAACCAGATCTTGATTACCTTCCACAGTTTTACTCATGTAAATTGTCAGTGACGCTGCAAAAAAAAATCTTGAGTAATGAATGAAGGATGTGACAAGAGAAAATGGGAAGCCCCTTAAAGCCAGACTTTCTTGTTTGCAAGCACTGACAGCCTCTGCAGAATTGCAGCGTTAATTTACAAACTTTAAGAGCTGCCCAAAGCCATGAGGTCCTCTTTAGCCCATGAGTTTCTTCTCCAGCTCTAATGCAACCTGCGATGTAGTCCTGTGTAGATTGGTGTTGTCTAATGCTTTGCTGAGAGGACACAGAAATGGGAATGCAAAGAAGAGGTTTCTTCTAAATCCATGTTAAAATTTAGAAACAATGTTTATTTCTAAATGTCTTTATTAACCATGGAACAAATGGATATCTCTACACTTTATACACCACAAAAATACTGCAACATAGCTATCAGACAATAGATGAAGCATACTGATATCTTTCTTAAAGAAAGAGTAATTCAGAGACCTAGTGGTCTTTATTGACAGCTGGCCAGTGGCGGTGACTATTGTTGCAGAAAAAAATATTTTCAAAACTACGAATTTAACAGGTGCAGAACTGCATCATTATCAACTGCACCACAAAATAGTCCCATCCAAAAGTGAGGAGTGACACTGACAAGACACTACCTCATTCAGGATGTTAATCACCAACTACTCTTCAGATGTCATGTAACTCCATGTACCAAAATAAAGTTTATTTCAACTTGCTGAGCTTTTAGAAAGTCACAGTTATCACAATTGCAAAATGAATATTTAACTGTCTCATTCTTTGAAAATTAGCATTCAAAGCCCATGATTTACAAAGACAGTGCCAGCCATCTTGTCCCAAGACAAGGGAGAGAAGAGGAGCGAGGCAGACTAATGAGGGCTTTCTACTAGGTCAGGGCTCAACAGTGGAATGATGAACTGAAAATTACTAAGGAAATAAAATTGCCTAAAAAATTTGCTGGGATTTTCCTGAAAGAAATTATTGTGATGGAGAAACTTCAGGGGAGGGAGCAATTACTGGGGAAGGGAGGGAGGGCAGAGCTACTCCTCAAGTGTGGGAGATACTGGGGAGCAAATGGACCAAATGCATGACTTGTCCTTGGGAACTGGCACAGGACATGCCTGGGTAACAGTGGAAAAGTCAAACTGAGCTACAAGCTGAACTGAAGATGAGACCACACACTATGGGCTCTTTTATAGGAGCAAGAAAGGTCTTTGGTAATATCCTGGGTGAATCAGGAGTCTTATTCCTAAAACATGCCTCTGCAGTTTTAGACAGAGGCAGTCCTCTCCTGGATGCTGAATGGGCTAGGGACATGTATAGTGGGGCAAAATCCTAGCAGGAGCCTTTTCCTTTTCTGCTCTAATGCCCAATCATAGCATAAACCCTGCATAATAATATCAGTGGCCTCAGTTAATGGGATAGGAAATATCAATATTTGCTCTAGGGCACTGGGGGAGAGAGAAGGAACCTGAAGCAGAGGCGGTCCCAGTGATCTGAGAGGAATGACTCATGAGGGGAATACGGCTTCAGATGGAAAATCGTTAGCAAAAAGGTAATGAATTGGTCACTGTGAAGTTTTCCACCAGTTGATTGACAGTGTGGGAGAAAGGACAAAGAAGTCTAATGCCAGCTTTCCAGGCTGTCTCCCCATATTACAGATGTGCATGTTGTGGACAGGGAGGTTGTGGAAAGGCTGTTTCTGAAGAATCATGATTTCACAAGTTTTGCATGGTCTTTGTGAGTATAACTGCTCTCCAAAGCAGGGCCAGTATTTCCTTCTCAGGCTTCCTTCAGAGGAATTCAGCATGGCTTGACTATTTCCGTCATATACGAAAGGTGCATAGCTTGTGCTGTTCTATGTGTTTGCACAGATGATCTCTTTGGGCTCTTCTAGGCATAACATGAAGAGCACTGGAGGCATTACCTTCGGTTCCCCTTTGTAGCACTTCGTTATGCAGGACTCATTGAATTTGATATTTACACACTTTATCGGATGCTTCATAAACACAAAGCACCTCCTACAAAAGAATGTATTAAGGAAAGTTGTACCAGTATAAAATTTTAGAAGCTTCATTCCTTTAATGGAAATTAGTACACATTTACATCAGTGTTGCTGCTGAGGGGAAATTGTGGCCCACAAGGGCGATGCTGAAATTTCCACTGTGAGAGGAAGAGTTTCAGTAAAAATGCATGGTAAATTATACTGAGTAATATTGAATATTAAATGAAGAAATAGAAATATATAAGTTTTTTTGAAAGTAATTTCTGTCTGATTAGAATGAATGATTCAGGAATACTTTATAAGGTAATTAAGCACCTATTAGATCACAAGGGTTTGATGCAGAAGACTGGGAATATAACTGTGACCATAGTCTGCATTCCTGTATTATGGTTACTTTAGCATTGCAGGGACATTAAAAAGGTCTCAGCCTCTCCTGGAGTCTCCCCAGCCTGTCCCCTTTGCTGACTTCAGTGGAGCAGCATCAGAAGACCTGCTGCCGAGAAACAGGGTATCAACTGGTCAAACACAGCTGAGGGAAAGTGCAAACGCTAGGGTAGGGTGTCAACAGTCAGCATTTTGCTGATCAATAGCTGCTGATTTCTAAAGGATACAGAGTGAATGCTCCAAAATTAATTGCTGGAAGCTGACATTAATGCATAGGAGAAAAAAAACCAAAGGAGAAGACATTTAAAAACAAAACACCCCACCCACGAGTGATTTCTCCATGCAGAACGCTCTAGGTTAAATTTTTCTGCCAAGTGTAGCTCAGCATCTTTCCTCAGTAGTAATGAATTAATAGTTCAGTTCTTAAGGCAAAAGCATAAAGTTGCCTTTGCTACTTAATATTTTAAAAGTGCCATCCGCAGGTGTTGTTTTGGCCCTTGATAGCTCATTTTTCTGTGCCCACTAAGTCACACTTCTTTGTAGAAAGTACCCATAGAATACCACGCTTTGGCCATGTAGGTGTGTTTGTAACATCCCTTTGGGAGCTTGATGCAACTGAGCTGAATCTCCAAACAAGTCAAAGATTCATAGCAAAAGATCTTTAAATGCATCTTTAAATGGGAAGGAATCTCACTATTTCACAACCACGTAGTTGAGAGCACATCCTCCTGGGAAGTCAGAAAGGAGAAAAAAAACTATTGCAAAAGCAGTTTATAATAGCCAAGCATGAATATCTTGAAATACACTGAGTTTATTTCTTTTTTAGAGGAATACAAAAGTGTGTATGCTGGCCGCATTGACGTGCTGCAGACTTGGGAGCAGAAGTGGGGCTTGGGAGAGCTACAGTGCCAAAAAAGTGCTGTATCTGAAAAATTCTGATGGGCTACAGCTTGTGTTTTTCTGCTGTCCTGAACACAAAGATCTTTCTAGGTTTTTTTGTTGGGGTTTTTTTGTTTGTTTGTTTGTTGTTTTTTTTTTTTAAACAGTTCCTTTGCTACACACTCGTAAAGGTATTTAAAAGTCCTCTTCTTTTACTGTTTTTTTCTGTGACAAAGAAAAAAACAACCCATAAAATCAATTTTCATTTAAAATTTTACAATTTTCATCCACAGGATATTTCGAGCAGATCAATGTTTTTTAATTAGCTTCAGCTCACCTTGTAGTTTTATGTAGAAAAATTTGTAACTGCAACACAGGGAGGTCCACCAAGGTGGAGCCTGTACCTGCTTGAGAGGTCTTTGTCTGATTTGTGTCTACAGAGCTCCAGGGAGGCCCACGATGGATAAAGGGGTGGTAATAAAGGAGGAAGTAAGTTGTGTTTTGATGCTATGGAGCACAACTCTACTAGTTACCTCCTAAGGCTTCACCAGCCTGGGAGAAAATGGCCTTGGTTCATGTATCCACAAACAAGGAACACAGGGTCCAGGTGTAGATGGAAATCTTTGCATCTCGCAGCCGCTCAGTAATTCTTTTGCGCTGGAATTACACCTCACATCGCATGTCATCATTCTCTCCGCATGAAGAGAAAGCATTGCCACATTTGGAAGATTAAAAATTACAATTCATTATTCAAGATACCTGTTGAATTACCTGCATTTCCTTTGCCTTCATTACTGATTATTAGGATATTTGTGGGTAAACAGCAGCTATTCCACTTGTACTTAGCCAGCGTTCCTGCCCTGTCCATGCAGTAATGTTACAATCAAGTTTTTGTGACATTCTCCATTTGTCACCATGGGAACAATTTTGAGATCACAAAGATGGGCTGTGGCATTAATAAATAAATAAGGAGAAAAGAGTGCTGATTACAAAGAAGGCATTAAAAATCTTTGCAATCAGCAGTAATAACAACAGAAAAAAATGTATGACAGATAATAAATGAGAAAATTCTCAGCATTACAGCTGGAAAATTCTACTCGAGTCCTTCACTGCTTCTGTGCATTAGGCTGAGATGAATCTTCATGAGGCTGCCATCTGCCTTGGGGAAAAATAGCTGCTGATCAGAGCTTCATTTTAAATGATGGATTTTCATTACAAGAATAACATTTAACCAGTACCAGTTTCCAAAATCTTGTGAAGAGAAATATAAACCTGAAAATGACCACAAACAAAAATACTTTCCTTTCCGTATTTGATTTTTAAACGCTTAATACTGGTGGATATTTTTTTACTATTATTTGATGATGTGAAAAGAAACCAAGTAGAAGCCTCACACTAAAATAGCTTCTTATCTTAGTAGAAGAGCTTTATTATGACCAGATTTCTACTCTGTCTGTCTACACGATATAATGAACCTTGGCTGCTGGTTGATGATGTAGCAAAACTGTCACATTCCTGCAGGCAGTGATGCTCATTGTTCCTGGAGCGGGCTACAACTGTTTCTTAGACTGGTTCTTCCAAAGCCTTCAGCGTCCAGAACGGGCCGGTGGGTCGGAGGTTTCACTGCAGACCACAGCCTCAGTGATGCTCGTGGGCTTTACAGTTCTTCCTACATCCGTATGCACGCCCGGGGAAAATACTGGGCGTGGGAAGACTTGTTTGCAGTATAATCCATGTCACGAACGTGTTCAGCTGCATCAGCTGAAGGGGCTGGTGTCAGTCGTTGCTAGCGGTGTGGGTAGATGACACCTCCACGAGGCAGAGCCAGGGCTGGCACTAAACAGAGGGCTAAGCAGCCCATCTGCAAGGCGTTTTGACGCTGGGTTCGGAGTCTGGTTCAGATGCAGCGGAAAGCTGTAAGCTGCTTTTTCCTCTCCGCCAGCTGTCACTCCCAGCTTTGCTGAAGAGACTGTGATCACTGGGGTTTAAAGACTTCCACAGCAGCAAAAAAGGCCAGTCTGCTGGCTCGTCTGATGCACAAATGTATCCCCCCTCCCTGCTGCTGCCCAGCCGGCCTCGAGGCTCCCATCCAGCGCTTTCTCTTAATTTCTCATTATGAAATAAGGCAACCAGTTTATACCACAGATCCTTTAATTCATTCTCGTGGGAAAGCATTTGCAAAAGGCTTGTAGGTTTTGGGTGTGAAGCCATGGAAAGCTTGTGTTTCTGACAGTGCATTTAGTAAACATCCTTCCTCCCATAGGGAAGGGAGAGAACAACCACATTTTCCAGCTCTATTGGTAAAGACTTTTAATCAACAGATTTTAATCAAGAAGGTAGGCAGGGTAAACCACGTAACTAATATACTTGGCTGTCATGCCAAGCCTCAGATAATGTCTGTTGGGGATGGTAGAGGCCAGGGAGGACAGGAAAACATTAATATCAACAATTATAAGATTCAATTATATGCCAAAGCATAGAAGAGCAGTGGAGCAAAAGAAGCTTCCAAGGCTCATGCAGGATAAGCACTGACAGCACAATGGAATTGCGTCTTCTCTGCATTTCATTAATAGTTGGCATTAATAATAAGAATACAGGTGTCACATGAACTCCTGCATCGAGTTCAATGTCCTGCTACTTTGGCGCTTCATTATAAAATCCCTTCTATAAAGTTATTCAACACAGAGTAAGCACAGCCCATACCATCACTGCAACAAATACAACACGGTGCCATTGGGTGTGCTGTGTGAGCAAGCAGGGCGACCACGGGAGCTGAGCCTCCTGCTGCCTCCCCTCCTGGAACGAGGAGGTTGTAGACCAACCACCTCCAGCTTTTTTGAAAGTAGCAGTGCAAAACTGTCCATCGAGTCCCTGACACTGCTGCCATGATCCTCGTTATTCCATAAACTTTCTAGAAGATTTTGCAATCGGCCAAATCACCTCCTCACAAGCACTTTTCTTGGCTAGCCTCACAAACTTCGGTAGCTATTCAGACAAGGTTTGCACCTTCTTTCCTGGATTAGGCCACCTGGCCAATTGGAGCTTCATCCCTGACTCCAGCTGTGAGTGTGCAATCTTTTGAAAATGTCTTTCATGGGAAATTCAGAGAAAATATGTCCAACTCTGCAAACTGTTCACATGCACATGTTGATTAAATTAACTCATGTGCTTGTTCCCACTGGAGTGGTCCATAATCTTGTATCTGTACAGAGAAGCTGTCCTTGCTAAGATTTTTGTTGTTGTTGGCTTCTTTTCTGGACACTCATGCATTCAAAAATCTCTTTGTGTGTCAAAAATAATGTGATCTTTCAAGACTTTATGAAATCACCTCTTCAGTTTGTTCATGCATGATATACATTACAGGAATATACCATTAACACATACACAGATATTACTGGATGCATTTTATTGTTCTAGTATACAAGTTACCAAAATCACATGTTTAAATATACTCAAATCTAGAATTCACATTTGGAAAAATCCATCTATCAATATTGCAGAGAAACAGCGACCTACTCTTGGATTTTGTATTTTTCATGCTTTCTGAGGAAGAAAGGAATACGAATGACCTTCAGATCCTACAGGGAAAAACACTTTTCTCGAATGTTTAAACAACGAGTGTATGTAGAGTTATCTGTGCTGGACAGAGATAATTCTGCAATATGCATTCAGTGATATTAATGTAAGATGCTAATATCCATAGCTTATTTTATACGTCTTCTCTTTAAAGAAGTTAGCATTGTAGTCCTCATGTTTATCGCATCTCACCAGAGCAAAGAAATGTGACTTTATTTCCTATTATCCCTATTGTTTTACAATTTATTTCTTTCAGAACCCTCAGAATTTTTACTCCTGAGGGTTTACTGTTCTTGAATTTCTTGTGGGTTTTTCTCATAGCTTCCTCAGAGACTTCAGTCTCTGTCAAGGCCTCAGTTTAAGCTCCCATGACAAGTGCCCTTGGATAAAGAAATTTTGCATTTTATTTTAAATGGAAAGGCAAATTGAAACCCCATCATTTCACTTCCAAGCTACTTCACCATCCTTCAATCAATTCATTTCCTCTTCCTTATCAAGAGGTCCCATAGTCGTCCAGAAAACTTTCATGTTACTAGGAATTTTTAGTAACTGTTATTTTTTTATCCAAAGCTGTTTGTGATGTAAATGAAGGTTTGGAATTGTCAGCTTCTTTTGGTGACAGGAGTGTTACTGCATATCAAATGTTGGTTGGTAAGTGCCTACCCTCCAGGAAAGACAGGCTGGAAAGGTGACCTACTCTTTTGCTGCAAGCTCAGTTGAGTTTCCTCAAGAGTCCTGGCTAAGCCTGCACACACGAGCAGTAGGAAGGGACCACCTGAAGCAATGTGTCCATGAACTTTGTGTCTGAGGGCAGAGTCTGGCTCTTCCCAATTTTTTTTAGATAAAACAATGAGGACACAGGAAAATCAGCTTGGTAGCTGCTTTCTTTCAATTTGATGGGATATTTTCAAGTAGTCATTTTTCCTTACAGTCCTATATTACCGTTTCGGCATTAATTTTTTTTGCGGCTGTAGTGCACGTTCTAGTTGAATGGTGTCTTTTTAGAGTACATGGCATCTTGCTCTACTATAGGACTCCAGGAGATGTTTCTAAGCAAAACGCCTACAAGATCTAACCATTATTCATCCACATATTTTCACCACCATTTGTACACTCGTTACCTTACACCTAACCTGACTGTGGCTAGTTACTTCTGTTGCTGTTTGCCCTCTCTGCCTGCTCATATGCAATTTCTTTGGATGTGGTCTCCATGACGCTGGCTGCAGAGAACTGCCTTGCTCTCTCTCAGGGTGCCACTCAGTCAATGGTACCTGCTCTTGCTTTGAGGGAAGCCCTTGTTGCACATATTTATGATCGGATGCTCATTGCTCACATCTGGTCCCAACCCTGCAGTAATACTCTGGGAATAAGCATGACAGAGTTACGTTTACCCTGTATGGGAAGAAATCAAAACTTTACCCTGTTCATAGAAGTGCATCTGTATAAAGGAAATTTATGTTCCACAAAAGAAAAAAAAGTTATTCTGATAAAAATAATGCTGAAATCATACACTTTTAAAGTAGAAACCTTGATGCAAAAGATATTTAAGGCTATAAAATGATTTATTTTTATTGTTTAAGGTTCAACCATCTGAACATGTTTGAGTTGCAAAAATTTTCCACAAATATTAGTTTATATAATGTTCTGTAATATTCATCATATCAGAAAAGATATAATCAACCCATTTGACCATTATTAGAATGTGAATTGTATGCAATCCTCTCTCTTATTATTACAGTTCTTTTGTATTTCTTAAGCCATGCAAAATTTAATAAATCTTTGCAGGACTTAATAAAGAGCAGAAGATTTATATATGTACTGAGACATTCATTTAGTCTTCATAGCTGTATTGAATTTATTTTCATCGGATTCCTCATCACCTGCTAGTTACCATATTTATTGCATTCTCTCCATTGCTTCTCAAAGCACGTACACATGAAACGTCCTTGGAAGACTATCTGTACAGATGTTGTGTTCATCAGGTAAATGTAACAAAATCGTCTGATCAGCCAAGACATTTGACTTACTTAGCGTAATTGAGAGGTTGTGGGTTCAAGTCATGCTGTCCCTTGTGTGACAGCTCCTGGAAAACATAGTTACTTGCTCTTTTTTTTCCAGAAAGGGCCCTACTATTTCAAAGAATAACCAGAAAACTGCCTAAATTTTAGCAAGAAACAAGTGTTGCATTTACATAGCAGATGATAGATTATTTGTGATGATTCAGATCCAATTTGTCACCCCTTTATTCTTCAACAATTTCAATGTCCAGGTTTTTCCAGAAAGGAATAATTTCCATCTGAAACCACTTACAGCAGCATTGCCTCTTACAATGATCCCCAGACTGACCAGGCGACTGCCTGGGACCTCCCCTAGAAGTTAATAAGTATATCCAGTGATTAATAGGCATGAAATTGCTTGAGACTGTAGACTGATGAGGATCTGAGAGATCTGCTCTGCTTTTGCAATACCAGTATCTCTCCTTGGAACAGGGGACTTCACGGACAAATTATGGGACCGTCCATGTGCTCTGCTGTCTCCACAGAGAACGGCTTTCAACTGCCTCAAGAGTACAGGACATATTTGCAGCAGACGCTATGAAAGCATCAGTCTGGCTTGATTACCAGCTACTTGAACCCTTCTGACCAGGTGTTTGTCACCATTCTTGAAAAATTTACCTTGTGAAGAGCAAAATATGCTGCATCTACTCAGGCTAAAGTTGTGTTTAAGATGCCTTTGCTCCCTAAGGCATGAAGAATCCCACTCCCCACTAGCTGCAGGAACAAAAATAGGTTCTACTTGTAGGAAGAAGTTCTCTCCAACTTCAACTCTGGCACATTCATCATCAAATAATACTATTTGTCTTCTTTTTCCAACCTGGCATATAGGGCTACACCAAAAACCCCTCTGGAAGGGAACCAGAGGTCAATCCCTGTTTGGTGTGGGGTCAGCTACACTTACAATGATTCAGTCATGGCACTAGAAAATGTATTAATTGTCAGCTATCTTATCTCTAATCAGCAATGGGAAAGAAAATCAGATTACCTGTGTAAAACTTTTCTTGACTGAATCATTTCGGATCAAAATTTGACCTACTGCAGCATCCTGCTGTCAACCACAGCCAATAGAAATGGTTAGGTAAGAGTATAACACAGTGCAAATAAGCAGTGAGACTTGCTGGAAAACATCTTTTTTCTTATTTACAGTGACTAAACTTGTCTTCTTGGGTGAGGTTTGGCATATACAGAATGCTGAATGAATTAGGAAACGTGTATGAGAACAGACCCTAATACCATGACAAGATTTTAGTTAGCAATCGTTCCTCGCTGACATTCAGTTAAGTGATGCCTTGGTCTCCTGTAAAAGCCCTTGAGGTCTTTACATGATTACATTTGTATTACTTGAAGAGATAACTCTAAAAAGGAACATCCTACGATATAAATTTAATGCTACTGGGACAGGTCATGTTTTGAACTATGTAAAATTTTCTTGAGACCATTAACTTGTTTACCTGTTTTGTCCAGATGTCTGGCATTAAACAGTTTTAGGAAATTTCTAATTTTTCCTATTTTTTAATGCTGCCTGTTCACAAAAATTTTATTTATTTATTTATTTATTTATTTATTTATTTATTTAGCTGCCTGTGCGCAAAGATACAATCCCAACTCAGGAAAAGAAACAGTCAAAATATTGACTGAACCAGTACCAACAGAAACACAGAGAATATTGCTTGTGGTTGTAAAAAGGCAGTTTTATTTGGAGAAAATGCAACTCTGCTAACACTGTGGAACTACACATCTGTCTAAGCATTTATAAAGCTGTTCCCATACCTCAGAGAAAGATTGCAACATGCCTTACTCACTGAAATAGAACAAATACGTCCTGGAAAATTGTATTAGAATAGCCCAGATGGAGATTGTCAAAATATAAATCTTTGTAAGTAACTGATACATATCTCAGGGAAAAAAGAAACAAACAGCACATGTAGGCCACTGCTAATGAATCACATTATTCATAATGCTGTTAATGACTCAGGCACAGATACCTTGTGTAATTAAATTATAAGGAAGCACAGTTTAAGCAGATGGAGCTTGTCAGAATTTTAATATGCTGCAAACTGCATTTCATACTAGAAACAAGACTAATTGTTTTGTCAAGATTTATATTCTAGTATTATTTTGTGTAATACAATCCAGCATTTCAGATTTTATCTTGCCACATACTATGTCCTATGCACATCAGCCTGAGAGTTGTTCAAATAACGTTTCTTGATTTTTTGTTTGTTTGTTTGTTTCAGTGACATCTCCTGAATTCTTAGTTTAGCCTCCATTTCTGCCTTCATCATAATATGGATAGGAGGTATATCAGAGTAAAAGGTTTATTCCAATAGGCTGCACCAGCTTCCAATGCAGGGATCCCCAGGGAGTACCTGAGATTATTCTGATAGTAGCAAAGACTGCAGAAGTAACCCCATGCTAGATACACAGATGAGAAAGTGCTATTAAGCAGTCATGAAGGGTAGACATCCAATTGTGTCTGTCTTTTTTCCAGATAAATGTAACCATGTAGACACCAACAACACTCTCCAACAGCCCTTGGTGTCTGTGTTTTGCTGTCAGTAATTGCACGGGGCTGGGTGTGACTTCAAGGTAAGAACCCTTCAGTCCCTCCTCTGTGGAGGCCAAAGTGTAGGACAGTGACTTCCCTTCAATAACCTGTAAGAGAGGAAAAAAAAAAAAAATTAAAAAAAAAAATCACTGCCTGGCTAAGGACACAGAACAGCAACAGCAGTAATTTGTGGATAGAAAAGGGAATAGTATGTTTGGTAAATGTGTGTCCTTTCAGGCTTCCTTTCTGTCCTATGTCCTATTTCCAGTTGATAGTCTTAGAGTACATGAAAATAAACACACTCAGTCTGGCATGACTAGTCAAAAAGGATTGCTGCGTAGAGGCACTTGAGGTGTTTTACATGGTTCCTGTCTGTGGTCAGATGTCCTCTGACCTCCTTTACATTTCACCCACATACCTCTACACAGAGCCCAGAAAAGTCACGTAAAATTTACCGTTTTTGTTTTCATGAGACTAAACAAGGGACACTGAGGTGTACCAGTACTGCAGGCTCTGGAGGAGCCATGATTACTTGAGATATGAGGAGATCTAGGACCCACACTTGGAGAAAGGCAAAACCCACTATCAACACAACTGACACTGGTAGAATTCTTACTAGGAACATCACTTTGACCTTTTGTTTAAGGCCAGCCACCCAAGAGCACCCCACACCTGCTGGTGCTCTGTGTCTGAAAAATGGAGAAATTCAGAAGTGATCCTCAGCTAGTTCCTTGAAGACTCATACGTGCTATGAAAATGTTTAATTTTCCTTTGCTAACTCCTACCTTTTCAATGCCAAAATGGAAAATGGAAATATCTACTGAACAATTCTTCCTTTTCTACATCACCATTTAATGGGTTACAGTCTGCATGTAGCAATGATCTATATGCAAAAGCTGGCCTGAAGGGTCTTTTCCTACTATTTCTAATGACTGTTTATTATCTTTAATTCTGTTAGGGATTTCCAACTTATTGCTAGCTTAGCTTCCCCAGCCAGTCACTTCCCTTTTCAAACTTTTATTTCTTTTGCCATGATACCATAGCCTTCTGTATTCTTTTAATTGTTTTTCAGCCAATCTTGAAATCATGAACAGCTAATAGGGTATTTTTAAAAACTACTGTCTTTGTACTTCTTAAAGATACACCCCCAGGCTATACTGCTGGCAGCTCTGTAAGCTTTGGACTATTGTTTTTGGAAGGCAAAAGTCTGTGTGGTCTGAGTTTGGGTCCAATCCGGTGAGATAATCACACAGGCTCCCATCAACCACCACCACTGTGCACTGGTCCCTTTGAAATCTTGACTCAGAGTCATTATAAGAAGGTCATTTCTGAATACTGAAAGGGTGTCTGTGTTGTATTTTTGCTGTGTTACTGTGAGACATATTTAATAAGGTGTCTATCTGATGCTGCCTCACATGACATTTTCAGAAGCTGAAAAGTGGGGGTTTATGTGAAACCACCATATGGCAAGCATGATCAATGTTTTGTTGTCAAATTCAGAGGACGTTTCAAATGAATTCCCACAGGATTTAGTCTTGAGTTCAGTTCTATTCAACACTTTCTTGATAGCTTGCATGATGGAATAAGGAATGCACCCATAAAATATGTGGATGGCAGCTACGAAGGACTGCGAGAGCTTTGAAGTTAGGATCAAAATATTGAACTGGACGAATGGCACAAGAATCATGGTAAAGCAACCCAGCCAAGACAAGGATGGTGGTGTGCTTTTAAAAACAAAACATCAGAGTGTCGTGTAGAAAACTGGAATTTCCTGATGCAGAGCAGTCTGGAGTTAGGGTGAATACCATGGTTAGCAAAAGAGGTGTTGCAGAGCACACACACACACAGCAGTACAATTCCATATGTAGGACCTGGGGACTTGGGAAAGCATTCCAAGGGATCAGGAAGACTGCTCCCCTTCCCAAAAGCAGGGCAAGCTGACCTGGAGATGTAAGACCACTCATTAATGCATATTTTCACAGTCTCGTCGTGTAATTTATTCCTCCTCCTTTCTTCCCCCATGTAAAACTCATAGTGTATGAATCTAATGAAATCAGAAATAATTAATATTTACCCGTTATGTTTTAGGACCTCTCAGATAACTTCAGGAAGTTCTTTTTCCATCCCTCCGATGGCAGTATGTCAGCTGGTTTGCAAACCTTGGTCCTAAGGCACATCATGGCTGTGAGGGAGTCCCAGGTGTGCTGGGACTTTTCTCCCTGCAAGGCTGCACGTCCCTGACCTCTAAGCTTCCTTCCCTCTCCACCCAAAACACAGGTTTTCAACTCTTCAGTGCTTTATGTTGCTCAGACCACAGACTACTAAGACATCTCTAGCCAGAGGATGCTTATAAATCATCCTTGTTTGGAGGGGAACCTGCGCATATGTTGTTGTACCATTTTCCTGGTTTTGGGGGTTTTTTTTTTGGCTTCCACATCTCTTAATTAAATCATGCATTTACGTAAAAAAGTCTTATAGTCCAAGGCGTAATCACCTCACTGTACTGAACAAGTGACAGCCTGCACTTAGATTATTACATAGCTATTCCATATTAAATTATATTCACAGCTATTAAAGGTGAAAGAAAAAGCAGTATTGAGGAACACGTGGCTACTGCAGGATGGCAATAGCCTTACAGAAGGCATTACAAGATCCACAAGGTCATTTGCAATTCACCATGCCTAATTAAGTTGTTCTCAATGTTAACAGCTGAAAAGCCATTCAAAGTAGTTTATGTATCAGCTTTGTTAAGTAGAATATTAGCTGCACGGGGGTAAAAGCAAATAATGTGCAAGGGAAAATTCCTCACGTCTTAAGCAATCAGAGCATAATCTAAAGAAAAGCTAATTATAATGATTCCTTTTTGTGTTAGTTAACAGATTTTGCATGAGGAAAATTCACTTTACCATGCCAGCTTAGGGGACGTGACAAAGCCAAAGCAACTTTTGCCCTGTTACACCTCTGAAGAAAAGAGGCCTGAGAGGAGGTGTGCACAGCTCTTGCTGTTTCTCACTACAGCCCAGGAGGCTGCCTGGAACCACAGTCTAATATTGGGGTAAACCAACGAAATTCAAGCTCTTAATGTTGGTTGTGTGAACACAGAAAATACCATTGCCATCACTACACCCGACCTCCTTTAAATGCATGAGTGTGCTTTGGAAAAATGTACAGGGAACTCCAAAACAATAGGAATATTAAACTTAAGCTGAATGCTGAGGAGACCAGGCTGTACATTTGATCCACTACAACAACAGCACCCTAAAGCTTAACTCCCTTCTTATGCTCTTGCTCATGGCAGCTACAAAGAATAATTTTCTTTGACTGAATGCTTTTTTTCAGGCATTTCATTTCAGTTGAATGAAAAAGTGTTTCTCCAGAACTGAAATTGTCTCTGGGAATTTTACCCGCCTCCTAATAAAAAAGATGATCTTTCCGAGATACTTGCTTTCAGGTCATTGAGAACTGAAATACAATATTTTTATTTTTTTCAGCCCGGTTGTGGTCTCTGCACCACTTCTACTGCACAAAGTCCCCAAAGTCTCACCAAATTCCCAGGCACATGATTTTTCCCTTATTCCTTCCAGGACAGCCCGTATTTCTCTGCCAGTATCCCAGCCCTTCTGTGGGCAGCTGGGGAGCCATTCCTGCCTGCTGCGAGGTTGGTATGCAGAGCCTGTCCTCACAGCAGACCTGGAGCCAGCAGACTGCTTTCCACCCAGGTGACCTCGATAAATTTATCCAGTGAACTGCAATTCAAATGAACTGAATAATTCTGCTCTAAACCAAGACATTTAGACCGTCTCAGTAGACGGTATTGGGACAGTCAGCATGAAAATGCCAGAGATTCAGAAGTTTGCTTTGTTTTATACAATGCAGAAAGTTAAATGTCTATCTGCCTGGAAAAAAAAAAAAAGTCAGCTTGTCCACACTAATTCCCTTCTTAATATGAGTCACTGTGACACAGGAAAGGAAAGATATGGTGGAGAAGCCCAAATCCAATTGTCCATTGAAATTAGTGCATATTGTAACTTATGTAATTATTCAATTTGAGCTGTGTATTTGAGAAAAGAATAATAAATGGATAAAGAATAGAGATTAAAAAGAATCTAATAAGTAATTATTAACCAAATTCTGACCAATATGCTGTTTACCGTTCTACTTCTGGTGTCTCGAACCACCATTTCTTTAAAGAAGTACAACAAATACTCCAAACCTGAACCACCTTTTTTGTTCTCTTTCCTAACAACTGATTGTATTTTACAATCAGCGGTAGGACTTCAGGAGTTTATATCTGCAGCTGTTCACTGCACCTCCGCAGTCTCATCTGCCGTAATGCAAGGCAGCATTTGTGACTTCCACGGAGCAGTGCCTATTCACGCTGCCTGGCAAGCCTGCTTGCAAACTTTTGTGAAGGTCTGAGCTCTGAAATCCTGCAGGATCTGCTCCTGTTTTGCCTTTGCCAGCCCCCTCCACCATGCTTCTGAGAGGGCGCAGCGTGTATGTGACAGGGAAACATGCCTCGCTGCCTTTGACGTGGGATTTCTATGCTAGGCTGTGCTGAACATCGCATTCAACCGCTGGCGTTCCATCACAAGCTGATGCAAGACACAGATCCAGAGCTGCTGAATTGATGGTTCGGATGGCTCTTCAGCTGTCTAAATGCTAAAATAGCTGCAGCAGTTAGAAAATGCCAAACCCAGTGATACACTGTCTACTTCTGAATTATTCAGGATATCCCTCTCAAAGACCTGAAAGGGCTTCACCGATGCATTCTGCAACGTTCACCAGGGTACCGCATCTGCACATGAGGCTGCTGTTTCAACGAGTTAGGATAAAAATCCCGTCTTTGAGAATATCCCCTGAAAACACAGCGCAGGGATCTATGGGTCATGCCTCACTTCACTGGCATGGAGGATGCTCTGAGGATGTGTGAGCTGAGAGCGAACCAGTTAATGTTAACATGTCAGTTTTCCATTTTCATGTGATCTCATTCTTGACAGCGTAAAATGTGCTTTGCTTCTCCTCTGATTTCACAGCCTCTGGGAACTTCTGGAGGGAAAAAAAAAAAGTTTGTTGAACAGCCCTGTGATCTCAGACTCGCAGAGGTGCTGGTGGTGTGGGGGTCTCTACCATGTGCAATATGAGGAAAATAGAACACGTCCTAGACGTGCTCTCACCCCTGACAGCCATGGCTTCACAAGGCGCTTCACTGGTTGCGTTGAGTGTGTTCAAATGCCATTTTCACCTGCAAATGACTAAGCAGACTATATAAATTTTAAAGTCAGGGTTGCTGCCCTGCATACGTGGCTGGCATCAGCACTGTCTCTCCACAAAGAGAATTTCTTGTAGCGCAGGTAGGAAAAAGCTGGAATTGTTGACCATCAGCTGCCCCCCTGTCAGTCCCTGAAGGACACTTTTTGGTCAGAGCCCCACTCCCATCTCAAACAAATGCAAGAAAAGAGCACAGAGCAGTGTGTGTAATGAGCAGAGAGCTCATTAAGAATTGGAACATCAAATTGGCAGAAAACTTGAAGTACGTATTCATGCTTTCTTTGCCTAAGCTCAAATTCATTGTTCTTCTGACAAGAAGGAAGTCTCTGCCGCTCAGTGAGCTGTTGGAAGTGGGATGAGTAACCTGGAGAAGTGCAGCAGTTATTCTTTTCCTGGAGTATCTCTTTTGGTCTCTCTCTGAGATGGGATACTGCACTATGTGAACTATTGCTCTGAACCAGTACAGCATTTCTTAAATTGCTGGTGTTATGCAGGGATGCATTTATATTGCAACGCAGTTAATTGAGTGGGAAGGGGAGAGCAAGAGCAACAAATAAAAGTGCATTCCTGTTAATTCCAGTACACTGCCAGAACACGCTCATATAGTAAAACTACTATTGCCATGTTGTCAATACATGGAGCAGGCAGAGCAGCAGGAACTCCTCTGGACTCTGACCTAACTCTATGCTGCAGTATATCTCCCAGCAAGGGATGGGCTTACATTTCTGTAAGGGCAGGGTTGAAGGGCTTACATTTATGTGAAAAAAAAAAAAAAAAATCAATTTCTAAAGTTGTCAGCTACACCAAAAACCTTTTATGGTCCCTCTGTACCTCAGACAAGTGAGCAAAACAAGGGGCCAGCTCCTGGCTTGGCCCAAGTTCCTTGTGTATTGCTCTGGGGCAAAACCAAGGCATAAACAGCTGAAGTCGATGAAACTATGCAGGGTTATATGCATAAAGGCTCTGGGTTGCTACCTATAGACCAGTACCAGCAGCCAAAGTCATGCAGCTCCTTGTACTCACTCCAAACATTGAATCCAGCCATACTACTCTCTAAATTACGTTAGACAGGCTTGGTTTTAGCCAACTTCTGTGCTTAAAGTACAACTCAGTCTCTCATCCCCATCCTCTGGCCACTTATGTTTCAGGTGAAGTGACTTTATGCAAGGAACTAACTGGGATTTGATGAGGGAGATGGACACCAGCCAGGGCAGGAGGCCAAAACTTTACCTGCCGTGGACCTTTGATTAGCTTGGCGGTTAGTGACTTGCTGTAGCTTTGCACAGGATCTCTTAGCCTCCCCGGTGAGACACCGCATTGCTTTCATGCCCTCACCCCAAGCCCATCATCCTGCGGAGCTGGCAGGGAGCCCGCTGCCACCTCCCAGCACCTCCCCGGCTGTAAATTGCCAGGGTTGGCTCCCATGTGCTGCATCCGCCGTGAAAAATGAACTTTCAAATAAAGAAGAAATGCAGTCCTATAAATCTGTTAAGGAAAGGGAGAGGAATATACTTTGCACGTGCTTTGGTTGTAGAATAAGCAATTCAGCCACAAAGCTTTTCTTCTAAGAATAAAGCACTTGGAAAAAAAAAGACGTGCAGAAAACAAGAAGTCTGCAAAGGCACAACCGACGCTTTTTCAGCTCGGTGCTGAGTGATGGGTGAGAGTCACAAAACCTCCTCTCCCCTGCAATGCAGCCGTGCTCCCCGGCACGCCAGGGAGGTCGATCAGCCCGATCTGCCCGGTGGCAGGGCCCCAGCTCTCACGCTTTGCACGGAGCAGCTCTTCACCCGGCAAAACACGCTGCTCTCTTAAATGCCAGGTTGTGTCATTTTTCAGGTTGTTCAGAGAAAGAGGAAACTGCCTTAATTTCTGTGCTGTTATATTTCACTCATTATATTTATTGTTTCTTACTGTGTTCCTTTCTTACAAATGCATATTGTGCCTTGAAGTTGATTTTCTTAACAGTTCATCGTTCCTGGAACCCCTTTGCTTTGCTTCCCTATCTTAGAGCCCAAAGCTTGGCTCGTCTGAATGGCTCTTCTTTTGTTATTGACTTCACTTTTAGCTACGGTTTTTCAACCAGGCCAGCGCTCTGACTGCCTGATCATCCCTGAGTGCCTCAGCACGGGGCTGTATTGCAGGGGAGAAGAGGGCTTGAGGCTCTGACTCATCATTCAGCACTGAGCTGAAAAGGTGCATTTATGTCTTTGCAGAAGTCTCATTTTTTGCCCGTATTCTTTGAGTGCAGTATCTTCAGGAGAAAAATGTTCTTTTTAGATGGTCAGTCAAGAATTATAGCTTCTTACCTTACCTGAGAGCTCTTTTTGTACTTCTCTATGTTTATTCCTTCCTTTTGAGGACGGATAGAGCAGACATTCAGTGAGTAAAATACTTGCCATAGGAAACAGTAATGTTAGCTTGAACACCTGAAGTGTTCTGCGTTCATCCCCAGTAATACCTTCCTCCACAAGTGGCATATCTCCCCTGGGCCAGAGGCAGAGCAACCATCAGTTCCCAAGTAGCTTTCAGGGGAAATTTAGCCCTTCCTGTCCAAACCTGTGATTCCAAAAGTAGTTCAGCTGTTACTAAATGGTGAAAGAATCTAAAAATCCATCAAACTACTTTTTGTTTTTAAAGCAGGGCTAGCTGTCTTTATTGTGTAAGTCATAACAAATTCTGGGGGAAAATAGGTAAAGGGTTCGATTCCATCCTTACACATAAGAGTAGTTATGCTTTTATTTTTTTTTTACTTGACTCGCGTGAAAATAAGGACACCTGCAGTCACGCCACTTCATGGCTCGCCTGGTGGATTTTTCCCAGCCTACTTAAGTGACCTCACCCCACAACTGGCATTACGTAGAGTTGCAGTTCCACATCCCCCTCACCCTCAGCACCGGAGGGACAGTCAGATGGGCTTTGCGGGGTGGGCAGGACTGATGCGTGCCGGCATGCCTGCAGCACCCTGGGCTTTATCCCTGGAGCTGCCCCCATGCAAGGCGCGCAGGCACAGCTTGGGACGTGACTAACCCAGGCACTGCAGCACCTCAGCTCCTCACAACATTGGCCAAAACAGCAAATACAGCTCTCTATTTTAGATAAGAAAACACCCATGAGAAAAAAAAAAGCTAGAGATACAGTTTCTTCTTTTGGTGGAATAATTTGTCAAATCTCCACCAAAGCCAAAGCGCTGTTGCTGATCGCCCGGGGTGCTTCACTCAGAACTGGTTATTTCACAAAAACTTCCAGGCTGCTGATCCCTGGCCATCTGCTTTCTGGAGGCTTAGGCTGGCCTGAACGCTCGGCTCAGCTTCTGGCACAGGTCAAGGTGCTTTAGTTGACGGTGGGTGCTTATCAGCCTGCTGGGCTGGGAGCAGAGTTCATCAAGAAAGTATGTTTTGATTTAAAATATGTTGGGTCAAAATATCTATTTCTTAAAAACAAACAAATAAAAACAAGAACAATGACAAACCCACTTAAAACCAGTTGGTATCTAAACTATGAAAGTCATCATTAGAATAAATTGTTTTAGTTTGGAGAGAGTAGAGTCTAATGAATTTTTTTTTCTTTAATTAGCTCAATTTCTATCCTACACCATCCAACAAGGAATTAGTTGCAGAAGGACATAAATTATTAAAAAAGGACCATTTCATCTGACTTTTGTGTGAATTCATTTTAGACTTGATTGATCTAAGGTTGAACAGGAAAGTTTAGTCCATTGAAACCAGAATTACCAACTGTAATGAGAATGATGCTGGTGTTGGACTGTGGTGTCTTTGTGCCTACCATGTTTTAATTTAAAATTAAAACTCTGCCTATTCTCCCAAAGTCTGTCTAGTTTTGCCCACAGGTCTCCTGCACACCAACATCAGCATGTTTCCTGGATGTTGCCTTGCAAACCTCATACATGTGGGAATTACTATGAAATAAAAATAGGCTTGGGCTTGTTCACATCCACCTGCTGTTTTCAAGATGAAAACACATAGGAAAGCAATTTAGAGTGACAGAACACTTTTTAATTAAAAAAAAAAAAAAAAAATTGGTTTTATGGAAGCCTAGAGCATCAGCTGAATTGTGAACCAGAGGAGAAACATTATGTTTTAGACTTACTAACATCTCCTGTACAGCACAATACTGTTAAATACCTCAGAGGTCCACCAGGAATCTAAAATTATCCAATCAATTAAAGCAAGCTAATTCAAGGCAGCAGCATATGTCAGGTCTTTTTCATAAAGGTTTCCGTAATTTAGACCTTTTTATATGCTGTATCTAAATTGTCAATATTTCAAAGCTCTATTTTCTTTACTTTTTGTGATTTTTTTTCCCCACAGACTTACTGAGATTTTTCCTGCAATTAGAAAAGACTAATTTTGGTCTTCTCCCAACCTTTTGTAGCTTACCAGGTTTCAGTATTTCTTTTGCCGGTTTGACCAAATACCATTGGGATAGATAAATGCCTTTGCTGACATACAGTGGCTCATCTACAGCTGCAGCAAGGTGTGTGCATTGCTCCAAGTCCCATTAACAACTCCGCTTCAATGAGCAGCAATTTTCCATAGTCGGTTCTGACTTCCCCAGCTTTTAACTAACTCAGGCAAAAAAAATATATATATATTTTTCCACTGCAACAAAGCTAATCCTGTGGAAAGGGCTGGGAGGGTCTGTCTTTGTTGAGCCCTGCTCATTAGCCCTGCCTTTCCAGGTGGTGACATCTTCTTCAAGATGGTTACAGCCTGCAAGCAACCTCTAGGCAAGCACCCTGTAACTTTTTAAAGCTTTTCGTGTCTCTGCCCAGCAGGTCTTGGGGTCATTTACCATCACTTTTGCTCCTCCAAGCAGCACTGCCTGTGGGTCAGCCAGCTCCACAGCTGTGTCCATCTGTCCTTGCAGCCTGACTGACCCATGGGAACACGTGGGGAAAAGGAGCCTTTCCCAAGGTCGTGCCTGAGATGCAACCCTGCTGCAGCAACACTCTGGGGTGAGGTTGGCTCGAGAGCTTCTCAGCTTGGGTAATTTAGGAGTGGAGATAGATAGAATGTTTCCAACCTCACTCATGGATGGGGCAAAACTGAGAAAGTGTGCTTACATCAATAGTTTCCAGTAGGCAGCTGTCCTCCTACTGGTTAACAGAAATTAAAGTAATTGATGGAGATATATGCTGATTTTTATTATTTTTCCTCTTGGAAGACAAACAAGCTAACACACAAGCATGAAGTGGTTTTGGCTTTGTATCTTCTGTTTCAGACTGACTGCTCCAATACGTAGTTAAACTGAGGGGGGCGGGGGGGAAGGATTTCAGTTTATTGAAATATAAATTTCAGTCTACTCCAAACACACTTGTGACAATGCCTCTTCAGTAGCTTTGTCTGCGCTCTATTCAAAACCAGACAGTTTTTAAATTCCAGATTTTCTTGAGAAACACAGCTTCTGCCCAGTGCTAGTTCACCTGCTTTGACAGGGGAGTGCTGCAGAAGGGAGTGCATCCCTTTCTAAACCAATACTGTAAAACATGAGAAATATTTCCAGCCTTAACTTTGTGCAAAATCACATCCTCAGACTGACAAGGTTTCCGAGGCATGGACACTCCCCAGACTTGGACAGCTTAGGGCTACCAGGCTCTAAATGAGTACAATTAATCTCTAAGCTGTAGGAATGCTACAAAAGACTCGTTAGCACTGAAGCTGCTTGACTCAGAAGGATCAATAACACTTATTTGCAAGTGTTTAGAGTACATTATTTGCATTTGTGAAGGTAATGAAAAAACTATTGAATTTTAATTAGCATTTTCTGGCTCTTCTGGGAGAACTCTGATTCAATCCACAGATACATTCAGTGTATTTCAAGACAACATTGTGGACAAAATTCAGAATAATTTCTGATGTTCTGCCATTACAAAAAACACCTCCAAAGCATAGATTTCCATAAACTACCCACTGCTACAAGTTATTACAGAAGCATAATAATGGGTCTATTGTACTATAAATTGTTTTGTCATTTTAAATTTCTGGTAACTGCTGAGAAGAAAAATTAAATAAATAAAATGACCGATTTTCTTTTATGAAACCAACTTCAGCTGTGCAAATGATTTTTTTCTACTGCACATAATAACATTTAGATACATAGATCAGCTGCTTCTCTACTATATGCTCCAGAATAAATAATTGTACTAAATGTCCATGTAAATGTTTTAGATAGAAAAATACACAATGGGAAATAATAAATACTGTAAGTCAGAATGGTCACATAATGTAGGATTGCTATTCATCTGATGAGAATGGGTGTACCGTGAACAGGCTTTTCAGGTGAGAAAGGTAGATAGATAGAATAATACACAGATATTTTAAAATAGATCTTAAAAAAAGCAGCAAGGTTGTATTCACAGAAAAAGTGAAATGCCTCAGTTGCAATGAATGTTATTAATGTGTAGATGGAGTCGAGACTTTCAGATTCCTTAACTGTTAGTTTCCCTCTTTCAATCCATTTATGTCTTTAACCGTTCCTGGCTCTACACTCCAAGTGGGTTTCAATTTTTATTTTAAATACATGTTTCCTGACTAGGAATGAGTCAGAAAACTCTTTTTTATTGATCATAATTACTTCAGTAATGAGAGTGAAGCAAAGATTTGGACTCATCAAGAATCGATCTCAACTTCTGGCAGAAAAGACATGACCAAAGTGAATTTTCAAACTAGCAACCCCTGTGCCCAGCGTGGAAGGTCTCCAAGAAGAAAGAGCTCCAACAAAGCAGATGTGGTCCTTAGTTTAGGAGAGCAAATCCCTTTCAGTCCAGCCTGGATGGTTATCTAGAAGCTGGCAAGAATAACTGGCGCTCTGTATGCATATGTGTTGCTCTTCAGGGTTAGCAAATGTGTTCCTCTACAGAAGGTTAAACAAGAAGAAATAGTGGTGAAGTCTCCATCTGAATCGCTTGGCCACAGGAAGAACAGGTGCTCTGAAAAATAATCTAATCTGAAGACTAGCACTGCTTTAGAACTCTGAGAAAATATAATCAAAAACATGAAGATAGATGCAAAATGAGATGAGTGTGACAGGTGATTGCCAAACGTAGCTCATGCCAGCAAAACACAATAGCTTTTCCTATAACAGCTAATTTTATAGGCAACAAAAACATGGTAGGGCCCATATGTTGGGATTTCAGTGTAACATTTACTGCAGTGACACATTACTAGTCAATTTGGAGATCACAGCATAAATTCAAGAAGACAGGAATAGTCTAAAGAACACAGTGATAGGATGTCCACAGCCATGGGAAAGGACCTAATAGCTTTGTCTCAAACCAGAGCAACTCTGTGGCCACAGATCCTGTGGTCCTCACAGAAACCACACTCTGTAGGGATGTTTTCAGGCTCACCCTGGGTTGCTCTGAAACCTGGTACCTGATGAAACAGCAGGTCGCTAAGAGAAAAACTCTGCAAAGGGAGATAAACATCATCAGAGCACTCCTTTTCCTAGTACGTCTTCCACAAAGGTTATCTGAATGGAACATACCCTTACGCCACATGTTATTTGGTCCCAAAGACAAGCACAGATGGTTTATGGCACTTACAGGGCAGAGTTAAGAACTGCAGTACAGAAGTTGGCATGTCTGGAATACTTAAGAAGAAAAACAAAAATCAAAGAGTCTTTGTGTTGCCCCATCTTCCACAATTTACATAAGCTCTTGGTATTCTCTGTCAGTAGCTTGAATGTGCCTTATACATGTGTCGTCTGCACCACAAGTCCACGTGTATAACACCATCCAGCACCAAATTAAACTGTGAGAACTTTGGTACGTGTTTCTAAATAGGGTGTCTGTCAATAGTTTGAAGTAAATAGCTTTGGCTCTACACACTTGGAAGATGATCTTGAATCATCTCTGCTACCTGCTAAGAATGGCTAGCACAGACTTTTAATTCCTCCATTGAAATTCTGCCCCAGCTCCAGTCCCCTCGTTGCAAGCATCGCATTCATCAGCTCTCTCATGCTGCTTCAATTAAATCCTATCGCGCTCCGAGGTAATGTAGCATCCGCTCTGGAGAAGAATTTCAATTCGGTAAACAGGCCTGTAAATATGCTGCTGTGGATAAATTGGCCATCAGTGTGATGGAGAGAAGTAAAGTAAAATGTGTGATTACAGCTAGTTTTTATGTGCTAGGAAGCCGCTGAGACATTACTGAGAGCAGGAACTATGTTTTTGCACCATGTGCTTATCTGGCAGTTTTGTACCTATTTTATATTAGCTATTTTCAGGCAAATGTTCTATGTCTGACTGATACTTCTCCCTTGGAAAGCTACTTTTAAACTAATCTTGACCTAGATTTTTGTAATGAAAAGCAGCAGACAGTGCCAGAAAATGTTGTGCTGTTAGTGCCATTTCATCTCCATTCCTTAAACACAGTTCATTTAAAAGATGCGGATTTAATCCATGGCGGAAGACTGATGGACAAGCACTTAGATTTCAGGCTTGTGTGGATTTCAAGCTGACTGCTCAGCTGAAACGTGTTTCTGCTGGTGGAAGAGAGGGCTCTCCTTTTGCTGAGGTTATTTCTGGTTGCATCCTTGCTTGGTTTTGGAGTTCTGCTGCAGGCAGCAGCGATGCAAAGATGCCTTTGGGTGGCTTGGCCGTCATCCAGGAGGCCAGGGCAGCGCTCCTTGTCTGTCTCGCTCCCTCTAAAGCTGATCCCAGAGTCTCAACACCAGAAAAGGATAATCTCTTTATTTTAGTCCACTGGCCAGGAGCACCTTTGGGCTGGGGATCAGCAGCTAGCTACCTCATTTTGGCACCCCAGGGACTGAGTGAGCGCAGATTGGTACCTTATGCCAAAATATTAGGGACTGCCTGAACCCCTTTACTGTCTCCCCAGAGGGATCTGTATGCTGCACAAATTGCATGCATCAAATAAATATTCCACTGCATCCTTATAATGCTTTTTTCTTTTCTAGAAATATGTCCAAGAATGAGGAAAGAGCACTCAGGAGCAAAAAACTTTTACTTTTCACCAGGTAAATTTTGCCCCAAGCCCAGGAGCTCACAGATAAGCACAGAAAACTACCATAGCTCTGACATGGTAAATGGCAAACAGAGCAAAAAAACCCCAACTAATACAAAGAAAAGCAGTCTTGCTCCCAAGCTGAAGTCATATGGTGACTCTCCTTCGAAATACTGAGTTCAGCTAAACTCAGACTCCTGAAAACAGGGAAATGTGCAATAAATAATTAAATTACGACTTTATTGTCAAAGTGAGTTTCCCAAAATAGAAACATTTTCAGAAAGGATTAGCCATATTCACAGGAGGTAGGGCCTTTGGAGCGTATTAGAAATGCTGATTTGGCAATAGCTTAAACTGCTTATTGCTGGCAGTGGGGAGAATATCTTGGGGCAGAGGTGATCCCTCATACGCAGTCTTCCCCAGCATCTGCTGTTGCTCACCTGCAGACGGGACACCAGGATGGGGAATATCTAAGTTTGGGGGTTTTTAATGTAGAAAGCAGTTGAGACTCACTGATAGGCATTCAGCTATTTCCCTATAGAGGTGATTTTACCCATTCCTGCCACATCTGCTCAAGCCACCGTCATGGTGCGGGGAGGCTTCCACGGGGGAGGTGATGGGGGAGGGCATTAAAGCTAAAGCTCTGCCTGTTCCATGACTCTTCAATTACGCACTCTCCAGAGCTGGAGTTGAATTTCTTCAAGGTCACAAAGTACCATGGAACAACTTTATTTCCCCGATGACCTCATTTGCTGTGTCACTCCCTGCTCAGCAGTCCCCGGAGCAGCGACGGGCTGGCTGTTGGCTGCAGTGACGAGGGGCACCGGCACGCACCCGAGACCCCCGATCCCTTCGGGAGGTTGGGAACTGGCAGGACTGACCATGTGTTTCAGCAGTGTTCATCCAGCCTGCTGAATACTGATACATTTTGCTCATCCTTTCATATCTGTCAGAATGCATTTCTCTAGAAAAAGAGGGAAAAAAAAAAAACCCAGTAGCTGAATGCTTTCCTTGTACTGTCTGTGTTCATCTTGAAATCATCTGTGGGCCCATATATATGTATATGGGGTATAACAGTTAGAAAGGAAAGAGGAATTGAATTATTCTCTTTTCTGATGTGCTGGTAGCGGATTAACCTAAGTTTCACTGTTGCATATTGGTTGAGTTTGAACATGACTTTTCTTGTCTGTATGTTATCCTTACAACACTAGAGCATGTGGACAGTATGTCCATAAAGAAATTAAAAAAACCACATGAAATATTGTTCTTTTATGGTGTACTTTGCCTAGAAGAACTTGATGACGTGCCACTGCAGGGGTGAGAGTTAAGCTGCAATAGTAAGACCATGTTATTCAATGAATTAAATTTTGACAAGCTGTTTCTGTGCAATTCTATAGAGGCTGAAGAATCCCAGTTATTATGATTTCAGTATGATCTGACATTGAGACTGCTCTGCATGGGCCAAAAGGACCCATCAGAGCTCCTGGGAGTGCTCTTCCATGGCCTTGCTTGAGATCTATAAAGTAAATACAGCTGCGTTAACTGCAAGCAAGCTTTAGCAGTAGGGTTGATTATAGACTCCTAGTTAATCTTTTCAGCCTGCTTCTCTTACGGTTTGAAATGCTGTAATTCCCTTCCTTCTTCACCTCTTTCACTGCAACACAATAGTCAAGAGGAACATTTGAGATTCTCGTTGCCAGATGAAAAAATACTGCACTGTCATCACCCCGTTGCCCTTGCACAAATCCCTCGGGTTGTAGATTGCCTTAGCCAGTTTTCCAGTGTCTTTTATAAGATGCTCCTTGTAAGGTCTTTCATTTCCCTATAAGAACCCGAAGCTCAGCAAAATCCATGCCTTGAATAAAGTAGTTTTATCCACTGGAGCTGTTGCATCTCTTTTGCCTCTTTTATGTTTTATGCAGTGAGATGTGATGGAGGACAGCATACAAGTCAACTCAGACTGGGAAAGATGGAGCTCAGAAGAAGCTTACACTATGTTTTGGAGGAGCTATAGCGCCCTGTCAGGACCAGAGACCTACCAAATGTCAGCAGAGTACTACACACTGGCAAGGTTGGATCTTCTCCTTGGTCACGCAAACACCACTTGCAGGAGGACTCCCTAGGCTTGGGATCAGTGGGAATTATTCACTAGTTTATTTATGGTCCCTGTTAGATACTTTCAGATATCCTTCCTCCTAGCCCCAGACATTTTAGGTGCTTAAAGCTGTGGTCTGAATTTGTGAGACCACTTCACCCATTCATTAAAAATAAGGTCTTCCATAGTGAGTCAGATCAAATAATCATCTAGCCCTGTATGCTGTCTCCTATACAACCAACAGGGAAAGAATATGAGGACATATACAGAATAACCCTTGCTCTGGTAATGGTCCCTCCTGTAGAAGGGCTACAGCTGCCACAGTGTGGGGACATACACGCAGCACAGGGCAACACGGCACAACGCTCCAGGGGAGAGGAGCAGTGAGGAACATCCCTCCAGCACGCTCAGTTGTTGTGTGAAGCGTGCATGCTGTACAGGCTGCTGTGTTAGAGGATTTAACAATGAGATTAAAGTAGCTGAACACACGCACCTCTATCTGGGGAGAAGATGTGAGGCAAGGGGTACATGATGCGATAGCAGCTGTTGGCTGGACACCCTTTACCCGTGGTGCTGACTGGAGCTACTGGCAGAAGGACATAGCCTTTGCAGGGTTTACTCCCTGCCCAAGGTAAGTTTTACAAGGAACATGCACAAAAGGAAAAACAAAGGAGCCAACGAAAACGAAAAAATATTATTGCAGGGATTTCCAGTTTTATTGCAGGGGCTCAGTGTCATGAGCCTGTAGACGGTAACAGGAGGGAAATTATGCCAGAATTGGGACTGCAAGAGAAGGCGCTTGAGAGCTACCAGTGTAATGTGTCTAGTGTGTATTTTTTGCATTAGTTTCTAAGTGTATTAAAACATTAATTTCCAGCTCTGCCTGAAAGCTCTTCTGCCAAACTCCCCAAAGGATCTGCATATTAAAATCGCTCAGGTGTTCATACCCTTCTCATGCAAATTCAATTCCAAATTAAAATAACTTGTGCAAAATCTTGTAATGTATCTCTTTTTTTCTACTTGCTGTTGCCTGAGTTCTCTCTTTAATGAGTACCGGCTGGGATAAACCAACCGGAGGATGCTTCGTCTGTGAATAGGTCATCAGTCAGTCATTAGTCATCATCCAGCATGACAGCTCACCTCTGCTGATGTTTTAGCGCATCGGCAACAGTCTGGGGAGCACGGCTCAAAAGCTCAGTTTAGGAGGAAGTTGTAAAGTTTTCGGCCTCCACCACCTTGAATGAAAATGAGCTGGGAAGGTGGGGAGGGAAGAAAGCTCTCTTGCAATTCGCAGAGGCGACCCTGGTTTCAAATGCCACTTCAGGGATTAAGACTCTGATGCTGCTTAGCAACATTTCAACTATGGTCCTTCACGGATATATTCACTGTGATCTTCAACAATTGTACTGCTGTAACACAGAAATCTAACGTGTTATTTTTACAGCTATTTTCTTCTTCTGATCATCTTCCTAAAATACCTTTTTTGGTATTCTTAAAATAGATTTCTCTGCTGTGTTTTGTGTTCAACTTGAAAGACAGCAACAAATTCTTTCTTTTTTTTTTTTTTTCCCCGTCACTGAAAGGTCATGAGCAATAAGAGATTTCATGTTGGCAGCATCCAGCAGTCCCACTTGCACATATAACACTATTGTTGACCTGGACTCAGCTCCCTCATTTCTCACCTTGGCCAGAAGATGCTTCCCACAGGTGCCCAGAGCAGCACTGCTCAAATAACGGGGCTGGCAATGCTCCGTTTTTCTGTTGTGCATCGTCTAAAAATTACCACATCCGATCTGCACTGGTTCTATCCTTCGAATTTATGTTTTGCAGCAGGCTTTTGCTGGGGGTGGTCAGTGCGTATGTGGATATTCTGAATTTAAGCTGTAAATCTGCAGAAAGTCTTTAGCAGAATTGAAATCTGAAATTTTGTTAACAAATTGAAACAATGCTTCTATTTTTTTTAACATTCTGAGTTTATCATCTAGTGTAATGTCTGCCATTCTTTACTGCATCTACCTTGTTTTCTGGAGCCACCTGTTCCCTTGCAAAACGCTTATTCTGAGGTAGTTTGGGAAAAGAACTGTGTTTGTACTACATGAAAATTAAATTTCTTTACCAAAGAACACAAATGTTTAGTAACTGATACAGATGGATTATTGTTCTAATTGTCCAAAAGCTGCATTCATCTCTGTACCAACAGGTGGGAAATTCAATATTCCTGACTCTTGTTACTAACTGGCACTGCATTATGTCCTCTAGGGTACAATAAGAGCTGGGGAAAAAACAAACCACCTGTAACGAGTTACCATAGAAAATTAAAATTTTCAAAATCAGTTTTCTTTATTGTGTTAAAAAAGAACATTTAAGTTCCATTCCTATTTTAATTTTCATTTAAAGCATTTAATAAATAGTTTATTAACATTATTTTCAATTATTTTTCTCCCTTTTTCTTTGTTTCTTCTATCCAATATTTTTTTCTCTTTTCTCGCTTTTGCTTCTTTTTATTCCAATGACACAATAAGAATTGGAAATGAAAACAAGAAAAAAATGCAAACCAAACTTTTTTAAGATTTCGTTTTTTAAAAAACACTCAATAAATTTTAAACCCCTCTCTCCTGGAAGACCTGTCATTTAGAGTGCTTATTCCAGCCCTTTTCCTTCTCTTCTTTGGCACTTTTAGGGCTCACACTGTCAGAGAGGTCTCAGCATGTCTATCCTCCACCTGGTCCTTTGGTTACACCCTATCTTCCTTTCTCCAGCTTGCTCTTATAGGGATTTCCTCAAGCCTTGCTTCACTGGCTCTGACACAACCTTCATCAAGCCCACATAGAGCCACAAATACATCCAGTCCACAAAAGAAAATATGAATCTGTCATTATTAACAGCAGGGTAAAAACTTCTTATGTAGCTTTAGGACAAAAGTATGTCATTAGGACCAAAGAATATTGGCATTTCAGCTCCACTGTCGCCTGGTGCTGTGCTTTGTTATGATGTTATAAGCTCCTTGATGATGCTAAAGCGGACAGTCCAGCATTAGGATAACACTAGGATTACTTATTATAGTTAGAGCTAGTTTGCCCATGACCAGCGTCTACTCGTGGTGACTGTGGAGGGGCACCCAGTTGCTTCAGTAATATTCTGGTCCTGTATACTCCCACCTACCAAAAAGCTCCCCAGAAATCAGAAACCTCACTGCTATCTTTAAGGTATGGTGACCCTCACCGTTCTGACTGTGTTGTCTCCAGTTAAACCCTAACACTTACACCCAGCAGCTTCTAAAGGAATATATATTTTTCAAACCGTGACATCTCACTGAGCACCCAGGTTCCAGCTCAGCCTTCTGCTTCGATACGGGGAGCGTTGATCGAACGCTCGGAGCAGCCTAGGTGTTGGCCCTCCCGCCTTTTGGCAACAGCCAAAAGAGAAAGAAGTTGATTTTGGTTTATTTGAGTTTACTAACTGGTTTGATGTGACAAGGTATCTCCAGGTAATGTAGATGTACCTTGGCACGTTGTTCCGTCAGTTCTAGTTGTTGACCCTTCACCGTTGCAACTGAACACATGGAGCTGAGCTACTGCCATGACCCAGGGACAGCAGCTTTGTTTTTCCTGGCACATCAAGATCCACACATTCATTCCTGGTTAAGAGGGTGATGATAGCTTCTCACCCAGGCTGTACTGCACTGAATCACGGCACTGTTTCGAGGCACCAGATTTATCAGCCAGCCCCATAATGTGTTAAATTGTTATGACACATTTTGCTTGTTTAGAGGAACTGCAGTTCTAATTAAGATTAAAAACAAGTTATGACTCAGAGTCCAATAAAAATACAATGTGAATTACATACCCTTAAATTTAATTTATTTACCCATAGGCTGAATATCCTCATGAATGTAAGAAATGCAGCAAAACAATTATTCTAATTAAAAGGAAAGATTTGGTTAAGCTAATTTACATTTTAGTCCAGTCTCAGATACATCACAGTCTCTCACCAGCCTGTCCATTAAGAGAGAAAATCAAAGTGGTTAAATTGAATTATAGATTAGGATCTTGTTGACAAACACTAGAGAGCAAGAGACCAACAGGAATAAGCAGAAAAGAAGCTGCAACAGACTCATGGGCAAAATCAGAAGAGTTTAACAAACTCCTGGCACTAGTTCGGATGTACGGGTTATAAAACCTGAGGTGAGCACTGAAGTCTTACAATTTGTCCTTCCACGTAGCACAGACTGCTGGAGCTTGAACAAATACAGGATGGAGCAAACCAGGGCTGGAAAACTAAAATAACAGAATGGAGAATTCACTGGTGGCTTTGCTAAATTGTTCCAATGATTAATTAACTACCGCTGGCTGAAGCAAGCAAGCAGGTGCATGGCTGCATCCAGACTGGGGATCAGCAGATGCACGGCTGCATCCAGGCTGTGGATCAGTGTGAATACTTCAGAAGAGCCCTGGAAATGCCGGTCAGTCTGCTGGAGGCAAGTCAGCGAGCTCGCCCAGTGTCCAAGCACCAGTGGGATGTGAAGGGACGAACACTGCCCAGTTTGGGACCAAAGGCTGGGCCGCAGGGATCGTTAACTAGAGCTAGCTCTCAGGCACAGAAACACAGGCACCTGAAACCTTCTGATGATGTATTGCCCCCCTCTCTGGCACATATCATTAGTCTGTCAGTGATCTATACAGTGCCACCAGACTGAGCAACAAGAGAGTCTTTTACGTGCAAAGAAAATGCAGCACAAAACATACCCAAGTACCCCAGAGCTACGTGCCTTTTGAATAATTACCACTGATATGGGGATGATGATTGCAGGAGCTAAATTTATGTAGAGACATCCACCTCTGAACACCTACACATAAATACGTATGACCTGGTATGTGTGTACATAACTGAGGAAGACACAAGAACAAGGCTGTCTTCTCAGTAACGTGGAGTCCATCAAAATCTGCTGTCCTGAATTTTTGTGACCTGACTTCTTTTACACTTATTCAATATGGAAATTTCTATATAGTTCTCATTAACAGATCATATGGCGGTGCTGTTACCCACAGTATTAGGTAACCAAGGGAGAAAGATATTTTTCAATGGGCAACAGATGTCTTGCCCATAAATGCATTAGGACCTCTAATACGAGAGTATGACAACATGCAATACATTCAGCTGGTGCCTGCCTGGTGATGCCCAAGACCTTATATTCTGTTTCTGGTTTCTTTGCCTTTCTGTTCTCTGTAGCACAATGAGCTTTCCACAATGATTATGATCAATTTAGAAGATACATGGAATGATGAAGGCAAAGACAGACAGAATTATATTATTGTGGGTGAAAATTGGAAAATAATTCTGCTCGTCATGTACTTGTTACAGAGATAAGACTTTCCTGCTTCCGTGTTACAGCATAACCATCCAGTTCTCCTGTATGTGCTCTTCTGCCCCAGGTTTTCCTAAAACTGTCATTCTCTCTTGCACCTCTCATTCACTACCAACAAATCACTTCTTCCTCCTCTCCTGCTATTCCTCAGCTGATGATGTGACTTCTGCTGTTATGGGGTTTTCTTTTGTGCTGTTTAGAGAGTACTCTGTAGGAATACTCTTGCAACAATTTGAATAGTTATTTTATTACTTTTGATCCAGTGTCATTTATCTCAAAAAAATGAAAAAAATCCTAGTAAGATATTACATTTAGATATCCTTATGGTATGGCATTTATTCTACTGTTGGCCAGTATAGTGCTGTTTATCTGCTGCATGGCTTGGAAAATGTACTCAAATAGGCAAGTGTGAAATATAAATGAAGCACAACTGACTGTCTAAAGAGACCCTAAGGGTCTGTCAGTAAGCCACTACTTGTGCTAAATGCTTAAAAAATGAATTAAGTTTTTGTCTGTATTTTTATTATTATAATTTGGGTTTTGTTGCTGTTGAACTGCCAAATAAAGAAATCAATTTCCTGAGAGGTCTCAGAATTAGTTTTGTAGAAAGTTAGTACCATTTTTTTCTTCTGATCAGAAATATTAATTACAGGTATTTTCCCCTTGGTTTCTTACAGCACTTAGTCCTATCAAATGATGCTAAACTCTAATTTCATTTTCCATTAAGATCCTTGAGAAACTCTCTTTTTTAGAATTTTGACATTACCCTTCTATATTTTATTAGTGAAAAAATGTAAAAATTCTTAACATTCAGAAACACTGGCTTTATATTTTTCACGCTAGTTCCACAGCTTTTTATACCAACATTGTGAAGGAGAGCTTGGCTGTTCCAAGGAAAACCATTTTAATTTTAGTTTTAGATTTTGTAGTTATGTTAAAACCGGAATTGCTTAAAACTCAATTTGGAGAGCAATTAAGAATCTCATTTCTACAAGTTTCAAATAGAAATTTCTAAATATTCATTTAAGTTGCAAAGCAAAGTTTATTCTTTCTGCTGTAGGTAAAATAACAAACAATAGCTCAGAAACTCTGAGTCTTAGTTTTTGTGATCCATCTTTATGAAGGAGCCTCTCCTCACATCCACATTACAGACTCCTTCCCAGTTTTCTAATAAAAGAAAGGGAAGGAATTTTGGTTAAAGCTTTATTTTTTTCAGGTTTAGAAACAACAGGGAAAGTGTTACAGGCCTGGGAATCTATCAACGTGATCTGGAGATACCGCGTCCTGGTAATACCCACTGAGACTGCAGCAGATTCATTATTTTTTTAACCAAATATTTTTGACCAGAAAATTCCAAATTCCTGAAACTGAAAAAGCTAATGGGAAACAACTAGTTTCAACCAATAACCTCCAACTGCATTAAAAAGAAACAACTATTTAACATGTTAAAAAATGTCAAAAATGAAGGTTTTGTTTTAATTGGCAGTAAATGAAATATTTGCATTGATCTAAACATGCACAAGCATACAACACACATAATCTTTTTGTGCAGTTTTTTTCTTTGCTGTTTGCAATATGTTTCAAGCTATTATTTTTTCTTCTCGAATATATTTCTCTTCCTTTAAATACGGAGGTTTAATATAAGCTGGAAAAACACTTAACGCCCAACAGTAAGTAAAAAGACTCCAGTCACCTTTGGCAGGGTCGAGCTCTGCTCCCATGGCAGACAGTCAGGCTGCTGCACACACTTCTCATGCACTGGGTACCCACTGCTGCTAGCTGATGCAAAATGAGAAATAAGTGTTAAAAATCATTCTCACTCTATTCTAGACATCCTTAAAGCTGGCATAGCTGGAGGGGACGATTTTTTTTTTCCATGTGATTTATAACAGAACACTATGCACAGTGGAGAGCCCGTGTTTTGCTTTATATTCCATTTCCGTGGGATTGAAAGAAAATAGAGGACACCTGTGTGTCACGAACACAATGACGAGAACGGATGAACCCAGTGTGCTCTTGTGTGATTGCAGCAGGGTGCTGGATTTGATTTGTTTAAAGTAAGTGTTTTCATTGTGCTGAGGCATGTTGGGGAGGCTGGAGGTCTCACAGGCTCAGTCACTTCCCCGCGCCTTGGGGTAACAACCAACAAAACCAACACTGGCATGAAAAGTTGCAACTATTGTCCCATTAGCAGACCAAGACAAGGGTTGGAGATAAAGCAGGTAAACATTAGCTAGATTGTCTCCTGCCAAAAGTTTACAGGCAAATCTGCTTTTCGAGGGAGTACGAAGGTGACACAGGCAGCTCCTGGGCTGGAAGGACAGACTCGGTGGCAAAGCATCTCCCAGGGTGATACACTCACCAGAAATGCAGGTTACAGAGCGGTTCTTCACTTTCATATGCTGTGTTTCTACCAGCCCGGCCCAATCTTGCCGTGCAATCCATAGCACCATGAAGCCAGCAGATGCTTTCTTCAGGACAGAGAAAAAGCAGCACTTCCTTACACAATTCGGTCTCAGGAAACTGCAGATGATAAAAAAATTGACATGGGTTTCAGAACTGATTAGGCAATTTGATGAAAGAAAATAGATCTTTCTAGGAATTTGCATTAAGAGCAGAAATATTGAGGCATTGCTCAGACTGCTTCATGTTTGCCCCTGCCAGCACCCCTCTCCAAGCTGGGGTGCCCTGTGCAGTACCCTCTTGCAGACATCAGCCCAGTCATGCACGCCACCTTGGTCAGCTTTCCATGACCGAAACTTTGAGGTGTACCATACTGGAGAAGAGCAAGGAAGGAAGCCAATTGCACACCCAGAACATGGCATGCCTTACACATGCCTTACATGCCTTATAATCTCCCCACTGAACTGCAAGGGTTTATGAGTCTAAACCTATAACCTCATAGGGATGTCCCTCTGCCCTTTTGCTTTTTATACTCCTGCAGACCTTTAGATGGTAAACAGGAGCACGCCTCACCATTTAGAAAGATTGCTGAGCCCCTGGTAGACAATGAGCTTCAGACTCCCCATCAGGAGTCTATATGGGAATATCCCAGTCTCCCATCCCTCCTCGTGTCCACGTGGAGGCGAAGGGTTTCCCCTTGCCTTGCTTGGTGGTCATGGCTCTCCACATTAGCTCTTTCTAGCAAGCGTCAGGCAACAGAATACATTTTGCTTTGCACTGGCATTGCTTGGTCATTCAAGGTTTAGGCCATGTTCTTCCCTGGGTCCCTGTAATGTCAGTGGAGGAAACCAATCAGTAACAGAAGGCAGAGGCTCACGCAAATACATCACTGCCAAGCCCGTGGGAGCATGGATGAAGTTAAACACAGTCACAGTATTGCCTTTATGGCTGGTGAACTTTTCAGCTAGGAGAGCAGTTGCCAAAAGTCTTCTACCACTGCCTCATCTTTGCAATTCCTCTGAGCTTTGGCTTAGTTTGGCACTTTTCATATCAAGCCAGTGAAATACTCTGCTTTTTTTTTGATCTAGTGTATGTCACCTGCAGAAAATGAGATTTAGTTTGGATGCCTCATCAGTTTATCTGTCCTGGAAGCTCATGAACTCCTGGGCACATCATTTCCTCCTCTGTTTCGATGGATGATGGCTCCTCACCTGATGAGCTACTGCAGATTTTGAAGAACGTCTTACAAGACTCTATGTGCATCCACTAAAAAGCGGTAGCAAAAAACCAGAATTAAAACTAATCTGCAAAAATGGTGGGTTTTCTACTTTCTTGTCATTGATTTTAAATATCACCATTTACTTTCAAAAATACGGCATAATTAGGAAGTTAATAAAGTTGTTCCAATGACTGCCCAAGAAGCCAACTGCCATGTGTCCTTAGGAAAAAAAAAAAAAAGGAGTTTCTTATAAAAGAGCACAGGGATTCTATTTGATGGCAATAGTTAATATTTTCCAAATCCTGTTATAAATTAAAGTAGTCCCTTGCTATTGAGATAAAAGAACAATTTTAAACTACTGAAATTGGCTATTAGGTTTTACATTAAAAGCTTTCTGTGAACACACAGGCAGATGCCCTTAAAGAACTGTCATTGTGTGTGTTTTCAGCTTTTATGAGAGACAGCATTATCTGATAGAAAAACTTTCAGCTGAGGATAAAAGACAGAAAAAATGCTGATTTTTTTTAAATAAAATCCTTTAAATTCGTATGGCGTCATATTACGTTTCAGTGCATGCTTGTACAAAGTCTAATACAAGTGGGTTTCATACTTTGCAGTGATTTGCAAGTGCTGCTGAAATAGAGACTAAAAATGCTTCTTTTTATAATATAAATTGAAAAATATCACCCTTTTGCTCTTTTTTGCTTGATTTGAATGCACACTTTTACTTAAAATGCTACTGAAATGGTTACTAACATTTTTAATTATTCAAAAACCAATTCCATAAATATATTATACTGACTACTACAGTGGATTTCCTAAACATGAGTATTTAGTATGCTGTTAGGAATGTGTTATATTGAAAGGATTGTTCTACCCCAATTCTGCAAACCTGAACTAATGGTGATTTCTTCCAAAAATACTTTTCTTTTTTCTAAGCAGATCTAATATTGGATCAGAAAGGTAAGCATATGCAACACAAGTAGAACAAAGAAAGTATTTTGGTATTTTCTTTTCCTCATGACATGTAAATGCCATAAGAAAACACCAGAAATTGGTAAAGAAACATTCAGGAGAGAAACTAAATCTTCTTTTTTCTTTTTTTTTTTCTTCTGATTTTGAAAGTAGGCTGTACTTTGGTTAGTTCCTACTTTATTCAGAGACATTTCTCAGGAATATCTGGTGCAGTGATACTGCAGGCTATCAAATTGTATTATTTACCTTCTGTCATTTGTGAGGACTTGAGTTTATAGTCATAATTCACTGTTGTTTCCTGTCACACTTCGGTGATGTTGATGAGACAAACAGTTTAGCATTTCCAGCAGCAAGATACAGTGCCTGGAAGCATTTAGGTTCCAGAAATAAAACCAAAGCTGCTCCTTTGGCCAGCACTTACAGCTAATTTCCTTTTTGGTGAAAGCTGGAATCAATCACCTTTATGATATTTTATCACCAGGATCTGGAATAAAAGGGCAGGTGGATCTACTCCAGAATAATCTGATGTTTGTCTTTTTTCACACTTTTTGCTTTTCATAGGGAAGTGTCTCCGAAGGTGCAGGCAGGCTGGTCTGGCGAAGCACCTTAACTAAACTGCCACGTTGCGCGGGGTTTGCCGAAGGGTTACAAGGAGAAGAATCACCATACACAGTTTCATCCTCTCCTATTGCAATGAGAATTTGGAAATGCAGAAAAAGACATGTTGCTACTTTGTGAAGCATGTCCACTTTGTCCTTAAAGCATTTTTAATTCAGGGAAGAAGGTACTATACTTTCCCCAGGAGACAATCCACCAATCTATTTTTTATCTAATCTCTACTGGCTGTATCTTTGTCATCTATTTTTTCTTAGCTACATCTAACAAGACTCTAACAATGCATTACTGAGCAGTCATTATCTCAGAGTAATGTCACAGCAGTGGAAATCTCAATATACATTAAACAGTATGTAATCTATCATATGGGAGACCTGGTCTGACATTCTGGAACTTGAAACGGGCCACTTCTAGGAATTGTTAAAATAGACTTGAGTACTTCATAGGTAAACTGAAGTGATGCTTTTACTTATGTTTTCTTCCATGCCAGACAAAATCCCACTGGAAAGTATTTTCATTTCAAAATCCCACTGAAAAGTATATCCATTTTACAGATGAACCTCTGAAAAGCCATGTATGTTTTGCCAACATTTTTTCACTTGTCATGCAGTGGTTTCCCTGCGGCCGTATTCCTCCATTTTACTTACACAAGTATCATAGAAGTCAAAAGGTCAAAAGCCTTGCTGAATCAAAATATAAGGTGTTCCAACCTCTCCCCCATCCATTGAGCCCATTACAATGTCACAGAAAGAAATTAGATCAGCATGACATGATCTGACAAATCCATGTCGGCTCTTACTTCCTTCCTTGACACCTCCCAAGTCTTTATGAATGCCTTGTTTCAGGGTATGTTCCAGTATTTTTGCAGGAATTGAAGTTGGTGGAAGTTGAACTATAAAAAAGCATTACAAATCTTAACCTTCCCTGCATTATCAAATGATAAGTTCTCATGCTTCCATCGCTGGAGGAGCAGTTTGCTCTTATTTAACTACTAACATACTCAAAAGAGTGATTTCTTGATGTTTCTCTGTCTGCAGTATCTCATCTTGTGCTTCGTACCTTCTGATGCTTCCCCATCCTATGATTGCTATTTTTTTCACTCCTTTGCAATGAGGTGAAAAAACTTTTAACTTCTGTGGCCTTGATCCTCATCTTGTGCCCTCCTTGGTCCTGCTAGGAAGGGCTGGTGGATTCATAGAGCTGGAGTTGCTGGGGTAAATTGCTGTAGGCTTTCAACCGACAGTGCCGTATCCCCAGTTTCGGGGTGTTACGTGCATATAACTAACCCGAATCCAGCTGTGTATTCTCCAACCCTCCAAGCAGCTGATTGACTTAGTAAAGTCACTAATCTGCTTGGGTGGTTATTGCAAAGGCATGCAAACCCCAGACATACTCTTCTAGCCAAACCTAATTTTCCAGTTCAGATTTTTCAGATTTTCACTTGGTTTTAACACACAGTTTAAAATGGAGTCAAATATACCCTTGTATTATATTACTCCAGCTGTTAAAAAAGTGTTTGGCAAGTAGTGTAGAAAGAGTGTAAAATGTCAATGTGTGTTGCTTACTTTTCAGCCCAAAATAGAGAAACATTACCAGAGTTGTAGGGGTTTGGGGGTGGGGTTGATTTTGTTTGCGTAGTTTTTTTCAAAAATGCTATGACTAAATTATCACTTTATGTAGCTGGAGAAAATGTCAGGTTTTTTTCTTTAAAGGAAAAATAACTCAGCTCTTTGAATCAGAAGTGACTGAAATTGTAGAGTTAGAAGGATCTTTTAGACTATATTTTATATGTAATCAGTTAGCTAAATCAATCAACAAGGTTGATTTCTGATTGCATAAGATATTTAAAACACAAAGTAGAGAATATTGCAACCATTTACTTCTCAGTCTGAATTATGTTGGTATTTTCATGGAAATATATATGTTGCCTATGTTTGACTGACACAAAGATTTCTTGGACTTATTTTTAGGATCTTTATAAATTGCTTCAGCGTGTTACATTATTGCCATCTCCTTAATGGTTTTATGATTTTTTTAAAAGCTATTGAATATTTTTTTAAAAGCCCTACTTACTGCTCTTTAGTTTTCCTAGAAAAAGATAAGGCAATGTGGAAGTTGAGTGTAACCTAGTAGAAAGAAGAGTTCAACTGTATGGAGACCTAGGTCAAACACAAGAAGTTGTAGAGCAGACCTACTCATCTGGCTGCAGCTTCCATCACTTAATGGGAGAGTTGTTTTCTGCAGAGGATGTTGTAGTGTTGATCAAGCATCTGAAATCAGATGATGAAGAGGGCTCACTGCAGTCTGGGAGGAAGAGATGGAGCATACATTTGTGGCTCCTGCTCCTCCTGGACATCTTGATGGTGGCCGAGCAGCCTGCTGGGAACCATGGCCAACTTTGAAGCCGACTTCGGTTCTTCAAAACATCAAGTCAATCTACATTTCCAAGTGAGCCCTGAAGTTCCTGGCAGATCATCAACTGCAGAGCCAAAGAAAAATTGAACTGTGGCTCACAGCAGGGCAGAAAATTTGTCTCTTTTGCTCTCTTGATCAAACAAGTCGAATATATATATATATATATATATATATATATATATATATATATATA
>JAOBAS010000037.1:21286314-21308028 GCA_025311575.1 Elanoides forficatus | reverse complement strand
GGGGGGGCAGAGCCCACATTGGGGTCCCCCACACCACATGGCCACAGAGTCACGGCTCCCTGTTGCCGATCCTGGCTTAAGTGTGCATCTCGCTGGGCAGTGAAAAATGCAGGGAACCTGTCACGTTATAACGTGGTATGAACATGCAGACTAGCAAGTGCTCAACCTTGATTTTTGATAGGGTGAGAAATGTACTGCATGTTCCGCTTCAAATATTTCGAGCCTCCCTAAAGAGAGGCACTGCCGTCAGCTGGTGGGAGCTCCTCGGCGACTGTCACCAGGAACGGGCTGCTCTTTGTTCCAAGTGAATGTAAAACGGCGTCTGGGTTATCACTCACAGGGCTAACACAATGCTCAACTAAAAAGGACCATTCCCTGCAAGTGGGACCCTCACTAGGAGCTGTTGTTATTTCCCCACTCTGCTATCGGAATTCCTGCACCCCAGCTGCAGGCTTTCACCTCGGCAATTTGCCCACATTAGCAAAAAAGATGTATCTGACTCGCATTAAACTCTTCCTCTTTCTAAGTCGGTCCTAGCAGTGCTGCATCCCTCCCTCAGTCCACAGCTGCACAAAACCCCAGCTTTTGCCCATTGTCTCTGGCTTTGAGAAATATCCATCATCACCGTGCACCTTCTTCCACCCAAGTAGCCTCCCTTTTCCTTCCATATGGTGTACATTAGTTTATTAGTTAGCCTGAACTTTAAAATATTTAAGGGTTCTGAAACCAGATGTGAAATAATGGTCTTGGATTTTGATACTAGCCTGACTATCGGAAACATGGTTTAATTTTAATTCTATTTAAAGTGCCCTTTCTCTGATCTTGGGTGAAGTTCCTACCCATGCAATGAACAGCAGTATTTCCTCCCTCTCAGCCTTTGGCTGGCTGGTGCACTGAGGCTACGAACGCTTCCGACCAGAGGCTGTGGTTCCAGGTGTAGCTCCACTCTCCGCTGTGATGAGTTGGTTGTCTTGGCTAAGGCATCTGTAGAATTGCAGTAATAATTATCAATGTTAATATGTAAAACATTGCTATTTAGCACAACTGAAAATAAATTCTGAAGCATGAAATTTAAGCTCAGGGTGTTGAACTCCCTTTCTATTTTGTAACTCCTCTACCACTTTTTTTTCTTATTTTGTTTATCTTATACACAAAGTATTTTGTGTCAATTGAGTCATTTACAGGGGATTAGTAGAGTTCTTGGCCTTTTATAATTTAGTGTTATGGAATATTACCTACTTCTTTCAGTCTCAACCAGCAATCCTCATGATTTATGACACTTAATGACACTTAATGGCATAACACACTTATTTATTTTAAAATCTCTGCCATGCAAAGCACTGCACAATGAAAAATGTCATTTTTTATGGTACCTAGGAGATTCAGAAAGAAAATGTAGAAAACTGCACTCTATTTCCTTTCTGGCAGTTACATTCATTAAAGCAATTAAATTAAATTGAAATTAACTTCAAAAGATCTTCCACATGCTTAAAACAGCATATTTCCCTACAGTCTTTTGTTGTTACTATTCTTTTGACATTACTGCCTGATCAGTTAAGAAATTATGATTAATGACACTTAAGAAATGAGCTTGATTGCCCTGAATGCTTGAACCAATTATTTATGAAAATATTGGAACGTTGAACAGAGTATTAATTCTCTTTCATGAGATGGTAGACCTCAGTCCCATCCATGCTCACAGGGCTTGTCACTTCGCTGCCATAATAAATAATAATCCCTCTCAGTTTCCCTCATCACATCTCAAAGCACTTCACAAACGTGACTATATCTCTTCACATTACTGAAGCAGGTTAAGAAAAAGGAGTCAAACATCCTCAAACCAGGAGCATTTGTGCTCCATTGTTATGCCTGACCCAATAAAACTTCGCTAAAATCTAGCGCTGAACAGGTGAATAAAGGGAAAATCACCACATACACTGTGTATGCTCAGTTCTGTCTTCTTCTGAGTCAAGATCATTTACTGAGGAAATGTGCTGCTGCTGACCAAATAGCTGAAAAAAACTTTTAAAAGCCTTTTGATTAGTAGATGGAATGCTGGGATCATGGAAATCAGTGGTGAAACACATCCCACCAATGTGGGTAACACAAAGCATAGATTTAAACATTACCTTGAGCAGTGATAGAAGTGGACATTAGCAGTGATAGAACCTTTATAGATGCTTTGGTATCTGAAGGATTTGCAGTATCTGGGACAAACGTTATACCAACATTTAAAGTAATGAAACTATGGACAATAACATGTGCCTAGATTTTAGCAATTCTCTTGATTTTGATGCAGGAAATTTGTATATATTATCCCTACATACAGCCATAAAGATGGCAGGGTGAAAAGTTCCCAGGTAGAGCACTGGGTACCAAAGGCCGAAGGGCTGAATGTTTGTAGATGCAATAGCTATCAGGCCGCTTACCAGCAACTCAGCAGCAATGTAATAATGGCAAATATAAGTCAAGAGTTCGGCTATAAGAAATGTTGTGGTGTTTCTATACCATTTGTCAGTGGTGCAGTTCACGTGTGCTGTGAGGGTATCTCTAAGAGCGTTTTAACTTAGGGATGCGAAAGGTGGTTGTGACTCTCATTACAGATCCAGGAGTGGACAGAGGCTTCCGCAGGGCTCTGTACAAATGGAAATACTGTGAATTACTGCACAAGCCAGCCTTTAAGGGCAAACACCCCACTTCCAAAAACAAGGTTTGGAAGTCAAGCAGAATGAAGGGATGAGCCGCCTTTTACCCTCTGCTGAAGCGATGGACCATGCTTCCCCTCGTAAGCGTTTCCAAAGCAACAGTAAGTAGTACCCCTGTTGAGACAACCGTATATTGCACTCCTGCTGAGAGGAATTTGCATTTCATTTGCAGATTATTATACCCGAGGCTTAGTCTAAACTGCTTTCAAATTTCCTTTGCTCCTATTGGGTATTCACGTCTGTGTCTAGATAGAATTTGGAAACTTGAAATTATTCTCGCATCACGTACGAGACCATATGTTTCACCATAAGAAGTTTGAATTAAGAAATGCCCATCATTTTGCACAGATAGCTAATGTAAAATGGACAGATTAATAAACCTAGGAAGAGCCACATTCTCTTTCATCTACAAGGATATACTTTCTGTGGAGCAAAATGGAGTTACGGAAAGTAACTGGCTATCAAATTTAAAAGTTAGGCTGAATTTGTTTTGGAAAAAAAAGTATTTCAGAGAAACGCAGCAGATCATGGAATCGCTGAGGTTGGAGGCAGCTCTGGACATTGTGTCATCCAAGGGGCAATGAGAACAGGTTGGTCAGTGCTGTGTCCAACCGGGTTTTCACTGTCTCCAGGGACGGAGACTCTACAACCTCGCTGGGCAATCTTCTCCAGTGTTTAAACACCCTTATGATAACAAAGTTTTTTCATAAGTTTAAGTGGAATTTCCTCTGTTTTTTAATTTATGCTCATTGCTCTGTCACTGGGCACCACTGAGAAGAGCCTGGCTCCATCTCCATTACTGCCCCCCATCAGCAATTTTTTTTTTTTTTTTGAGATAAGAACGGTTTAATAACTAAAATAAAAAACCAAACAAACCAACAATAATAATACAAATATAACAACAACAATAATAATTGTAATGAAAAGGACTATAACAAAAAAATAAGAAATTAGATCCAAGAAAAGACAAGTGATGCACAATGCAATTGCTCACCACGGCTGACGATGCCTGAGCAGCGATCCGCCCCTCCCAGCCAGCTCCCCCCAGTTTATATACCGAGCACGAAGTTCTATGGTATGGAATATCCCTTTTGCCAGTTCAGGTCAGCTGTCCTGGCCATGCTCCCTCCTAGCTTCTTGTACACCTGCTCGCTGGCAGAGCATGAGAAACTGAAAAATCCTTAACTTGGGATAAGTGCTACTTAGCAACAACTAAAACATCGGCGTGTTATCAACGTTATTCTCACACTAAATCCAAAACACACTGTACCAGTTACTAGGAAGAAAATTAACTTTATCCCAGCTGAAACCAGGACAGCTGACCAGCCAAATTCATTACTTATTTATCAACACAGAGTCAGACAGACATTACTGGAGTAAAAATTGAGTCGTGAGAGGATGAATTAGGACGATGCTCCTTTCCAAGGTGCGGTGGGGCAGAACGTGCCCGCACCCAGGCTGGGCGGGCACCAGGGTTTGTGTAAAGGCAAGCGATCAATCTCTATCCTGAACTTTCCCCAATATCAGAGCAGTTGCCAAAGTGCAAAGGTAAACTCCCAAGATGTGCTCCAGTCCAAAATCTATAGAATTTCAAATGCAATTACTGAGGAGGTGGGAAAGGGCAGCGGAGAAGGAGGACTGCTCAGCACCAGCCCTGGGGAGGTCACTGGGGACCATTCCTGAAGGTTGGGAGAAGAGCAGAACTGTCGGCATCACCTTGTTCGATAACAGGGAGCAGGAGAGCACTGACGGGCCAATCCTACGCTCAGCCGCAGAGATTTTACGGATTTAAACTCGAAGGCCTGAGCGAGAAGCAGCATGAGACCATGCTGCCTTGTATGGCACAGGAGGACAGCATGGATCGAGGTGCAGCAGTGGGTCCTTCTGATGGACACGGACGTGGCTGTGGTCTGCTGTTTCTCAGACCTCCCCGCAAATGAACTAGTGCTACGGTTTCCTGTTTTTCTCTAAGCTATAAATTGTTTGAACAGTGACAATAAGAGTGGCTGTGTTTTGCTTTTCAGCTTACAAAACTGCAGCAGATGTAAAGGCTTAGCTACAGGCTTTTTCCAAAGTAGCAGTGGAGACCTCACATATATGAACTGTCATCCCTTTACAGTTATTTTCCTTAGGAGAAATAACCATGGTAATATTTGCTCCTTAAGATGCCAAGGACTTACAGCAAGTTCAGCATCCAAATTACTTTTATGATATTTCTAATTACCCTTTGGCCTTCAGTTCTGTACATTTGACGTGGACATTGCTGTCACCTGCCACCACCCCACCTGGGAGCAAGGTACATTTGCAGAACTGGAAAACATTTTTCTTCTCTCTAAGATAAAGGATAGAAAACATAACTTATTTCACAATAATTATACCTCTCTCTCTTTTTGTTTTTTAAATGCAGATAAAAACTAGATCCTGTTCTGTGAGAGAAGACTCGGATTCACCATTAACATGTTCCTGAACCACAGGGCTATTCTACAACTTTATGGACCTTAATTGAAAGGAAAAAAACCCCAAATGCTGCTTAACTGCACAATAACATGAAAGCTTATTAATAGTTACACATTAGCTATTAACCCCAGACATAGCCTGAATCATTTACTGAGGCAACCAGTCTCTTTTGTGAAATTTAGGTAGTGTTTGGATAAAATACAAGATGGCCCTGAAAAGGAAGCACCCCTCTCTCTTTCTCCAAGTGACAGTCAGCCAGTGGCCAGATAAGAATTTTTCTGTCCCAGGGAATTCTCATTTTTTGTGTTTTCCAAGCAGCGACAGCTTCAATGAAAGGAACAAAGAGTGCTCCTACTTTTTCCCAGAAAAGCCTGAATCCTGATGGTTGTGATGTTCCCTCTAGCATCCAGCTGATGTAGGCAATAAAGCCAGATGTCCCCTGGTCTGTGTTAATGTCCCAGTCAACCTTGCATGGGTGATTTTGTCCGGGAAGCAGTGGCATGCTCAGAGCATGGGCAATCTGCTGGGGAGTGAAAGGATGAACCATGGCTTCCACCTTCCAACCCACCTCCCTGAGCCCAGAGCATCCCCATCCAAATCTTTTTCCCTGGTTTGGTTTAAAGCAGGTCTTCACTGCCCCTTTGGTGGTCCTGAAGAAAACGTTCGGTATGTACATACAGACTGTGGCTCATGTCCCCAGCTTCCTACATTCCTCCTATGTTCCTGTTGCCCGTCTTGCTTGTCTGTAGCCCATGGAATGCCAGCTGTGTCCTCTGCACTGCAAGGGCTGCATGGAGGGAACGCCAACTCTGCCAGCTTTGAGATGATCTACTGCATGGTGGTACTGAAGAAGATGTTGGAAGTCCTGCAATAAATAAATAGGGATTACAATGAGAAAAATACGTTTTCTCATTCCTCTCTGCAAGCTGTTGACTTATTTCCTAAAGAAGGTGGGTTTATATCCCTTCCCAAAATAATCATGGAGCATATAAACCCATTGAGTCGTTGAAAGATCATTGAACATCTTACAAATGAAATACAGAGATCTAAATTAATTTGGAGGAGCATTATTCTAATGTCCTTCAAAACTGTGTCAAATACTTCTGTCTTACTGCCTGTTACATTACCCAGCCATTAAACATTTACTATCTTTTGAAGGAAAAGCAGAGATTAATGACCCAAACCAAAATGATGAATTCATTGTGCAAGATGAGGTAGACTTCTGAGACAAGCCAGCAAACAGAGGGAAGAAATATTAAAACTAGATAAATAATAGAAGAAGGTCAAAGAAGGAGAAATTAATAGGCTGTTATTTTAATTTTTTTGAATTTCATTCCCTACACTTTAAAAGAATATTAGCCGGCTAGATATATATAAATATTTTCTCTATGCTGATTTTCCTCTACAAGGAAATCTCTCCCTATCACAGTGTTCTGTCACAGTGAAAAACACCCATATTGCAGTGGAAACCGAGGCTGTGTTTTAGATGGGACCTGGGAACGGAGCCTGTTATTTGCTGAGGCTGTGCTGCTGCTGCTGAGGCTCCCGGCGCAGCAGGGCTGAGAGACCGAGGGATCCATTGCGTTGGGCTCGTCCTTCTGTCCAGCACGAGTCCCACCGCTGCCACAGTGGGAAACGCAGTGAAGTAGTTCCGAATAACCACACTTTGCTTTTAGTGTTTAATCATTGTCTTTGTATGCCGTATGTGAATTATAGTCGCTGAAATTGAAATTTGTTACATAAAGGATATTAATGTGGTTAATAAGACAAGCAATTGCCCACCAGTGGCCCTAGACATATCCAATAAGTTTTTAATTTTTTTTTTATTATTGCAATTTGCTACTATAAAACCACTAGGCCAATTTATGTCCGTTTCATCTTTAACAGAATTTCTGACTCAAGAAGTTTTAAATATTGGCACTTTTTCCTAACATTTGGGTACGCGATCTTCTCAAGTAGCACTGACCACTTGACGGGTCAGTTTGCTCCAGTATTCATTTAACTTTGCTCGGAGGAACCTGTTTGCATTTATAGTAAGGAGTATGCGCTGAGCGGGCTGTAAGGCGCATAAAGCTGAAGCAATTACGGGAGCTTCACGGCAAGCGGTGACACGTGCAGATGACACAGCTGTGTGGGAAGCCACCATGGCTGTCCCGCTGCACAGAGAACGGCACCGCTCGTTGCAGGTGTGAGACCTTTTGCGTCTCCAAAACTGCAGGAGCCGTTCTGGCTGGGGAGGACACACGTTGCTTCTTAACAAAGCAAGAAAGTTTTCTGTGCTCCTCTGCTAGCGGTTCACATGGATGCATAACGCTTCACCACCGGTTTTATTTCTTCAGCTCAAGCGCACGGTTTGCAGCAGAGAGAGGAAAGCCATGGGTTTATTCCCTACCAGCAGTCCTCAGTGGGAACTGCGGTGAGGAGGAACAAACATCAGGAGAACAGAAATAAATGGGTATAAACAAGCCATTTGCCCGTGCTGTGATGGAGACAGAAACAAAGAGATCTGTAATAGCAGGAGATAGGCTGGGTTACTGAAACAGGCACTGCTGCAGAAGTCTGATGCTGTCCTCCGGATTTGAAAAGGCGTCCCAGTTTAGAGCTGCCTTTGGGGCAGAACAGCGGGAGCCCGTTGCGGAGAGCAAGGCTAACACCGATCGGTGCACTCCAAAAAGCAAAATGATTGTTAGGGAGGAGAGAGTCAGTGCTCAGTGTGAATGCCGGTGGAGACTGAACCTGCTGTACAAAGAAAAAAAGTAGAAAAATATCGTCGTGAAACTAAAAGAAAAGAACATTCTTAAGATAAGGAGTGCTACACACATGAATAATGCTAATTCAGCGAACTGCAGCAGCGTGCCTGGTGCTGCCTTTGGGGCATTTAAAATACATATTGGTTTTGTAAACTTGTATTTGCAATTCAGCCAGGCTGTGACATTCCAGTCTTCTAGGTGGTGATTAGACATGCTGGTCAGTACAATTATTCGTTCCTCGTGAGGAACGCATTTTACCGCACCACCTAAAATCTTCAGCCGTCCGCCCTCCTGTTCAGAGCACCCTCAGGGTGCCCAGTGCTGAAGCCAAGGCAGGAGGTAATGAAGGTGCTTTGGGCAAGGAGTGTGGCTGGTCCCAGGGCATCCTGCCCCAGGCAGGGGCTGAGCCCCTCGCTGTGCCCAGGAGCTCCTGGCAGATCCCTGCCTGCTAGCAGGACTGAGCGTGCTACGCTGAGGAACGAAAGAGATCCGACCATCAAATGCAGCAAAGCGGAATATAGCACGGGTTGCAAACACAGGACGCATCAAGATTTCGCAGTTCGGATCAAGAAAAAAGCGTGACCGTAATACCAGTGCTCTTCCTTTGTAGGTGAAAAAGTATTTTACTGCTTACTGGGAATTATGACATTTTCTACTCTGGTGTGCACTGCTCTGTGTACAGATACTGCATGGTTTTAGACAGGAGTTACTGCAAAATAGCATTAAAACGTTTAGCAATCTCAGAGGCCTTGAGCTACTGACAATAATGATTCAAGCTCAGGCATGACACGATGCAAACGAAAGGTATCTATTGCAGCAAAGTCCTTCAGGGTGCCTTAAAGAGCTCTCTGACTTCTGCTGGCCAGAGCTCTGCAAGTAGAAAAGAAATTAGTGATCAAATTTATACCACAAGAAAAATGCCACAAGTATTAATTTCGCAGAGCTGCAATGGCAGATTGCAAATTATTAGAGCCCACACTTAATAAATCATGAAGAACAGTATCTCCTAGATCAGAGGAGACTATTATTGCAATTGAAAAGGAATTTCTCTGTGTGGTCTCTACCAGGGCACAGACCTGCTGTGCTGGGTTGCACAGTGGGGGACAAAAGCACACGCTGACAGAAAAGACAGTGATTGTTTTTAAAATAATTGAGATACTTGACGAAGAGATTAGCTGGGAGCTGAGGTCCAGGGATACAAAATGCTGCAGCTCATCACACAACCTCAAGTAGTATTATTAGTAGCAGTGGGAGAAAAGACACACTTAGTAGACTGTGGACATTATCTAAGGATCCAGACCTAACTTGAGGCAATAAAGAGCAACAGTAAGAGAAAAGAGTCCCCTATTAAGTATTCAGATTTGTGCATCAGATTTGAATGCTTTGCACATCAGACTGAATGTCTTGTTTCTTGTAGTAAATAAAATTCTCACCACCAGAGCCTCTCTTCCCTCTCACTCACAGATGCTGATGTTTCTCTTTTACTTGGCCTTCTGGCCCCTTCACCCTACACCAGCCCGCCCTTCCACAATCTCCCTCATATCCTCTTTAATTCCCTTATTCTTCTCTATTTTCACCTCCCATTGTCCTCTAGCTCTTTGTTTGCATGACAGAAGCATACATTAGACCTTTACAGCTTAAAAAAAACACCAGGGGCTCTACTGACCTCCTTCACACCAAGCCCAGAAAATGGTTTTGTCCTTCGCAACCTCACAGCTGTCTTTGAAAATAGACAGTGATAGCCTTTTTGCTGTTGGGTCCTCACTTGTCTCTCCTCTCAGTGGCCCTCACCCTCACCTCTCCCAGTTCTCCATGTAGGTACCATAGGACTGGGTACTGTAGGACTCTGTTTCCTTCCTCTCCACCTTAGCCACGGTGACTTTAAGTTCAAGCGTTAAGTTTAACTACTTCTAACACCTCTTCAGCTCCCAGTCTGTGTGTCTGTCCCCCAAATAAATCAGTGTCATAGATTTTTTCTTCTTGGCTATTAAGCCATGAGCTCAAGTTCAAATAACTAACAAAGTTTCTACTTTTCCAGGACCATTTTGGACCTACCCAGGACAATATAATCATTAATATTTCTAACAATCAAAGAAATCTGTCACTAAATATCTGAAGCAAAAAGGATTGAGAAATGAAATAGAAAACTTCTGTTAGGACCTTCTGTGTTGTAACATTTACCCATCCTAATCCTCTATCCCCCAGGATAGAAAGAATTTTTCCCCAGGAGGAAAGAATTACACCGGAGGGAAGTTCACCTGGCTGAGAACCAAAAACTTATTAAAAGGGAGAAGAGTAGTCCAGGAGTGTCTTGGCCATTTTAAAATAAACTGTAAATATACTGAATGCACATTACATTAGTATCCTGAAGGTTATGAAGAGCTGTTGAACTCTGGGAAGATATATCTTTTGTGAGAGACAAAAACCTACACAGCCATGACGATAAAACCAGGGAAATGCAATCTTTATCTTTAAATTGTAGACCAGGGAACATGGGAAGCAAATCTAGAAATAATTTCATGGAGGAGGCTGTGTGTCACAGAGAGAGAAATGAGAAATCTGTATTACATATTTTTTAATCAAGTCTGCCCCATGACTTTCTCATCTTTCATCGCTTTTATCTTTCTTGACAAGAAGTCTGGTCTTTGGGGAAAGCCTTTCTCTTCTCTTCCTCTCCTCTTTTCATGATACGCCAAAGGAACAACAATATTCTTACACATTTTTTTTGTGTGTGGTGTTAAAAGGAAACGGAAGGAAAAAAAAAAAGAAAAAAAAAGACTTACCTGCAGCTGATGAACCAAATCATCTATTTTCCTGTAAACATTTTGTTTAAGTCTTGACATACTACATTTGCCGAGTATGACACATGGCTGGCTTCTCCACCAATACCTCCAAATCAGTTCTGCCGATCATTTGGATGACTTTGCTGTTCATCATAGTAGAGACAGAAAAATGAGCACCTTAGGCCTTTGACTGCCTGCCTGTTTCAGCAAACTTGGTAGTGAAAGAAAATAAAAGGAGGAGATAAACAAGAAGAATAAAGGGGAACAGAGATTGGGTCAAGTGAGAGCTCTGAAAGACAATCTCTAACAACCCTTTGCTCATTCTCCCCTGGAGGTAGCTTAGCTTGCAAATATGCCAAAGAAAACCTGTTGCTGATCCATTTTGAGCCTTCTTGGCAAGTGGCATCCTCTCACAGGCTTCCTGCCATCTCCCCAGCCTGGAGGTGTGTTTTGGTCAGGAAAGCATAATGCACCTTTTTATAGCTGGAGGAGGATCTATTGGCTTAGGTCACTGACCACTTACAAAAGGGATGCAAGTGCCCCCCTCAGCATTTACACTGTTTGGAGCAAAACCTATAGATTTCTAACTGCAATGCAGGGTTACAGAACTGTGGAATAGAAGCATTACGCTTCTATTATATGCTGTCTGTACTATTATATGGACTACTCGCAAGAGTGGGACAAGTACTATGAGCCCCAGGAAAAGGCATATCTGAAAATGAAGTGAATGCATCTCTTCACCATAGTGCATAAAGCTTACTAAGGAGATATCTATTAGCATGGGCATTGTATGTTTTTGAAATCCTTCCCTGGGCAGGCTTTTGATAAGTGTAAGTTCACAGCATAGCTCCGTCTTGTGCAATAAGTGTCTGGGTCAAAATCCCTCCAACTGGCACTAAAATTTCTTCTTTAGTAACTTTTCTCTTGAGCTGGAGGCTGGGAAGAGGGTGGATGTTTTCAGCACAGCAGATGAGATCAAACAGCCTGACAAGAATTTATGAATGGGAGATGTGGACACCTTAGAAATGAATAATGACTGAGCAAAGCTCACTAAAGGAAATAGGAAAAATCTGCACATCTGAGAATCCACTGTCTAAGCTGCAGCACCGAGCAATTTTTTTTTTTCTATGGTTAATTTTTTGACTCCAGTAAATCCAGTCAGATAGTGATTTATTACAAGCTTCTATTCTGTGTCCTTTCCCCTTCAATAATAATATTCAATGATTCATTTTCTTATTCAGAAAGATAGTCAATATTGCAGATCCCTCCAACTTTCAGACAGCAGCTCCTTTGAAACATTGCACAATCTAACTGACTTGGTGCTTTCCCTAGTGCTCAGACTAAACCTCCCTTGCCTTGGGGATCTCTTCGCTTCTTCTTTGGTGTCTACATCTCCCACATAGCCGGAGATAGGATGTTACCTGTGCCATTATGAAGGTAATCCACCCTGCTCCTTAATAATTTTTAGTCTTTTGTTCTGTCAACACCCAGCCTATCAATACTGCTCTAAATTGCTTGCAATCATATTGTAACCATGGCCATTCCTCAACCCTCTGTAGTCTGCCATGACAAATCCAATGCGTCTTACATATAAACGCATCTCAGGATAACAGACATGGCAGAAAGGGACTCTGCAGGATTACAAGAATGTCAGCAGTAGGTCAGATGAGGGTCGACTCTGACTATACCCTTTGTTCCACGTAGGAGATAAGGACAGAGCATTCTTTCAACTTTGAAGGAAGAAAATAGTTAATTTAGCTGAAAAAGATGTATTGTTCTTGGCTACCATGACTTAAAGTATTTTAAAACAAGTGCTTTAATTTAAGAATTATTCCATTTAAATATAATGAATTTCCAGAGGAAAAGAGTAAGAGAGAGGCAGGGATCAATTTCTCAATATTTACATGTTTCTGCTTGTATCTCTCAGTACTCAAACAAACATGCAGGTGAATTTCTTACAGAAGATGGTGTTAAACCCAGTGCTGAACTTACAGTTTTCTACAGACAACCTCAGACCTGTCCCTCACTCTCTTTCCAGTGGTGGCAGATACACCTTCATAAATTTTGATGGCATAAAAAGACTTTTAAACTCCAGATCCCTTCACTCTGAGATTTAAGAAGCAAGTAAGTGTCACGTACTTGCTGATAATGCTTCAATAATAAAATTCTTTCTACCAAACTATTGACTTGATATTAATTCAGCCAGCAACGTAATGTGTTTTATACCATACCAAAATACCATTTTGAACTGCCACTGCTTATTCTAAGAACTTGATTCTTTCATACCTCACTATTCTTTTAATCAAAGAGCCATTTTCCTCCGTTCCTCGCTGTCATAAAGTTAGGGTTGACGGTGGTTTCATTTTTTTCGTAGCACACCTACATACAGAACCCATGAAAGAGCAAGGTGGTCCCCAAGGCAAATCTGGGCTGAAAAAACTGGATCAGCTGGACGGACAGTACCCATCCCTCCCTCTGCTCCCGACAGCTCAGCGGGGTCGAGTGGCACGATTACTGCAGAGGCTGCAGCAAAGACTCCTTGAGTTCCAGGTTTTAGGGAAATTTCATCTGAAGTATCGCGCTTTCAATTAGTGGCGAATTCAGCTCTCCGACAGACTGAGTATTGCTACATTCCTCAAGTGTACAAGTTTTACTGCTAATCTGCAAATGATCTGCTTTCATTCCTTCATATGCCGCTCTGCTTCTGCGAATATCATCATTCAATCACCCTTCTTTCAGAATCTCCTTCAGCTATTTTTGTATTTAATAGGGCACATCTCAATCCGGAGAAGTTACTGTGATCTCAGAAGGCCTGGAGATGTTGGCAGAGCTGAGATAAGTCTGCAAAACTGCATAAAGCTCAAGTCGCGCCAGGGGAGGAGGGAGGCACTGACACATCCAAGGGCTGCGGCCAGGATGTCAGCCCAGCACGCCGACGGGACCCGGCGGTGCCAGCACGTACCGCATTTGATCCCTGTGTTAGAGACACGGGGAGTCCTGGGGGGGTGTTTCAGCATCACATTTTCAACTCTCATTTAGGTTGCGAAGAAAGCTTTTAGTTCTTGAATTGCCAAACAGTGATGGAAAATACGATTTCTAAAGGCTTAGAAATCAGAGAAGAAAAAGGAAAACATGTATTTTAGTGGGGGAGTAGTAATGGAAAGATTTCATCATTTGAATGCAGGGATCATGAATGCAAATTAAGGACAATTGCTGAATAAGAGTTGATAGTAGTATACTTATCTGGTATGTCAGCAACAATAAATAGGTTTTTTTCTCTGCTCTAACAAGCACTCTGGTGATTTCGAATGGCTTCTGGAGGGCCTTCTGTGTAAGCTGATACCTCTAGTGCTGTGAAAAGCTTGGCTATCACAGACCTTGTCTGATCCACTCGCTACCGGCTGTAAGCATACGGAGATGTCAGCTGGAGCTGGAAAGCAGAGTCATCCCTCAGCCTGGGTATCGAGAGCAAACCAGCCAAAGTGCCGTGCTGCTCTGCTGCCCTGCCTACATACCGACAGAGCTGGGCTTTCCTCACATGAGACTGCCCAACTGCCTGTCGGACATTATCCTTTTAACGCTGGAGAAACCAGCAGCAGATGCAGAAAATGTAACGCCCTATCCTGGAACTATTGCATACAGTTCCTGAACTGGTCCGTGATAGCGGAAGCATCCACCTTGGAGCTACTGCCCTTCCCTGGAAGGCTGTTACCAGCACTTTTTTGTTTAAGGCTGGAACATAAGAGTCTACAGGGGAAAAAAAAAAAAAAAAAAGCACCAGGAGAAGGAAATAGCAAATAACATTTGGACAGGACAGTTCAGTGCAAGTGAGGGAATCTAGCTGATTCAGCAGTCTCGGGACTTTTTTCTAGCCAGGTATCCCCCATTATAAGAGATAACTTCCCTTGAGATGAGCATCTGGTAAAGACAACAGGAAAAGAGTCTGTAACTTTAAGAAGAGGGTTACACAGAACAGGGAGAAGAAGGGGCACAGCAGTGCCCTGGGGACTGTTGGACACCGTGAAGGAACGTATTGATGAACTGGGTGATTTCTGCAGCAGATTTTCTCCTCAAAAGTGTTATTTTGAAGACTTCTTTCAGCTTGTGACAGGATTTTGACCTCGAAGGAGCTGACTGATAAAGATGTGGATGTAATGATTGTACCATGCCTCCAGTCTTCACAGTATCTGCTTGACCATTCACGTGGAAGAGTACTCTCCGGGTAACAGATATGACCAGGCTTAAGCAGACCTGCAGTACAGCTGATCAAAACAGAAGGAAAGTAATTTTGGAAGAAATTTTTGGCACCGCAGGATGTTGCCTTGCTGATCAGTGCAGATACATGGTGGCAATCCTCCAGTGTCCATTCCGCAGACTAATGCAGTGACAGAATCTTAAACAGTGCCTAAATCTCCATCCACCTTAGAGAAATACATCTAGCCAAAATAAAACATTCCCCCAGTCTCTGTGCCAGTCACCTGCAAAGCTGTTTTGATGGGGATAAAGCAGAGGAAGCAGATACTCATGGCTCATCCATGAAATGCAGCCTTCACGCAATCAGCAGTTTGCATGCAGCACTCTCATGGTAATAAATGGCACAAGTTTCTTCTCACCTCACGGTCCTGTGCCAGGGACTGAAGGATCTATATGCCCAGGAACAAAGGTCATACAATCTCATGGAATTCAACAAGGCCAAGTGCAAGGTCCTACACCTGGGTTAGGGCAATCCCCAACATCAGTACAGACTGGAGGATTAATTGCTTGAGAGCAGCCCTGCAGAGGAGGACTTGGGGATATTGGTAGATGAAAAATTGGACATGACCCAGCAATGTGTGTTTGCAATCCAGAAAGCCAACCGTACCCTGGGCTGCACCCAAAGCAGCGTGGGCAGCAGGTCGAGGGAGGGGATTCTGCCCCTCTGCTCTGCTCTGGTGAGACCCCCCTGCAGTTCTGCCTCCAGCTCTGGGGCCCCCAGTACAAAAAGACAGGGACCTGTCAGAGCAGGTCCAAAGGAGGGTCACAAAAATAACCACAGGGCTGGAGCACCTCTCCTATGAAGACAGGTTGAGAGAGTTGGAGTTGTTCAGCCTGGAGAAGAGAAGGGGGACCTTATTGCGGCCTTCCAATATATATGGGGCTTATAAGATGGGAAAACCCCCAAAACTTATCAATGCCTGTAGGACATGGGTCAATGGTTTTGAACTGAAAGAGGGTGGATTTAGATTGGATATAAAGAAGATGAGGGTAGTGAGACCCTGAAACAAGTTGCCCAGAGAAGTTGTGGATGCTCTACCATTGGAAGTGCTCAAAGTCAGGTTGGATGGGGCCTTGAGCAACCGTATCTGGTGAAAGATGCCCCTGTCCATGGCAGGGGGGGCTGGAAGTAGATGATCTTTAAGGTTGCTCCCAACCCAAACCATTCTATGATTCTACAGTTCTATGATAAAAGTCAAAATAGCATTTGACAGCAAATGAAGCATACCAAGTTTAATATGAATTCTTCCCAGCTATTTCAGGTCTGTCACCCCAGATCATGCATAAAGCTATTAGTTCATTTATTCTCTGAATCATTAATACCAACTGTGCTAACTAACATAAAAAAAAAGACTAATGGATTCCTTGAGGGAAAATTTATATGCAGGGTCAACTATTTTTTCTTTTTTAAAAAAGGCAGGCAATTATCACTACTTTAATTTAATGATGCCTTCTTTGAATATATGTCATATTTCTTGGAATAAAAGGCTACAAATTTGAGCATTCACTTGAAATAGAATTATTGATTCACCCAGCATCAAATCTACTGTCTCATAATTACAGACAATGAAAAGCTCCTCTCTTTCTCTCTCCCTCCTAACAGTGTCAAGCTGTTAATGCCAATCAAAAATGCTGAAGAGCATTATAAAAATTGAACAATGCAAGATGAATGTTGAGACTTACTGTTCAGCCCAATCCTATGAGATGCTGAATGACATCAGGGCACAAGGCAAAATGTCAGTGTTATTTTCTTGTAATCTGTAAAGGAAAATAGCACAATTGTTGTGTTGTAAGTAAGATTAGCATACATTTTGAATGTAATTACAATATGGACTATGTGTCTTGAGCTAGTATTAGAGTTACGAGCAAGAGAAGATTTTATGCAGCAGTCATCATGAACTCTTCACTCTCTTACTGACTTCTCACGAGCCCTATCCAGTACGAATAAGTATGACTCAAAACACCTATATAAGGAATACAAAACCTTCATGGGGTTTAGGTTTAAATTTGCAAGGTCTATATTTGTCTTGCAATACTAAAAGGAAGAGCTGAGGTATTTAAAGCCACATAGGTGAGCACCCAGGGAATTACCATGCTTTTCAGAGGTGCTAGACCTGTGTGCACTCTCTGCCTTCTCGTCCATGCAAGCAGCAGAAACTTGGCATCTCTGAACGCAGCCTGTTAAAAGGTTAAACCTTGCATTTCACCCACAGAATATTGGCATATGATGCAAAAAGACACAGGGTCTCAACGAAAATAGTTGTGCTTGAGCAACTATTTAGTATAGACACCGTCTTATTCTGGATTTGTATTACTGAACTCCAGCCATGGCTGCCATTGTGCTGTACGAGATTTTATCCGCGTGCTTTTTATCAGCCTCAGCTGAAGAACTCGGGCTTCAAAGAGACCTCTGGCACTAGGGCACCAAGGCACGACTGCTTCGGCAGCCAGGATGGTGAGGGATCTCCAGCTGAGGCTGGGGCAGAGCCCAGCTCTCCAGAGCACAAAGCCCTTGCCTAAAGCAACAGAATACTCTCCTTCATCCATTAACTCTCCGTGTATGCGCATGTTTTTCCAACATACAGGCACAATATTGAATCCAGCACCACTTTGCTCCCTGGCTACATAGAGTCCAAGCATCAAAATAGATATTCCTCAAAAGGAAGGTCATATCTGGAGAACAAGGTAATGGTGGTGTGTGGGGAGGGAATAGCCGTTTGCAGGTGCTTCTGTGAATGTAATATGTTTAAAATTTAGGAACTTGTCCTTTAAGAAAAGAGGAGAGATTCATCTGAACTGCAATGACCCTGGAAGGAAGAGCTGGAGCTTCTGCTGAGATTTTAAGGCTGGTTGTTAACTCACATCACTCCTCTGCCACTGCACAGCAGCTGGCATGGCATGGCCATTAGAAACCACACAAGCTTGTTAGGCTCCCAGTAAAAACTGGAGCACAACCTCCCCACTTCACAACAGCTTCTCCCACCCCTTGGGTCAGTGCGGTGAGTGATGACTGCAATGAGGACCCACGATCACCATAAGGGGGGGTCAGAATCCTTCCATTTTCTTACTGGTCTGAAGATTGCTGTAGCCCTTAGTTAATAGATCAGACATGGCGGGTTTACTCCAGCTCTCCCCTTTGGGTCCTGGAATGAGTTGTAAATAGCGCATTTGAAGGTAGTCTTTTGTAAAACTATGTACTGCCACATCTTAACAACAATAAAACAACCTAAACTCATGACACTTGCTTTTATAACAGCCTGTGTGCTTTGGTATCTTCCCTAAAAGCTTAAGCAGTTTTAACTTGCACCCAGCCATACATCTCTTATTTGAAATATCAATCCTTCCATTGACTTCCAGAGCTCTCTCTTTCAAGCCAGCAACTGCTCTCAGTACCCAGCAGCTCGGTCTGTTTTCAGAGGTGGGGTTCAGTGTGTGGATAGGAGTCTCCAGCCCATTCCTCCCAGGGTGTATATCCTGACAAGCCTACTACGGAATGAATTCAATATGAATTCACAGTAAACTCCAAAATAACCACCATCTTTCACAGAACTATTTTGAGCAGCTTCATATTTTTTCATGTGATGGATTACTTGTTTCCTGCCTCCCCCTGTAAAATCATCTCATATTGACTTTAAAGTAAGCTGCCCAAGTCCATGGAAATGTACTGCGGTATTTGATCCTACAGTAGGTGAGTTCCTGCATTTTGAGACCAGTTAATCACACATTTCCCTGTCCTTTGCAATTCTCTCTGTTACATCTTGCTTTGTTGCTGCAGCAGTGTCCAGCAACTAAGCCTTTTGCTGCACAGTGAAACTTTTGTTATTGCTGATATTGTTGAATTATGTGATGCTCTGGGATAATTTTGCTGTTGCCAGCTTCCTCTGAAGTCCAGTGCTTCTTGGTATGCTCTGTCACATTATGATGGGCATGTTTTATGATGAATAGAATATGGGTTATTTCTAACATACATCTATTCATTTGTTTTCCTTTAGTTGGAAAGAAATGAAGCAAACCTACTTACCGGCTGGTCCCCAGGCAGAGTCTAGAAGGAGAAAGAAATTCTGTGGGCTGATATAAATGCTAACTTTTAAGCACAAGAGGTTGAAAGTATGAAATTAAATGAAGGAAAGAGAAATAACAGTCAATCTGAAAGATTTTAGTAGGGAAACATTCTCACCTCTACTCCTGCAGAATGAGTTTGTCCCCAGCCTCCGGAAAAAAAAAAAAAAAAAAAAGAAAAAGAAAAAGAAGTGTAGAAGAAAGGAAATTGCTGCAAGAAGGAGTAAGTGCATTGTGGATGGGATTTTCAGAACAGCACTAAATGCTAGTTCTTGCTGCACTTGCTGGAATACAAATTAAAACTCCTATAAGCATTGTCAACTGTAACCGACTTACCTCTTCTGCATCAGCTTACCGAAAGACTGCAGACACATTAACTCTGCCTTGCTCAGAGCTGAGGTACGCTCACGGGGTGTCTGGGCAGGAACTGAGAGAGGGACCTCTCCTATGTCCTGCTCTTGCAGTGCATCACCAAACCCCTTGCCCCACTACCTAACAGCCTACCTTGGTCCAGTCGGCACTACAGGGCTCATGAATTATTCAAGTCACCCTAGAAGCAATTTTGCCTCTCCACACAGGTCTGACCACCGGTCAAGCCAAGAAAATGGAAAAACTGCCTAACAGAAAGCAATGGGGTCTACCTGCATGGCAGGGATACCTCCCTGTCAGCTCAGCTGATGCACGAGCAATGGGATTGCCTGATCGACACCATTAGTACACAGCACAAGAAAGAAAACTTCTATGAACACCAGAAACCGTTGAAGCTGGGCTTGATGTAATGAAAGTATAAGGCCTCAAGTGCACTCTCTGATGCTTAATATTGGGTGAAATAAAAATTGACCCTTTCTCAGTTATTGGAGCAATACTAAGGAGCAAGTCGGCTACAAATTTCCATGAACAGCATATAAACCTGCCTGATACCTGTACATCACTGCCACATTTGACTAAAAATTGGAAAATATATTGAGACGCAAAGGAATTTGGGGGTGCTGTCAGAGCTGGATTACTTCTTTAGGAAGCCAGATTAAAGCTGCATTAATTAAATTGGAGAAAGTGAAATCATGCAACGGCTGCCAGACTTCTGTTCCAAAATAAACCATGCCCACTCAAGAACAGTATCAGATTCAGTGCCTTTTTAAGCACTAAATATTATGCACTCACAGAAATCTATTTCAAGCAACCCGGAAATACAGCTCCAGGTATATAGTATTATACCTCTGCAAATTACATATGCTGGTTACATGGATTTCACAGAAACCTGGGATAAGAGCAAGCAAACATCTCCCCTTTTTTTTTTTTTTGAGGAAGAGAAGTTGCCCTTCAGTGATCGAGTTGGCAGTACAGCCATACACAAGGTCGCACGGGGACCCAGGCTGGGGGGACACACGGTAGTGAAGGACAGGAGGAAGCAGCAGCCACAGCTTTGCTTTGGGCTGTGGGTGCCCACAGCAGTGGCACTGGGTGGCACTCTGGGAAAGAAGGGACCTCCAACCACTACTGGGCTCCCGCCACCGAGCCAAAGCCAGGGGCTCAGGGGTACGCGCACCAGCGGTTTATCACTCCCTCGAACATAGACGGTGCTATGGGCATCCTGGACATGGCATTTTGTCTCTTCTTCCTCTCCTGCCTTCTATCTTCCCTTTTCGCCTGTGAATTCCTTGGATCAGGGATATTTTAGCAGAACAGCATTCCACACCTGGCATTGCAGAACCTCCATGGCTGCAGAAATGCAAGTAGTAACAGCAATAATAGTAATAATGATAGCGATACTAGTAATAGTAATAATAATAATAGAAGTTACAACAAAGCTGACATTCTTACCAATGGACTCATGCCAATGGTTGCTGCTTTAGTAACTAAAAAACCTCCCTAAAAACCAAGCCTGCAAGGCGAGAAAGCAGAATGTTTGCTCATCCGACATGTGTCAGATTGTTAGCCGGGTCAGGAGAGACTACAACAGTAATTTATTAAATAGGGTATAAATTAGATATATCAAATTTGTATCACACAAATATTTGTAAAGCCCATGTTTTGGAACGCTTGAGGCAATTAACTAAACATTGGAGCAAATTCATCCCCCTGCCCCATATTTTTCAGTTTGGAAGGAAAACGGGAGGAATAAATTATGCACTTAGTGCAGGCCCCTATTGCTGCCTGTGTGTTTGCTAATAGCTTTTCTTTTCCTTCTGAATATGTATTATTTATGTGTGTTAAAGAACAGCATACAGCACAAAAAAACTTGGCCTTCAGCCTGCTCTCTTAAAGCAGGAAAAAGCAAGGTCATGCTGCAGATTATCTGTTTCATAGTGAATGGCTTTATATGCTAATTCTGTGGGCTGGTAATGCAGATTGAAAGTCTTGGCATTCCTCACACATGGTAAGGTGGAGTGTCATTATTTTATGTTGCATTTTGTTTTGAGGTTCAATAATGTGGGAAAAAATATACTTCGTTCCATATTTTCCCCTGCTAGCTGCTACCAGAGACTCGTAGCAACTTCACAAACAAACTAATACTGAAAACATTTATTTTTTGCTTCTTCTGTTCTTATTTTGTTGAATTTTGTTTTGGTTTTTTTTTTTTTTTTTTAATTGAAGCAGAATTTTTCTATTTCAGGCCTAGTTGCAATTTTGCAGCAACATGAAATAAAAACCAAGTTACTCTGGCTCTATTTCATGGTGTTTGTAATTTTGTTCACCAGGTACATC
>JAOBAS010000037.1:21240214-21273484 GCA_025311575.1 Elanoides forficatus | reverse complement strand
ACCAGAATACTGGGTAGCAGGAAAAAAAGAAATCCAATTAATTCATTGTCTGACACCAGAAGATAAATGGTTTTAAATAAAACCAGCAGATGCGTATAAAAATCACTCTGTGGAGGTGAGAGGGAAGGAACAAGGAAAGAGCTGACAACTGGAGAGGAAGCTAAAGCAGACTGACCACATTCAAGACAATAAACTTTTTTAAAACTTGGTTAGGTCGGTTGGGATTGCTGATCATGTTGCTGTAGTAGACACACTGCTGTCACATTGTCTACTGACTTCTTTTTAAAACAATGAAAGACTTCTTAGTGACCTAACTGCCTGTTTACAGGGCAACCTAAATTTACACAGTATGCTGCTTATTTATATTAGTAAAATTTCTTCACTTAGCATTCATCATCCAGAGCCACTTGTATTAGATTCTGTGTCTATGGGCAAGAAAAACAGACAAAAGACCTAACTGACAATGATAAAAGACAAAAATGAAAAAGGGAGTGGAAAAGCTATGTAAAGAAAAATTGATGGCATTTATATGTGTATTGGAATACGTATGCATACTCTTCTTATTAAGAGATAATGTGGGAAGTCATACAAAGAACCTCATTTTTGCAGCTCATTCTCTTTCTGTTATTATGGCTTCAGCCCCTTTTGGGCATCAAGGAAGGATGAGATTTGAGAAGTTTGAAGGAAGAGGAAGAGATAGATACTATTTTTTACTCCTTCCAGTCAGAAGGTCACACCAACTGATCTTGTTTTTAACATAATCTGTGCTTTCATTATACACTTGGGTTTTCCAAAGACATACAAATTATTTTTAAATGTATTTGAAACACTAAAGCATGCTGGTACTGGGCAGACTATTCCCATTGGCTATTTTGATAGCACAAAAAATAACTTTGCCAAGGTGTTAGTTAAATTTTAGAAACTAAATCAAGTTAGCTAGATTCATAAATACAATATAGTCAGAAGGAGATAAAATGTCAGTTATCACCATTCAGAGTTTGGAGAGTACAAGATTACTACTTTTAAGCTAAATTCTTTTTTAGGTCAACTTCACCTTGGAGAGAAAAAAAAAAAAAAAAAAAAATCAGAAATCTGGTATTCTTAAGCAGTTAGCCAGGAACCATAAGACTACATAAATTGCCAAGAAGCGCGTACCTGTGTCATTAACAATTCAGCTATTAAGTACAAGTAAAACAAACGTTGCTATCGCATACTGAACATTCACATGCAGACTTGCAAGGGGTTACCATGAAGGTTTTGCTGTCAGACCACAGGGGACAATCCAAAGCATCTGTAACACATTCAATTCTCTTACAGGACTTTGCAAGGAAACGGGGATCTTTCTGTCCCGGGGCACTTTTGAGAGCAGTGACCCTGCCATTGAAACCATTTGATAGAAGGGACACAAAGTGTTTTCAGCATTGGGAGTTACCCCGGCAAGTTTGTTTGGGCTGCACACGGAGCCCACAAACACAGCAGAATTCAAAAGAAAAATCAAAAATAAGCTTCTCTGAGATCTGGCTGCAGAAATACCCACAAAACCACTTCCAAATTATTTCTCAGGTAAGCTCTCAAGCACTCTTTTCCTCTGTCCCAATAACACAGGGTAGGACCTTACCCAGCCGTCCCTCCTCCCCCGACGCTTGCACCCTTACAGCCCCACAGCCAGCGGACCCTGGTGGGAGGCAGGAATACGCTGCTCCTGGTTGGCACGCGATGGCTGGGTGTTTGCGTTGCAGGTCTCTGATCTTCCACGCTCTCATTGCTACCCTGTAGATGATGACAATATTTTAGAAATCTCTCTAACAATTTTTTTTTTTTCAGCTGGAGGATTTTAATGGCTTATTCAATGCAAAAGTTGTTTTGAAATTGGTACAAATCTCTGGAAAAGGTTCCTCTGTTAAACAAGGTATTTAAGTTTTAAACGTGAAACTTAACCAGACATTTTTATCCTTCCAAAATATTTTCCTTCTCTTTCTCTATATGTATAACTTTAGAAAGAAAAAAAAGAATGTTTGGGGTTTGTTTTTTGTTTTTTTTAACTCATTTGACCTTGTCTGTACATAACTCACCTTACTCCTAATGCATTTCTCTCTATATCTCCTACAGTTTATAACAGGATATGAAACCAGACAAGACACTGATCAGATTTCCAGCATGCAGAAGTGCATAGTTCTTACCTGGAAGGAAAGCTATATTTAAACAATAAAATAGATTATCAATTTTAGATTTGGCTCACAAATGTATAGTTTCTCATTTGAAGTATAATGGGTATATGGGGCTTTGATAAAGTTACGACTTTTAATAATATAGGAAGCTGATACTAGCTGTCAATCACTTAAATTCAAACCATCATCTTCCAACTTATTCACAATATGTTTTTGTAGGAAAGACACCTTTGCTCTTCAACAATATTTTTACTACTTTTTAGCCAGTACATACATAAAAAGGAATTTATCTATAGGAAAATTATAGGGAGCCTCATCTGGCAGGTCAACAATAATTTTCTTCAGAAATCTGTATACATCCACAGTCCAGTGAAGGCAGAAAGTTACCTTGCCTAGCTTTAAGCAAGCCAGATTGGGTGCAACAGCATAGACCTGGGCTACAGCTGAAATTCCTGTCCCCTGATTAAAGGCATACCATAGTTTCTACCCATAGAGCAGACATCTAGGACAAGGGAAAAGACCCCAGATTTAACCGGTCATTGGTTTCTTAAACACAGAGCTATAAATAATTTAAATTCCTCTCATTTATAATACAGACATTCAGAACTATGTTGGCTTCATTTGCAAGTAGATAGAGTAAATAAACTACCTGTCTGCCTGGAAGCTGGCAGACATAGTTGTAACTGTACCCTTCACATATTCATCAGTATTTCATGGCCACTAAATCACTTGTCTTCTTGGAGACTTTGGTCCTACTCTGATTTGTATAGATTTTATGGCTGTGTGACTTTGTATTTCAGCAACAGAATAATGTCACTGTACCAGACACCTTAAACTGACAGGCGATGGTTTAGTTTACCCAGAAATAATTTTGAAATGGAAGAGACCCAAGACATGCTAAGATTTGCATGTATGGTGAGTGAGAACATACAACAGAAGCAATCTTTTTAGCATAGCAGAGATAAAGTATAGCAGGCTATTCCCACCAGAATCTGACAAAATAGGAAGTTAAGTAAATCATGGCATTTTAATAGTAAGAGTCATTAACTGTAAAGATCAAATGCCAGGAAAAAAATGTTTGTTTTTACTCTCTTAAAAATCTTCAACCTAAATGCCTTTCTTGCAGAAGAAGACATGTCTTAATCACAATTTAGAAGACAGAATTCAAAGGTAACGGAGGAATATGAGACCTTTGACATATAAGTTTCCAAGATAGAACACTCGGAATTTCTGCTTCAAGTTACAGTATTTCTCATTAAAACTTACCCAACTTGCATTAAAACACCACACTAGGAGGACTCATTCCTCAGGAAACTCAGCTCTAGTAAAACTAAAAGCAAACCCATAAGGCAGCCTGTCTTTGTTTTCTACTTAAATTAAAATGAAGTGATTCCAGAGAAAATTTGGAACAGCTGGAAGTGGTCAATGGTCAGCTGAAGGAAATCACAGGAGTGACTCCTCAAATCCTCAGGACACATGGCGTGTTTGAATGAGGGTTTTGCTTTTTGCTCACCATTAGTCTTTTATGACTCTCAGGAAAGGAGAAAAAATATGAAAAAGGAAGAGCAGATCTTCAATTTCTTAAATAATTGTTGCTCAGCTGGCTGGCTGGTTCACAGTATCTTCAGATCAGCAAAAAATCCAGGGCATCTTTTATGATCTGCTATGCCTACTTGTCTCTCTAAGTGGCTTAGTGGCCTTCAAAATGCTTCTTGTTGTTCTTTGAGTAATGGAGAATTTTTCACACAAGAAGGAGCTACCTTGATTTACACTCAGGAAAAACAAACTGTTGCCATTCATGGGCCATATATCCTCTAGGATATGGCCATTGAACTCTTCATTAAAAATTTGTTAGTTTGAAGATTTATTACCAAACCTCCTAAAGAGCTCTATGCAAAACCCTGGAGAAGGGCATGGGAAAATCCTCTTAAAGGACCTGGCTGGGAAACCCAGACTGACTTCTTCACTAAAAATAATTAGAACTGGTATAGCCCAAAGAATAATTCAATATGATTTACTAGCATTTTCCAGGAACCCTCTCTCTTGACTTCCCATCTCTTAGAAGACTCCTAACTGGATCTCATCACAGCAAACCACTTTTGGGGAAGGGTCATGCAGCTCACCATTGTCAAACCAGCTAAAAGCCCCGCTGGGGTGGAGGGTACACAAGTCAAGTTGACTGGCAAAATCATTTGCCGCAGCTCCTGCACTGAGGCTTGGCCAGGTGTCCCTGGCCCATGCCAGGTCTAATCTGCTCCTAAGGAAACCTCTCCATAGCGGTGGCATCCTGGTGATTTCATTGTCACAGCTGGGAACAGTTTCATGATACACAACGTCACCTCCAGCGCTCACCTTAGTCCTGCCGCCTCATGCTTTCCTGTTGACAGAGGCAGAGAAAGGGGACAAGTCTTGTTATAACTAACTCCCCTATGCTACAGGATTCACAGCTTTACTAATCTCTGTTCTCCAGCAATGCGGGGCAACTGATCACCATTACGCAGGTGGTCATCAGGTCACCCTGCTCATCTGGGGGCCACGACGATGTCTGCTGATACCTCCTTGCCAAAAAGGCTTATCACATCCCCTTCCATCGCCTCTCTTCCAACCAAGACAAAGTCAGTTCTCGCACCTTTCCTCAGGAGAAACGCCAAGTTTCTCAAACACCTTTTCATTCATGGCAGTGTGCTGTAGGATATCTAGCTTCTCTAGATATTTGCTGAGTTGTAATGCCCCAAACTGAACAGAATTTTCCAAACCGCTGTTAATCAGTCCTGAGCAGACCCCAGTAATTACATCCATCTTGGGTTGACACATTTCCTAACAATCCCAGAGCATTTTTTGGAAGTGAATCATGGCTTATTTCTGCACTAAGGAAGTCAATGCATTCTTCACTGGGAAATTCTATTTTACTGTTAAGTGGAATAAGCATCTATTCCTCTCCTGATTCCCATTGTACCTTCTTACACCTCCTGCTCAGCAAAGGACACAGTGCTGAGGGAGAGCATACTAACTCCTCTTTTCTCATCCAGATTAAACTTAGTGTGTTGCTTTGTTGTTGGTTTTTGTTTGTTTGTTTCTTTGTTTGTTTTTTCCCCCCGAGGAAAAGCAAATAAATGGATTTTCAACTAGATGCTGAGACATAGCCAAACCCCAGTATTTCAGTCTGGGAATTTCATGATAATTTCTTACCAGAGTATTTTCATTTCTTCCCTCTGCCCTTGACTGCATATCCCATAATGAACTGTGGTTCATATTAGTTTTGAAGTTTGGAGCCAGGTGAGGTTTTCAGCAGGAGATAATCTTGGCTTTTGTCATATGTGAAATGAAAATCTCAGATCTCAATTATAATCCACTTGAATGAATTTTCAAATAGAGCAACTGGAAAGAATTTAAAATAATTTCTGCCTAGATGAAAAGGAATAAGCGATAACTTTTGGCTTATAAGAAAGAGAGGGGGAAAAAAACCCAACCCAAACACAAAGTTCAGCTGGCATCTGATCCTAAATCTATAGAAAGGAAATCCAAGAAAACAGTGGATATACTAGAGTGCTGCTCATGATGTCTTTGGAAAAGATAGCAAAAGCATGGAGGCACTGGAGTTTCTCTGCAAGGATTCATCTCACAACTGGAGGCAGAGGGATCTTGAGACCAAAAGCCAGCACAGCCAAGAAGCAGGATTTGTTGGCTCAGGGGCCCTAGAGAGAAAAATGCTCCTTTTTCTGCATCCAGACATAAGCTCTAATAAAGTTGTGCTGCACTATGTCTTCTAGCTCTACGTTGGGTCAGGTCAGCAGTTTCAATCTCTCTGAAGCGTACTGCCTGATGGAGATACCCGTAAGCGTCCAGGTTCCAGAGATTTGGGCACATGAGTACAGGGACATGATCCCTTCCAGGGGATTATTCACTTGAGCAAAACTAAGCATATGCATAAATTTGGCAGGATTAAGAACTTCAGTTGCATTTTTCCAAGTTATTTCAAAGAGCATAATGGGTGTTGGTGGGACTCTGAAGACTCGTCCAAAGCTGGAAGAATTAGAATTGACATGAGTATTCCATTGGATTAAAGTAACCAGGATGGAAAGAAGCCTGAACAATACAGCCAGCACATGGAGGTGTGCCTGGAAAACTGATTAACATGCATTAAAAAAAAAAAAGAAAAATGTTTCCAGAGATGGTTACTTATGAAGTCTTGTCTCCTTTAAGGTTAATCAAAAGAACTAATAAATCTAATACATTCTGACTAATGCCTACAACTCAAAGCAAAATGCAGAATTTAGTCTGGATCTCAATATGATCATGTTCCTTAAGGGACTAAAATTAAAGTTCATTAGAAAAATAAATATACCACTTAAAAAACGTAATGGAACATGTACTTTTAGTAATGAAATTAAATTTCACTACATACAGTAGCAGCAGAAGTAGGAAGATTAGTTGTTCAATTAATTTTTCATCTTAAATAAAAAATATCTCTATATTATAGAGGAAATGCATTTAATATACCAGATAGGTATATAATATATGTCCCAGATGTGAGAAGATTTTCATTAGGAATGACAAAGCAAGAAAATATGGTCTTCTGCATATCAGCAAAGGAAGAATTGAATTCAATTAATAAAATTGAAGGAAGTTTTACTGAGGTACCAATTCTTCAGCCTTCTCTGAAGAGATTATCATGTCCCCAGGAGTACGTCTATGAATCATGTAATCATCTTGCAAAATGAGCCAGATCCTGTGCTTTGCTTTGGCTGTGTAAACATGCTCAGGAGGGGCTCTGCAAAAGGCACATAGCTCCAAAGTGCTTGTTCCCCCTCCTTTCGCACCGAAGCCCGCACACAGCTTTACTGGCTCCGGGAGGAGGACAGAGCACGCAGCTCTCCCGGCTTCAGCTGAATCTGCTACGCACGAGGTGACACAGCCATGCTGCCTTTTGTGGTTACGCTCTTTAATGCTGCCAATTTTGCCATTTTTGCTGAACAGGCCAAATGCAATCAGGGGAAAAGCCACCATCTGGACTCTTCTGGCCTCTCCATTGCAGAGACCGTGATGAGAAGCAACATGGTACGATACGAAAGCATTCATTAGAAGGAACTGGCTAGAGCTGTGTTTGCAGGGAGCACAGTCCTGCTGGCATGGACTATGGCTGCACACCACAAATCCCCTGAAGAGGATTGTGTTAGAGATAAAAGCCTGGCTAAACCTGCTGAAACTCTAAAAGTTCCTGGCATGCTCAGAAATTATATATGGCACGCAAAGGCTGGAAGAGGTGGTGGTAGGGACAAGTTTAGAGTGCACAGGCAACTCCAGCACTAAGTGGTACCTGGTCAGAGGTTATTTTCATTGCAATTCTGGAATCTTTGCCAAAACCTGTATCAGATAAAGCCCTTGAGCATTCAATCACAATAACTTCGCTGGACCAGGGCAGAAGCTGACAGAAGGAATGGAGTCAGTCTCATCCTGTTCTGGCATAAGGTATGGGTTTGCAACCTCACCCGAGTCCCTTCTAGCCTCTCGCTGCTGCTGGTGCTCATTTCTCACAGGGAGTGAGGGCAGATGAGCCAGAAGTGAGTCAGCATCAGTGCCAGACAGCAGCCTGATCACCATGTACTGTCCTAGGGCCCAAGCACTGGCCAACCCTCTCTTTCCCTTCGGGGTCACATCCTATATCAACCCTGGCTGCTATCCCCAGGCCCCTGTCCTTGCCCTCAGCTCCAGCATCCCAGCCAACCTCCCCAGATCAGCCAAACCTCTCACTTGCATCTCCCTGGACTGTTGCCTGCGACATTCAGTCCTGTTGGGACAGATTTCACAGCCTCCATCCACTCTGAAAATGTCTCAGTGCCTTCAGCTTCCTTCTTCCTCAAGTTGCTTCAAGCCTCAACGTCTCCCAGTGTCCAAGGAGGTTGGAGAGGCAGAGGCAGCAGTGTGGGAGATAGTGGATGGGTAGAGAAAGAGTGAGCTTTCGAGGAGGGAGTGGAGGAAGGAAGAGGAACACAGTGATGGGTCTGGTCTCAATAAAGTTGACAGCCACTGCCGTATTTATTTAGAGTGTTCGTACGCTCAGCTTCGACCATGCTGTGATACAACATATTGGTCATTAGATGACAGCAGTTCATGGAAACAGATTAATTGCAATCATAAATTTTCCACACAAGGTGACTTAAATATTGTGATCTCCAAAGCCAAATTCTGCCAACTGCTCTACAAACACCAGTCCCGTGTACCTCTCTGTTCCCAGGACAGGATGATGGATTTCTGAGATTTAAATCCTGGCATTAGATATACAAAGAGGTCCTTGCTAGGTAGGGCTTCATTTTATGGGTCTATAAAAGACTGAGTTACCATCAGGAAGGCATCACACGTTGCCTGACAACGTTTCAGCCTTTAACCTCATAACAAATATAAAATCCTGCCTGATTACTCATTTGAAAAATATACTTGTGCTGTGAGGCTAATGTCTACACTAAGAAAAAAGTCATGCAGTTTAAATGCAGATGAAATTCTTAGATCACCTGAATCATAACCTGAATGTCACAGACCATTAAACTTCATTGGAAACCCCTATATCCACTCTCACAGCAGTAAGTATATGGAAATCTTTCATTCTTTGCAAATGGATAAGCTGTTGTGTGCCACAGGACACCCACACACCATGGATGCATGGGCAGGGAATTGAATAGATGACCCGTGCCAGACTGTCCTGTGGAGAAAGGCAAGAAAGAACAAAACAATCTCTGTTAGTTCCACCTGGCCAAAAATTCCTGCATGAGCTGCGAATATGCCAGCTTACCCTACAAATGTGAACAAGAACCACCTGGCAGGCGTCCGGACAGAGCAGCCACAAGTACAACCTGCACAGCCACCCTGTCCATCGCCAGCTGTGGCAAATCCCTGCTGCTTCAACTTAACAGCAAGCAAATACAGCCAGAATGAGTGTGAGCAGCTGTGTCTGGAGGTGAATTCCTTCCTGGCACCTGCAAGCAATTGCCTGAAGCCCTGAGATATGAGATTTGATTATAATCACAGTCTTCACATGTTTGGAGCATGCTTAGGGCAAGACAGGCTTCTCTCTCCTCTCTTGCCCGTGAAGGGTGGGTGGGATGTTGTCGAGAGTCATGGACCCCAAAGTCAAAGAGGACCACAAAGGCTGACTATAGCTGGATTTCTCTTCCCAAGATAAAGCTTATCTTCTCTGACGAAATCTAATGTCACTTGACACACCCAAAATTATGGTAAACTCACCATTTCTCCTAGCAAGCTGTTTCAGTCTTGGCATCTACATACTGCAGCAAATTGCATCCTATTTCCTGGACTAATGTAACTAATGCAACTCCTGGCCTTTGGAGGCAGTGCTGGTCCCAGAGGAGGCCAGAAGGCGTTAGGTACCCTATGCAGTATAGCAAGAAACTTCCAAGGATTTTCAGTAGCCTCATGCTCACTGCTTGTTTATGGCAGTGCCCTATTTTCTAAGTTACATGAAGGAAACTTTGTTCTCCTCCTCCAGTAACCTCTTAATTTCACAATAAAATACTAAGACTATAAGATTAGTCACTCTTGCCAACTTGCTAATTTTACTAGGAAAGGGCCGCTGTAGCTAATAAAAGATTTCTTCATGTTCCTCACTTTTCTTCCTTGTCCTAATGTCCTATGAGTCTGAGCAGGAAACTGAGCCACTTTTTTGATAGGCACTGAATCCAGGTATCCAAAACCAGGCACATCTTCATTAATTTCTTATGAGTGAAGTGGACTTGGTCTGGTGTTAAAACTCTCATAGACATACCTGGAGTCTTTTCAAACAGCACGGCATAACTACCTCCAGCACTGAAACCCTCACAACACTGACACATGGGACATGTGGTCCTCTAGCATCCAAAGAACTTTTTGCTGAAAACGGTGCTTTCACAGTCGGTTCCTGGTGTGCAAGCTTTCACACGTAGCTTTGGGACAGCTACAAGACCTGCAGCCACCCGCTAGCCCACGCTATACCCAGGCCCACAGAGTCAGTCCCCACTTCAGAGAGTTGTCTCTATCCACTAAGACTCAATGACAGGTAAAAAGCACAGCATCCTCCTATTTTCCTTTATTTTTTGAAAGACAATTAAGTCTTTGTTATCCAGAGTCAAACCTAATGCAGACAGCTGCCGCCTCTCTTCCTGACAGCTCCTATGTCCCACAGAGCATTGCTATCATTATTATAATGCTGTTGTTACTGGTAACAGCACTAATATCAAATTTGCATCCAGTGCTCCTACCAGGCAGCCTCATTATACCCAGTATTGAACAAATACCCAGGGACGCATGTTCCCGCCACACAAAGGGATGCTGTCCCAGATGTTCCCTAGACTGAATCAAAAGGAAAATATCAGACTGCACTTTCAGCCAGTTATCCTGATAAATAAGTCTCTTTAATTAAAAAGAGCTCTTAATTTTTTTTTTTTTTTTAGACAAATCAAATACTTTTCTTTCAAGTGGTCAATCTCCCCTGCATTAGCTCCATATTAGTATTCGTCTGTGTTCAAACCCAGCAGGGAATGGATCTTGCACTGAGAATCCTCTTGCTGAGTGAACAGCCGGACCCAAAATGACAATTAGAAAGAGGTTTAGAGGCTATTTAAGCCTCAGTCTGTCTCTCTCAATGCCTTCACACAGGATGCAATTACCACCTATTAGCAATGAAGACAATTTATTAGTAAGTTTTTGAACATTTTGTCCTTTAAAGCAAAACAGGATTTGTATTTGTCTTATTTCTCACTTTCTCTAAGGAAAAATGAGTCTAAGGACATTATTAACCCCTTGGAAGGGTCTCTCCAAGGCTAATGAAATGAGACAAAGGTGAAAGTGAGCATTAGTGGTGTTTCACAAGGGAATCGGAAGAATAGCATTGAAGGAGAGTTGGCAGAGATGATAATAACCAGAGGAGGAAGGAGGAGGACGTACAGGGTAGAAAACACTGTCTGTTACCAGAGGTTCATCAGCCTGAGGAGAGCTCCTGAAGAGGTTTCTAAGTGTGAATGTCCTGGTCCAAGTCTTGGACTGCATTTGCAAGAGTTACTGTTTGTCTTTGCTCACTGAAAGCCAGGAAGGGGAGGATGTGTGTCGAGAGGAGGGCAACAAAGCTGGCGAAAGGGCTGGAAGGCCTGTCCGATGAGGAGTAGGACTTTGAGTTTGTCTAGTTTGGAGAAATGGAGGCTGAGGGGTGACCTCATTGCTCTCTGCACCCTCCTGAGGAGGGGGTGTGGAGAGGGAGGTGCTGAGCTCTTCTCCTGGGATCCAGGGACAGGACGGCTGGGAATGGCTCAAAGCTGCACGAGGGCAGGTTGAGACTGGACATTAGGCAGCATTTCTTTATCGAGAGGGTGGTCAAACCCTGAAATGGGCTTCCTGGAGAGGTGGTCGATGCCCCAAGCTTGTCACTGTTGAAGAGGCATTTGGACAATGCCCTTAACAACATGCTCAAACTTTTGGTCAGCCCTGAATTGGTCAGAGAGTTGGACTAGATGATCATTGTAGCTCCCTTCCAACTGCAAATATTCTAGTCTAGTCTAGTCTAGTCTAGTCTATTCCATTCCTGTGTTTCATACCAGATGGTGCCTGCCCATGGGATCTCCTAGGAAATAGGTGGGAAAAATACAGGACAAGGCAGCAAGACTGCAACACAGGACATATGGTATGTGTTGCACATTGAGACAAACTTGGGAGGAAAAGCTATTGTAAGGCTGAGTGATTATTTCCGTATTATGAGAAATATGAACAATCATTCCCACCTTTTTTCCAGACCCTGCTAGATTTAACAGACTGCTGTCACACCCTCTCTCAGTGCCTCCTTTCCAGGCTGAAGAGCCTTGACTTTGTCTTTCCCCATGCAAAACCTCTTTGAATCTTTCCACGATCCTTTCTGCCCCTCTCTACGCAGATGGCAAAGGCAGAAAGTCTCTGGACCACAAGCTGTGAGGGCTTGGTGCTTGGGAGCATGGCACGGCTGTTTGAAAATCTGGCTGCTTGAGTCATTAGGGTACCTTATTAGCACCTAATTAGCAATGTAAGTATTAGTGCCTGATCCTGTCCTTAGGATCTAGTCTTCAGCCTCTAATGGAAGAACAGGATGCTGGTAGTTACACTGACCCCAGGAGACTGGCAGTGGGGGGGAACAAAAATAATAATAATAAAACCCCAAGAGATTCTCACCTCTCCATAGTCATTGTCCTTAATGTACGTCCTGCCTTAATTCAGCTATTGCAGGATTGGGCCTGCTGGTATTTTCAGGTCACTGCATGAACCTGCCTTCCTCTCAATGTGTTCCTGGCTGGATGTTCTGCTGGCCACTAAACCTTCCTCACGCTCGAGAGATATTCACTGCAGACTCACCCTCCCCGGGGAGCAGTAACAAAACATCCTTACCTGCTGGCTCATTTCCAAAAAAAATCCCTATCTGTAAATAAACAAATCGTTATTGTGATCTCAACTGGCCTTCAAGCCCATCTGAAATGGGACAAAAATTTCAGGACTTATTAAAATGAAAGGACAGAGATACAAAAAACAAGTCACAGAAGCATCGTGTAAGCCTTGTTCCCTGAGGAGTTAGGCTGAAAATGTCAAGTGTTACTGAACACAGCAGAACCACAAATTTTTGCTGCATACAAAATAAATGGGGATTTACATTCCTCATCAGAATGTCATTTTTTATATCTCATTTTTTATTAATTTTCACTCCATAATTAAGGAATATGAGAGAAGCATTGTGTTCTGGTGGGATTAGAGCAAATAATGGGGATTGGGAAAGGCCTAGAGCCTCTACAGTAATACTTTAATCCTTGCAAATACGCCCCTGTCCTCCTGTCATTAAAAAAAAAAAAAAAAAAACCAACATGCCAAAACAACTCCACCAAGAATAAAAAGTATTCCCTAGGGAGACAGATCTGACAGTCCTGGCAGCTCGACATGCTGTGCTACTCACGTCCAGAGCACTAATACACCAACTCCACAAAAATAAGCAACTGATTAGGAGTAAGCATTGAACTATACAGGCAGTCTTCCTTACAGGCTAGGCTTGCCACTTGGTCCTAGCTAATCTTACTCTGAAATGGTCCTGTTCCCACAGATAAAAAGTTTCCACAAACCAAAAGCCAGGTAAAATCCATCCAACAAACTTAATGGTGTTTTTTTTAGGAAAACAATGTCAAAATCAAATGTTTTTGCATAGATGTTTGTGTCAGTCCACCAACCTCCACAAACCTTTGTGGAAATGGGTGGGATGGGGACAGCGAGGTTCAAGTCCCAGTCCCTGAGGCAGATAGGAGATGGTGGCAACTGCAGGCAATGATGCAGAGCACCTCTATTTGACAGTGGATAGCTTACTCAGCTGGGGTATAAATACAATATATATAACACTTCTAACAGTACTATATGTAATACTGGCTGTGCTTATACTCCATGGTCTTGGATCTCCTCTTGGCCCAATGTGGAGCTAAGACGTAATGACCATGAGGGGAAGGTCAGAGTGGGTCAATGTGTCTGAAATAAAGTGAAGAAAATGCTTCAGCCCGCCAGTGTGAGTACTGAATATCCTAAGGATAGGATGAGGGCAAGTAGAAAGGGTTTCAGATTGTGAGATCCAATGGGATAGCGAAAAGTTTTAAGCTGAAAAATGAGACCCGCATAGTTCTTTTTTGATGCTGCGAATTTCAGTGTGTTGCTGTTTGGAGGCCACTGAAGAGCAAGAGTTGTCTGGAAACTCCGAGTGTTATCTCGTGAATTAATTTGAATATGTGCTTCGAAGCTGACAGCTCACAGTCACAAATCTCATCAAGAAAATGATGGAGGCAACCACCATAACTGAAAAGGGCAAAGAAATGTCAGCATTTGCAAAATGTAACAAGAAACAATGTATGCTTTTATTTATGTAGATTGTAGTCTCATTTCACCTACAGTAAAAATAGACTTCTAATTTTGAAGGACTGTAAAAAAGTTTATCTCCACACAGACCAACACAACATAGCTGCAGAAGGAACCACAAGTGAGGGCTCCTTCTTCAATTCTGGTTTGCTCTTTGTGCATTCATTTTTCCAGCAGCACAACATGGACACACAACATGGCCAAATCAGAGCGCAGCACTTTACCCTTGATTTGCATCGAACACCAAAGACCAACGAAGTTTAATGGCCTACTTAGGCCTTTTCAAAATATATAGTAGCTAGCCAGTGAAAACCTGGGGCTTTCCTGTTCTTGAGCTAATACCATACTTCAGGAAGAAATAACTTTTCTAATTTGTCATGCTAAAGTACTCTGGAAACCCCTTGAGTGAAAGTGTGCCTGACTGCACAGAGATGGAGATAGCTCCCAGCCCCAAACTGCGGTCTCATTAGAAGAGCTGGACAAGAAATACAAATACTCAGGTCATGCCTGTAGCAGAGAATGGGCATCAACCCCACGATTGCTGAGGTCCAGATGGGCAACCCCCACATTGGACCACGTAGCCACTGACCTTGACAAATCTGGACTTGTCATGCAGCAAAGTCCAGGTTGGATCTGGAGACGCTGTGCTACACCACACCATTACACAAAGGCAGAGATACACTGGAGAGCTATGTCTGCCCATCACATCTCTACCCACATGGCTGGCGTGGGGAGGAGTGCTCTGAAATAGCCTGGTTTGGCATGGTACACACATCTTCACCCAGTTCTCTCTTGTTCTGCTTCCCAGGGATTGTGTAGGCATTATGGAAAGTCAAAGAAATGGACTTCAAGCCTCAGCTGTCCGTATGGCTGGGTAAAACCTGGTAACTCTGCTGGCACCAAGCAAGGGAAGGAAAGGCCCCAGTAGAGAAGAGAGTGGCATGGCTTCTTCATGGTCTAACCAAAACCTTTCAGTACCGAGCAAGAGGTGGAGGGGTGGGATGAGGAGAGACGGTCCTCCTTTCTTACATCTCTCAGGAAGGCAGGGACATATCGAATAGAAATACTGCCCACCAAACCCAGTCCCTCCCAACTGCCCTCCACTTTTCACTGCAGTGGATCTGGGGGGCAGGAGCGAAGACAGCACACAGCCAAAGAGGACAAGACAGAAAATACTGATGGCAATTGAAAAGGTAACCAAAAATACTGAATGATTTTTTTTTTCTTTATAAAATGTACATAAAGAACATATACCCTTTGAGGTAAAAGTGAGACCAGTTTGTAATTTAACCAGATACATTAACAACAATGACAAAAAATAAATCTACAGTGGGTGTGCTAGTAAAATAAGAGACCAAGTTTTGGCTATATACAATACTTGAGATCGTTAAAATGTAATAATCTTTATATATACATTACATACATACAATTACAGTTATTTATATAATATTTACACACAAACACACAGATTTTTTCCTTTTGCAGTTGGTAGTGTGCAAGCAGAAGCGCATCTGATCTTTCCTGAGAAGGTGCTGAGGCTGCTAATTCTTACTTGCAGTAATGTGTGTTTCTTCAATCTCTTTTGTGGTCATATCCTTCAAAAACAATTCAATAGATTTACAGTCGTGGATGTTGCAGTGTTCCTGTTTCTTCCCTATGGCCGGAGGACTGCAAACCTCCAGCCTGCAGAAGGTGAAGACTTGTTGCATGCAAAGATCCTGGATCCCAAGGAATCGGTGGTGATATTTCTCCAGATGTCAACCATGGCCTTAGCTGTGAACAAAGCTACATTAATATGCATTTGTCCAAGCGCTTGCCAACATTCAAGTCTCTTTCTCAATGGAAAAAAAATTACAGAGAATAGAAACAGAAGGAAATTGGTTGCAAGTCACCCGTCATAGGTCCTTGTTAGGCTCTGATAAGGTGACACTCAACCTGGTCACGTCATACAAAGAACCAGCTAGGAGAGACCATGTTAGGTGAGGCTACCAGAATGCATGCAGACACATCTACAGAGGGAACGCAAACATAATCATCCTATTTATGTTTCAGTTTCTTGTCAGACGTCCAACACAGATTTTGTAATTAAAGTACTAGGGCTGCTTTCAGTAAATTTAAAAATGTGGCAAATGACTGGGAGCTCATTGCTGAACTTGGATGGTTTTGGGTGTTTGAGGAGGGGCACAGAGGGAGGAGGGAATTAGTCCCCACATGTAGTGTCGTGTTCTCTGATGACTTGATCAGTTTGTTCTCGCTTGAGTAGTCTCATTATAACACAACTATTTCTCTGAGTGGTATGGGTAAGATGTCATTTTATTAAAGGAAAGTCTTAATGTCACCACTAAAACCTCTGGAAGACTTGCTCTCCAGAAGCACTCAAGTGGAAGTGGGATGACATCTTCACAGACTTTGGATGTCATGTTCTGGGGAGAAAATACAATGAACTTCCCATAATATAAAGCTCATAGTACGAGCTCCCTAATCTGACAGATAGAAAGGAAAACTATATTGTATTTTAGTAAGTGACATCAGGATGTACTATCCCAGTTATCCTGCATTTGGGTTAATGAAAGCTCTTATTTTTTATTATATATCTTTTCTAACCCAGAGATACAAATATTGTAGCCTGGCCAAAAACAGCTAAAAGGGGGACCTGAAGGTGGTCTGGGCGTACAGAGGGAGAGGAGCTTAAGACCAGAAAGGGAGGAAAATATGTTTTAACACTGCTGGCACAAGAATGAATGATGCTAAACCAGCTGTGAACACATTTATGCTGGCAACAAGAATGTGGGTGGCAAACCTCCCAGCAGTGAGGTTTTGCAACAGCCTTATGAGCAGCACAGAGGGCAAAAATCAAATGCATCCTCCCTCTTCTACCTTTTAATTGGTTTTAAGATTGATGAATTTGTGAGCAGGGGCATGGTTGGTTGTTGTGCTCAGCACATCCCTTCCCAGCCCAAGTCCCGCAGATCACCTTTCCCTGCCTACACCAGCGTGTGCCGGGGCACGTTCCCATGGGATTTATGAGGTGACACCGGAGTTGGGGGTTTATGGACAGATGACATAAAACTTCTGAACACTGAAGGTCCAGTGACTGCAGGATTGCATGAGCTGTGGGTCGCTAAGGTCCTTTGCATGAAGAAAAATCAAATGGTTAGTACATGCTGGTTTAATTCCTTCTGTGCTGCTGAGACTGACACTTGGCATCATGGTGGGGCAGCCATAAAGTAGCAAGTATGCTCTCCTGTGGTGTTGGCTTTTTGCAAAAAAAAAAAAAAAAGAATTTGAAATGTAATAATAACCTTTTTTATAGCTTTTTATAGTTTTATGGGAAAATATAGGAATTAATCCAGATGGCACCCAATCTCTTTATTAGCAGATATAGGCAGAGAGTGCTTATAATACCAAACTGTATCTTTTTTATTGAACTGCTCTAGAAAGCCATTCTTCTGATGGATTGCAGTTCTTCTTGGGGAGGAAGAGAGTTTCAATTATCCTTTGATACATGAAAAAACATTACTAGCAAGTAAGTAAACCCTCCAAAAATAAAACCAGGTAAGCCTCTTCCACTAAGGGTGGAAAAAAATCTGATCATTCTGACTAAACTACTCACTACAATGGGATTTCACTGACCTTACAAGGCAGTAAAAGAGAAAACAAACTTGACCAATAAGCTGATGTTTTCACTGATCAAATCTGGTTTAAAATTTGGGGAGCCCAATTGCCCCAAGAGCCATTCAAACTAAATTAAGTGTCCATTTACGCTGGTGAATGCAGCAGAGGTTCAAGTGCTGGGTGTCAGGAAGGAAACTGCTCCGGCATCAGCGGACGTTGGTACTGTGCGAGGGGCTTGCAGCCATTTGGGGACTGGCAGCTGCGGCTCCATCTCGTTTGGGTGAACCAGCAGTTCCTCTCCCAAACTAAGAGGAAATGACACATTTCCAAGGGTTTCTGTGGGCCCGACAGTAACACATCCTTAGATGATAGTCTCCAGAACCTGGCTGATATGAGATGGGCTCAGTGTAAAGACCCTATCCTCCACTAGTTAATGCTTTCATCATGTAAGCCATCACCACTTTCATGGGCTCTCAGGGAGCCGCTCCTGCCTTCAAATCAAATCATAATTGTGCATTTGTAGTGTGATTTGTAATGTGTCTGCCCCCTTTTAGTCTATGCTCTTTTATCCCGCCTTGTGTTCCAGCCAGGATCCAAGACAGGCTGGAGCCAGCTGGAAAAGTGCTGGGGTGGCAGCACAGTGAGATCAAAATGCTTCAGAATTCTATGTGGGATTTCACATTCAAACAATGTGTTTTGTGAAAGAAATGAACTTGCATGGCTTTGCTGGAGGCAATGAAAGGGGACTACTCCAATAATGTCCTTATTCTCCCAGATCATTCTGAGAAAGAATTGAAAACAAATTGGAAAGTTTATCATGGGTTCACCTACCTCTGCCTCGGAAACACCCAGCTAACTCCCACAGCCACCCTCACAGAAACCATGGTCGCTGATCCCAACAGCCAAGTGCTGTAGTTGCTGCAAAGTCCACATTTGCACAATTATGTATTTGATGTCCAATTTAAAAATACATCAGAAACATCACTAGGTTGGGTACCCAAGAACTGAATCATAGGATGTAGCAAATTTCATACAAGAGCCACCAGTTCAAACTCCCTTTGTCTGATTGTCAGTCCAAAAATTTTACAAATACTACATTCATTTTCACACCAAAATGAAAAAGAAAAAAAAAATCAAGACTAGAAAATACACATCTCAGTTGTTACTTCTTACTCATGGCCCAGACAAAGTGAAATCCCATTGCCTTTTCAGTGGCTTATATTTGGAATGTAAAGGAAGATAACACTACTCCTAAATCAATATCTGAAAGAGAAAACCAGCTTTTCTTAGCACCTTCTTCTGCACCCAAGCAGAGTAAAACTGAAATAGGCATGGAAGTAAAATTTCCTTTCACACAAAGACCTGGGCTTTTCAGGACAAACAGATTATCCTGCCCTGAAAAAAGATGTCTGTGGTTTTTGGCTGTCAGTCAAACACCTTTATCAAATACTCATCGTGGTCCTCAACCAAGGGAAAGAAAAATCCAAATACAAAGAGGAAATACAGATTTCAGTTTCCAGTCTCAGCCTGGGATCTAAACAAGCAAGCACAATCTCCATTTCATTATCTTCATGCTGTCTTCATCACAGCTGCCCGAGCACAAGAGGACATCGCAGGGCACTTTCCAAATCCTCCCTTCCCGCAGAGTCCCCCGTCACGCCGCCGCTGTCAGCCCTGAGGCTGGAGCTCTGCCCGGTGCTTCGGAGATGCTTCTCCTGGCCTGTGCTGATCCACGGGTGTCCAAATTGCAGTTTACTTTGAGTCTATTTTTGGAAGGGATAAATTTGAGGGAAAATATTTTAAAGGAAATGGAATGCTTCACGTTTTACTTCAAAATGACTGACAGATTGCCACTCTTTTTTTTTTTTTTTTCCCCCTGTATTTCCCGTTTCATCTGATCGAGACAGTGAAATCAGGCGTCATAAAATACAGCAGAACAAGGTTTGTCATCAGCTCAGCGTGGCGAAGCGAGAGCGCGTGTGCCCGTCCCCGAGCGGCGGGGACCTCGTGCAGCCCCCGCTGCGGCCGCTCCGGCTGGCAGCATCGCTGCAGCTGCTGCTCAAACAACCGCACGAGCAAAAAGGAACCGCTCAGATCCCACGATGGTGAGAGACAGAATAGGAAATGTAACGGGAGAGTCCGCTGCAAAAAAAAAAAACCCACGCTTCCACTGCTGGCAGGGCTCCCAGCAGCCTTGGGCAAAGCCGGCCCCTCCGAAGGCAGTCACGCCAAAAGCGCCCAAAAAGAAGCCTCTCGGACGATCCTGCAGTTCTGTGGCTTTCACGAGAGATCAGTGGGAGGGTACGTGTGAAGCTTTGGTTTCCACAAATCCTGAATTATGAGACACACCAACCTCCTAAGCAAAAATCTGCATCAGGGTCTCACCATACCCGACCTGGTCCTCCGTCCACAATTAAAATCCAGTGCTTGCCAGTGAGAAATTTGGGGTTGTTTTTTCTAAGGGTGTCAAACCCCACAATCCATCCAGACTCAGAGCTCCCATCATCTTCCGAGCAGCCTTCCCGCCGCGGTGTGGGGGATTACAGACACCTACAAACCAGGGAGCTGACAGCATCCTCGGAAAGCTCCAGCCCCCGAGCATCACCAGTATGGACCGTTATATCTCCAGACAACACCAGTTTATCAAGATAAAAACCAAGCCATCCCAGTCGCACCCATCTGGGGCGCACGGGCACATTGCTCAACAAACACACATACCACTTGGCATACCTTACCTGGAAAGAGGCTTTATTGAACATAGCTGTAAAATTATCTCTTCAGTTGAATTACTGAATTTGCACAAACATTTCTCTACAGAATAAAAAAAATCAAGCCTTGTCATTGTTTTACTGCATCTCGTTGTGCTTTTTATACTCATATTTGCAAATATTATACTCATTTGTTTGTTTGTTTTCATGTTTGTACTCCAATTACTTGCATATCAGGGGTTTTTTAATCCTAGGGTGTTGAGAGAACACAGAATAATAATAATAATAATTATAATAATTATAATAATAATACTCTTCTTTAGACAAAAGTCTTTTTTTTTTTTTTTAAATGAAGTTAAAAGCTGAGATAATTTAAGGAAAAAGGTCTTCAAATTGTCATAACCAACTGTAAGGGAACTTTACAACGCAGTGGAAAACCAGCTGGCTAACGGTACGTGTCCAGGTAGCTCAAAACCATTTGTACAGCTTTAAATTTTTTTTTGTTGTAAAAGTGGATTTGTTTTGTTTTTAAATTCCGCTACAATAACAAAATAATCTTTCGCGATCTGCACAGAGTCTGGCTCCATGGCAGAGGCACAGCACCCTTGGTGCTTCGCCGGCGCCAGGTTTGCAGCGAGCTCTGCGGTTTGCTTGGTGTCTCGGTACGCGCTGCCGTCCCCCACGCACGCCTCCCCGTCCCGCTAACGCTGGGGCCGACTGCCTTGCGAATGGAGGTTAGAGTAAGAAAATCACTTCTGTGTTTTACCACCTTCTGCGCTAAGCGTATCTTAACAACCTTTTCCTCTGGTTGACCCACTTGATAACCTGAAAAAACAACAACAACAACAACAAAAAAAGAGTGCTGCTCCCATTTCCAGGACCAACGGAAGCTATTTTCTAATGGATAATAAGCTGAAAGGCCATGGCTGTCTGGAAGGTTAAACAACAAATATCTCATCCGAAAGGGCTTACGCAGCAGCTTAGGTCCATCCATCTCCAGAATCGGCTTCGTCTCCTTGCCTGCAGTCTGCACACCCAGGCTCCGTAGTTTGTTTAGAAAATAGTTTGCACAAACCACGTTTTAGCAGTGCAAGCTTCTGTGTTGAAATTATTATTATTATTTTATTTTATTTTTATTTTTATTTTAAATCAGGCTTGTTTCATTGAAGGCACTTGGTTTCCATGGCAATTTATAAAAGACGGTGGTTTGGTTTCTTCACTTCATTAGAACAGATGACTTAGTTGGGGAGGGGAGAGGGGTGTTCGAGTGGCCGCAAGCAAACTCCGATAAGCCTGTGTAATATGTAAGCCCAGGTTGCACATCCTGGATAGTAATGCATGCAAAAGGAGACAGCATACAGTTATCAAGCATAGCCATGAGAAATGAAACATAAATGTCTTAAAACAGCTCTGATTTAGGGTTATTCTCTAGGGGAGGTGACAGCCAAAGTAGAAAGGGCCTACAATTATTTAACTCTATACTAAAAACCTTCTTGAAGGGAAAATGAATGCCAGCTCTTCACATACCCTGTTTACAGTGAGGTGTTTCTCTCTCTCTCTCTGTTTTTGTTTTTATTTCCTCTCTCTCTCCTTCTTTTTATTTTTTTTTTTTTGGCAGGCCATTAGTTTCCATGGTAACAAGCAAACTATTCATTTGAAACAAAACCAGCCATGACTTTGTGCTTTGACAAGGGTTTCTATAGCTCTTTTCCGAGAGTTCAACCAGATGATCCTGTATTCATTATTGACCACAAAAGCACCTGAAGGCCTCTTCCTTACTTAGGCCAGATCTCGTTCTCACGTGTGGTTCATAGCGAGTTACACTCCCGTGATGCCTTTTATGTCCCCAGTGCTTTTTAATTTTTTTTTTTTAATTTATTTATGTATTTATTTAACTTTTGAGTCAGTCAGTGGAGGAATCTTTGGTAGTTTGTTTTTAAATGTCCATTTTACAAAGACTCTTTCTTCATGCCAGTGCCTGGTGAATCTTTTGTAGCCTCTGCCAGGATAAGGTCACCTCTGATGACTTAAGACAGACATGAGGATGATAACTGGGATAAGTCGTATATGTGCTAATGTCCCAACAGCACCTGATCGTAAATCTACAAAAAGGGGGGAAAAAGGTAGAATTAAAGAGCTGCCCAGACACAGTCAGCATTGCTACAAGGCTTAGAAGATAAAGGGCTCAGCCACCACAACCTGTCCTGCACATCACCATGGAGGCAGCCAGGGAGGACAACGGGACGGTGCTCACCCGGGCTGTCTCCGCTCCTCACACCGAGTGCAACCAACCTCCCCTGGTCTCTGCTAGGGAAAGCACTCTGCAAGGTCACCTCCTACAAAGCGGGGACGAGAGTAGCGCTGGCCAACTGAGTGAGGCAGGAGACGTTGGCATAAAGAAACACCTGGCTGCGAAGCGAAGGTCTGCATTGTATTGCACACATGGGGGTGGAGGGATGAAACAAGGTCCACAGGGAATCACAACACTGATATTCATTAATTTCATGTTGTTTGGACCCCCTCAACATTTTTTTTTTAATGTTGCTTTATCTGTCTGCCCATCTTGAATCACGGCTGCCCAGCCCGGCTCCACCCTGGAGTGCAGCCCACTGCTCTCGCCTCCGCCTAATGCCCATCAGCCTTTCATTTGCATCTCTGCTAAACCAGCATTTTTGTATCTGAACAAAGACATTTTGACTCCAGAGCTTGCTTCCAAGGAAAATGTTTCACTTTAAGCCTCTCCAACTGAACTGAACAATATATTGTTCTCCTGGAGAAAATCCATTTTAGAAGGTGTCTCAAATTTATAACCACAAGAAGCAATTTGCTCTCCCCTACGTGTGGAAGAGCCACTTACTGTTGGCTGGTTGGTCTGATTTCATACACTCTCCTTCCACAATTGATACATCATCAATAGCAATATCACCTTCGATGCCAGGACCTCGGATCCCTTCAAATATGAGCTGCAAAAAAGAAAAAAAAAAAAAAAAAAGCAGCAGCAGATCAGAGGGTGACAAATGGAAAACGTTCAGCTGCATTTTGCACGGCACTAAACTACATTGATGGACTTGGAATAATTTACAAACACTTTCTATGGTGCAAAAAACTGTAATCGAGTTCACACGTACTTGTAAGGTGAACACAGAGGATGTGTGAGCCATGGAGGCTTTTACTCTTCCGAACGAGCTAAAAAATATCAGAGCTGCTAGTTGCCTGCCTAGTTGTCTACCTGGTGTCTCGAGGTCAGCTTTGCCACTATGCTAACTGCAACGTGTGTACTTAGGTAAGTGTGATATTCCTGAAGCAAAGAGCAGGATTAAATGGAGGAAAAGTTTTAAAGAGATTTGTGGTGTTTTTCCCAGAAACTCAGGCCACCTGAAGTGAATGGCAGAGGCACAGCTTGAAGAACAGCATCTGCGACATGTTGAAGGACCGAGCAGCCACTCGACCAGACACTGCATGAAAACACAGAGGAGCCAGCAAAACTCCAGAGTAAAAAGAGGTTTCTGGCTCTTGAATGTGGCCCAACCAGTCGCTCCCAGCCCATCTCCATCTCCCACACTGGGCTCCCTCATCCGCAGCCCGGAGTCCCTTCCCTGCAGGCAGGAGGAGGACAGGAGCTGCCCCCCTGCAACCTTTCCCTGGCCCATGAAAGCTTGGGAGAAACCTCTCGGGAGCCAGGTTGGTGTCCCTTCAACTGTAACGCAAAGCTATATTTATCTCAAGGGGTCAGGAAGGGACTACCTTTGATTCAGATCCCCTGAGGTCCCACGGTGATCTCCTGCGATCACCTCGGTGGATTTTAACCTCCCAGATCTCCTGCCGTGGCAGGAATTGATGACGGTGACAGCCCTGCTTCTCTCTTGTCCCTTTTAGTGGCTCATCATCATGTCTAGAAGCTTTGATCCTTTCTAGGAACGGTTTTATATTTATCAGAGGGCACTGTGATGTGTTTTATCACAGAGAGGGTCACAGTAGAGATTTTATTCCTCTTTAAGGCTTTAACCTCTGCTAAATGGATGCCTGTGATTTCAAGGTCCTATTAATCACTCTCTGTCAAGTATTCCTAGTCTGAAACCCCAACTCCTACAGCTGGGAAAGCAAGCGGTGCCTGTATGGACATGAGTGGCTTGTTGCAAGGTCAGTAATATTATTTGCTGTAATGTTCGTTATTAGCTATGGATTACTATTGTACTAAAGAAACAAAGTTATCCGCTCTCCTTCCCCAAACCTGATGTGATGCTGTCCTGCCATAGTGCTGCTTAATTAGCTTTGCAGAAGAGTGGACTTATTCTGTGTTGTGAGAAATGTATTCAGTAGAAAACTTCAAAGCCTTTCTAAAGAGATGAAGGAATTATGTAAGGAATGTATTTCCCAAGCAGGACCATTTGCACAGTTATCTCTGCTTTCCCTTTTTTCCCCTCCTCAGTCCTTTGAAATAGTTTTGGTTAACGTAGATGACAAGTTTTTTAACTTTAATCTGCAACAATATATGCATGAAATTCAATGAATTTTATAAGGGCGTGCTGTGGCACTAATGGAGACATTAACTCTTGGGAGTAGAGTCAATTCGAAAAAAAAATATTAATTCCATCTGGAGCAAAATACTTAAATTACACTTCATAATGATCGAACTGCATCAGGGAGACGTCTGGGGCACTCAGATGGGCTCTCTCTGTTGTCATTGATTTCAGCAGGACACAGATCCGAGCCTCTTCTTTTGGCAGCTTCTGACATTTCTTTGCTCGTTAATGCAGTTCAACCAGAGCTGCTCATTTGCAATGAATACCTTTCATTATAAATGATGAGTAAACACTCAGGGCAGGGGAAGACGACCCTGTAAATCACAGGGGTTCAGTAGCAAGTCCAGCTGAATGAGTATCACCCAAGGACCGTAGTGCACGATGCCACCAGACGTCGCATTGCACACGCAATTGTCTGCTCTGCTTTTGCACGGAGGGCACATCCCTCAGCCTTGGCCACAGACGCATCCCATCCTTTTGCTAAGCTGAGCATCCCCAGTAGGTCCCTGACCCTGCAGCGGTAAGCTGGCAATATAAGGCATGTATTTACAGCCTGCCTGTTGTATCCTAAGCCAGGCAGCAAGGTCTGTGCTGGGAACACTAAATAAACGTGAAAGCTGTGCGTTTGGAGCAGGAGACTCCATCGGTATTTTATTGAAGTGCGATGCTGTAGGTTAATTACTATAACAAGGTGGATATTAATGCAACAGGGAACTGTAATTGGGAAAACTGTAAGTTTTTCCATAATTTACCCTGTTGTCTGAAAACAGTGTCTCAAGTAATTATCCCTCCGACAATTTTTTGAGTCTACCTCTGATGATGGGAAGTATTCAGCTCAAGAGGAAAGTGTCTTCTCTTCTCCCCCAAAGTACAGCTTGCCCTCCTGCTCCTTGGCAGCAGGCATATAACCAGTCAATGGATTTTAAAGTCAAATCTTTCCTGATAATGAAAAACACTGTTTCCAGACAAAAGGACTCTATACAAATACAACGGCCAGCATTTAATTAAAATCTGCATTTGGCAGTGCATTTTATGGGCCTCAGAGACTGGTTGCTATTAGCCAGCTTGGCCACATACTCAGAACAAATCACCGCAGATGAGTGTTGGCAAGGCACAGAGCACAATCCAGCCTGTGGTTCACAGCTATTTGCAGGAGGTGCCAGATGATCAGAATCCCCTATCAGTATCCCACAAAACCTATTATCTGCATGTCTGTGACTTTACAAAACTGTTGTTAAAAATACTGCATTTAGCTGAGGAATAGAGGGGCTTGTACACACAGCAAAGGCCACTCTGCTCTCTTAAACAGGGGAAATGGAAATAAGCCCCTACGGTGCCTCCAGAGTTACCCCGAGTGTCTCCGGGGCATTCAGCTTGTGCATCTTCAAGAGGATTTCAGACAGATTTTATCTTCCTGGCCAGTCTCCTGATAAGAAGTAAAGAGGAGCCTCGTGAATGTCCCCCGCCAGCCAGAGTGATGATAAGGGTGTAAGACCCTCACACTCCCTGTAAGGGGCTGAAAATCCCAGTGCTCCAGCAGGGTCATTTACTTAAGGGCACATCAGCCCCTTTTTTGCCAAAAATGTCTTTGACACAAGAAGGTGTCAAGGAAATTGTAACTGAAGGTGATGGCAGTGGTCCTGCTCAAATCTGAACTAGAATTGACACCTTCCTAGATGCCAGTGCGCAATGTATCACTTCCATGTGCTCTCTTTTTTTTTTTTTTCCTGTGGTTATTCTTTAAAAATAGTTAATAAGTGACTATCTTACCGAGATAGCTTTTATGCAGTACTTTTTCTGATTCAAAGCACTGTAGTCCCCTCAGTTCTTCATGACAGAATCTTTGTTATATATCACGGGGACTGGGAAGGTATAAAACAAATCTGGGCTGCACTTCTACCCATACAAATTAACCTATAAAAAGTTTTAATTTCTGTGTCAGTGTACTGTTTTACTGCAAAGATTCACTTCAGTTCACTCTCCTTAAATTTAACTGGGAGGTTTATATTCTTTCCTGCTTAGGGTCCTAAATGGAAAATAAAGTTTGCTTGATGCAAGAGCTGCTAAAAAAGTAATTTAAGGTTCCAACCACTCTGACATTTATTTGTTATATTTGTGCAGAGCTTCACAGCTTTACATTCATTTTATGCTGAAGCCTTTAAACACAACAATGTAAAAGGTGAAAAATAGCCAAGTAGAGGAGCTTCCATTTTGTGTACCAGCTTGTGGCACCAGCGAATACGGTTTCAAAGCCATGCGAGTGGGTGCACCAGTAGCAGAAGTGACCCCTGTAACATTTCCGAAAGCAACAGGGCCCTGTGCAAGGGCTGATGCTCAGAGTCCTCGGTGAAAGCAGCAACCAGGGTACCGGGAGCTGCTGGCTGTGGCTCTGGGTGCTCTGCCAGAGCCTCACCCCGCATGGTCCCCTGCAAGGCAAACACCCCGGCCTGCCCTTCCACCCAAAGCCATGCCTTCTTTCTACGCTGATGAGGTGACCCCAGGTTTGTAGCCCGTCACCCTCCTCCACTCCTCTGCATTGCTAGTGCCATATCCTTTGCACCTCTCTGCCCGGAGCCGATGTCCTCGTCCTTCCCCTACTTCTGCTGGAGCCCGTCCCAGGTCTCAGGAATCCCTCTCAGACACAACTGCCATCACTTCGGTTTCAGCTTTCCCAGCCATCTCTTCTCTCCCTTCACCAGTCCATTTATTATTTTCGGATACTAAATCGTTTTTCTCTCCTTCACTGTTCAGACTTCTTGGATTTATCCTGACTTCACCAATGCAAGACTCACCCACTCTGATCAGCTCCCTTGTACTTGGCCCCATGCTCTGAGTGTACTTTAACACTCGTACCTCTCTTCTCTGCACTTTTCCTCCCCAATTCTGCCACTTTGTTCCACTCAAACATCATGTAACATTATACTTCGCATATCCCTCTCCTTCAGTTTTCCTCTAATTTCCCCCCACGCAATGTTTATGTGATCAAGTACATCAAATAATTTCTCTTCTGTCACTGCCTCTCACTCACGGAATTAAAAAGAAAGGGTCAGGATCAGTAATTACCCATAAAGCGAATCCCAAGCTGCATGTCTAAAATAGCAGTGCTGACTTGCACTGGATGACTCTTTTCCCAAAAGCCATTATCTCCCCCAGGGGACCCGGAGGTGACAGAGAGGGGACAGAGGAGCCCGGAGAACATTGCACCGCAGGGCACAGCTTGTGACTCCTGTCTTCCATGATGATACTCCCAGCCTCAAACACACGAGGGCTTGCTGGCGGCAGCTGCCTTTTTGGGTCTGTTCCAGTTACAAACAGCTGACAGCGTGAATGAGAACTGCCCATAATAGTCTATCAGCATCTCACTGTCAAACCAAAAATGAAATGTGTGAAAACCTGTCATAACTTGCATGCGCCTAGTGAATGAGGCGTGCAGCTCTGCTGTACCAGGGGCTCTGCGCAGGCCACACTGCTGCTTTGGTACCTTTCAGCAAAGACTCAGAGATCATTCCTTTTTCTGCAGAAAGTGCATGTATTTCAACAGACCTCTAACACAGGCACTGTACCATGGACCCTAAATATTTTTTTCACAGGAAGTAATTTTGTATTCCAGTTGCTAATCTGAAATAAAAATACGTTTTATATTGGCTACCAGCATCTTCTGAAGACTGAAAGACATTCTGTCTTCGAGCAAATAGCTGCTGTTCTGCCATTAAAGTGTGCATTATTAAGCTCTATGGTGCTCACTTATTTAAAGCAAGGAAGGCAATTATCTGTCCATAAAGCAGCTTTCAGAACTGAAGTGAAGCTATGAAATCCTGTGTCAGAAGGAAAGGGTCAGCGTACACAGGCCCCCCCTCCGAAAACTGAGTACTCCCGTTCCTGGTGTGCGATGCACAAGCCATTACCTGAAATGAAGTTGGGGGGTTTATATTAACGCGGGCTTGGTTCCAATGCTGTCCCTTATTTCCACTTGAAGACCACAACGGGTTCTCTATCGCGGTCTGACCTTTCAACCGCAGGTAAACGTTCAAACTTCCTAGAAAAGAGGTGGAGAACTGGAATTGGTTAGGCTCTCTGATGGAGCAGAGATGCTGGGCTGCGTACAGTGGCAGTCTCCTGCTCACACCCCCCNNNNCCCCCTTCCCATTTTGGTCTCTGCTGGGTCTGAGTGGATGTGGAGAGTTGCTTGTCATAAATTCAAAAACTTTTCACCTTGGGCACACGGCGAACTGGTGACGCGAATTCTCGGCAGAGGGAAACGGAGGGTGCAGGGAGCGCGGTCCCCTGCTGCGGGCAGGGCCCCCATCGCTCCCTGCAGCTCGGGAAGGACACGAGGCTTCCCAGGGTGAGATGGGCAAAAAGGAGTTTTCGGTGCTTTACTGCAAACGAGGCATTTATAACCTCCTTATCCAAGGATAAATAAGTGACTCGGTTGCTTTATGCTTAGCTCTTGCTTATAAAGGCTGTTCAACTTCTTCTTTACTCTGTACGTCGTTTAACTAATGGAGTGCCATAGAGCCTGGCAAATCTATCTCAGAGATAGATGTGATGCCCTTGCTCCTGCTAAGGAGTATTTTTGAAGGACAACATAATCCCCTGAGTTAAAATGACCTCGGTAAAGTCCCTCACTGTGGAGAAAAAACCCAGAGTCCTGGGTCTTTCCCCACTGCTGATCACTGTGTTACTGGTTCCAGCATGGGCATTATTTGCAACAGGTAACGATCGTCCGCATTCAGCAGCCCTTCTCTCTGGTTAACCTCAGACCATGAACAGAAACCAGACTGTCCTGGTGGACCAAGAGACAGCAAATGCATCGACTTCATTTATCAGCGTTCAGTAATTCACATAGCTTGGAGATTTTGCTCCTTCTTGCCCACCACTGTTGTCTGCAGATGTGTGGGGCAGTGGTCTCTTTGTACTATGTAAATCATTGCATTTGCCTTCATTCAAGAAAGTTCAGACAGTCAAGTTCACACAAGACTACTGTTTTTTTAGGGTGTTAGGCATGGCAGCTGGGAAGCTCATACAAATTATATTTGCAATGAAACCTCTCAGATCTGAGGCAGCTGCACGGTGACTCAGCTCCTGCTAATAAAAAGTTCTTATTTCTAGCAACAGCAAAACTCAGTGCCTTGAAAAACATAAGGCTAGACGTGTAACGGAGCAGCAAATATTCTCATCACGGCTATTTCACCAGGGTGCCCAGAATGAGGCCATACATCTTCTCTGAAGGAGGTGGGGGAAGCGACGCTCGCCGGCACGACTGGGCGGCACCGTGTCTCCCACCTGCCTCCCACTGCAGCATTTTATTTTTCAAATGCAGGGGAGGGCGCAGAAGCAGCACAAAGAAAACACGGCTTCTAACGAGGACGTTCTGTCTCTGCCTACACATGCACTACTGGGTAAAACAAAAAGACCTGAAACAGAAAGGGCTGGCAAGAAGGGAAATGCTCGGGAGGGTTCCCTGGAGCAGCCCTGCAGCCCAGCCCAGTAATTCGTGGCAGGGCTGTGCAGGGCTGCTCACAGCAAGCGGCTGCTCAGCCTCAACCCTATTCCAAACAAACAGCAACAGCAGCTCTTGAGCAAGGTTTGTGTTATTCAGCCACAACAGTTCTCCCTTCCTTCCCATTTGCTTCTCTCCAAGACTTTTTTCAACAACTGTGCTGAGTCTATGGTCTGAAAAAGTCAGGGTCTTAGACAAGACTACCTAAAGTTATAAAATAGAGTCCTATATAATGTTATTTTTCTAAAAGACAAAAAGCAATGGTCATATCAAGCAAGGGATTAATTGCTGGCTAATTGTTTCACCTGTTTGTGCAGGCTGATACAGCCCATGCCGCAGGGCTGTTTGGAATAACTGAATAATTTAGGTACGAAAAGCATGTAATTCCATCAGTGCTGAGGTTAGAGATTTAAGATTGTTCATAGCATACTCAGCCCCTCTGCGTCACAGAATTTCTTCAAATTAATAGCAGAATGAAAGCAGTCTACACTTAAAATATAAAATAGCCACTACTGTGCCAGATACGCTCAGCCGTTGCCCAGCACGTTGGTTAGTGTGGATGTACCTCCTTGACCCCCATTGCTAGATATGCACACACACCTGCCTGAAACGTCACTGAAAACTTAACTAATGACATCTGCAACAGATGCTTTTCCTTGAAATTCTGCCAGTAAGGTTTTGGAAAAGTTACATGGCCTTTGCAAAGCTGATGCTGTGGGAGAGGATGGGTTGGCTATAGGGTTCGCGCTGAGGTGTGTCCAGCAAGAATTCATCTAAAGATTTCAAACTATTCCAAACTCTAGACAAATGGGTAATGAAGTGCCTCTTGAGTAGGAGACAAAAACAACGGGCAGGAGAAACAACTGTGAATTAAGGAATACAGTTCACTTTCTGACAGCACCCTGCCAAGAGTGTGCAGGGTGCTTCGGAGATGTCACCAGCTGCAACACTGGGGTGGCATTTTGGGTGCTCATCACTGTGCAAACACAAGCAGCTTTCACAGTGTGCTCTGACAGCATGTTCTGCTTCCACTTTTTGTTTTATGATGGCTCTCTAATGGCAACAAAAATTATTGTTCTTGGAGCACCAATTAGAAATGCCCCATTTTGTGGGGTAGGTGGAAAAATTGGAAATACAGGTTGTTTTAAAAGATGGTGACAGCTATAATGGAACTACAACCTCTTTCTGTCTCAGCATAGAGACACAACAAGGACAGTGACTCTTCATTTTCTTCTCCCCCAACAATGGCTTATTGTGTGCTGCAGATCAAGTAATGGGAACTTCTATTTCTCTTTACGCTTTAGGGATAATCTACCTTCTCCTTTTGAAGGGTGTGGAGCAAAGCGCATGCAGTTTCTCTGGCAGCCAGCATTCTCAGAGTTAGCTCTATGTGATCTGTCAGGAATTACAACCTGACTTGTAAGTAAAAGCCATCTATTTCAGGTAAAGAAACACTTTATCTTCCTAAATCTAACTGCCGTGGCATGGCATGTAGGTCCTTGTTTATCTCGTCAGAGCTGTGCTGTAGCGTGAGTGCTAATCTCAGATCTGTGCTCTGCTCTCTGCAAAGACTCCCAAGTACCTCTCCTTATCACTACAGAAATTTTTAGACTCTTCTCCAGAGACACCAAAGACCTGAACAGCAGGCACAGAAGCTGAGCTGGATAAACTCGTAGGCTGGTTTTTTTTCAATGTAGTGCAACAGGCATATTCTCAAATTGATGTCACTGGGGTCACTCCTTTTTAAGAATGGAGGATGAAGTAGCTTTTCCCCTAAGCCTCCAAGACCAGTCCACACCAGCAACAGAGCATCATTCCAGGATGATATTCCATTTTATTAGAGATCCTTCGAAACCTTGTCAGAAATGCAGAAACATTTTGATGAGCACCAAAACTATTTTGGAAACAAAGTACTTTGTCCTTGAGACATGGGAATAATAACCCTAATACTGCTTGGAAATCTTACGGATACTAATAACTAGGGAGAATAAAGCAATCCAGTGGAAGTGCACCAAAGTCTGCTGAACAACGCTACAGCATTTTGGATGAAAACTCAAAGGTTAATGGCCATGCATCTTCTCTGAACATGCTGTCCCCAGGTCCAAGGAAGAAAAAGGCTGGAATTTATTTAAGTCAAATTCCCCTGAAAGACACTTCCAGTTTTCAATTAATTCGGGTCAAGAATCAGCAGCTCACGGTTATTCCAAAGAGAGATCCTACAGCACAGAGATCATACACGAAGTCTCAGTTAGCAGCTCCTATCCTGCTGTTGTGAAGAAATCAGTGAGCCAGCAGTGCAGATCACAGCCGATAGCTGCCCCGACTGGCAGTGATCATTCCCAAATGGGGGTAAGAAGCACCTTCTATATGTTGGCTGCAAATTCCAGAACAGCGGTGAAGGGTCAAGGCTTCCAACAGCTTGTGATAAAATAGTCCATCTGTTTTAGCAGTAAGATTTAGAATTATCCACAGGGGATTAATTCTTAATAAAATCTAACTCTCCTGAAAAAAAATATTAGCAATTAAATATTTCCCGCAGAATCCTTGAAATTGGAGGCACCTCTGGAGATTGTCCCATCCAAACCCCTGCTCAAAGTGTGGTAGATCAGAGAAGGTTGCCCAGGACTATGTGCAGTCGGATTTTGGATGTCTCCAAGGACAGAGATTCCACAACCTCTCTGCGCAACCTGTGCCAGTGACCGACTTAACAGTTGAAAAAAAAATTAATATTCTTATGCTCAAAAGAATTGCCTCTATTTCAATTTGTGCACATTGCCTCTTGTCCTGTCCCTGAGCACCTCTGAGCTCCATCTTCTTTACGTTCTCCCTTCAGGTATTCACATACATTGATGAGACACCCCCCC
>JAOBAS010000037.1:21197586-21235363 GCA_025311575.1 Elanoides forficatus | reverse complement strand
AAGTTGAAGTTGTGCCCGGGAAGAAGGGAGGGGTGGAGGGAAGGTGTTCTGAGATTTGCTTTTAATTCTCATTACCCGACTCCAGTTGATTTGTAATAAATCAAGTTCATTCTCCTAAGTTGAGTCTGTTTTGTCCGTGATGGTAATTAGTGAATGATCTCTCCTGTCCTTATCTCAACCCACAAGCCCCTTGTTGTATTTTCTCTCCCCTGTCCAGCTGAGGAGAGGGGAGTGATAGAACAGCTTTGGTGGGCACCTGGCATCCAGCCAGGGTCAACCCATCACAGAAGGGAAGTAATGGCTAAAATGAGAGCAAAGGAGCTTTAGAGTAGACATGAAAATCTCTAAAAATCAGGACAGTGAAGCACATGAATGGATTGCTCAGGAAGAGCATTGAGTCCCAGTCACTGGATTATAATAACCAATTAGACAAATACCTGGGAGGAAGGTATAGCTCTATCTGAACCTATATGGGCAGGACAGGTGACTGTATCATGTCCTGAAGACACCTGCTGGACTGTCACTAAAATTTCTGTTATGTACTTGAGGTCAAGTGGTAAAAACTTAGGTCTAAAGAATAAAAATGGCAAGAACCATGGAGAGGATTACTGGGATCCTCTCCTTTGTGAAACAGAGGTCCATGAGACACACCAGTCCAGTGATCCTACCTGCTGGGTTATGATGGGATGAGAAAGTCCTACTGTCAGACGTTAAGGAACCAAAATTAATCGAAATTTCAAGGTTCAGTTTTCATCTCAGAACAGAATAAGGCCCCATTTAGTAAAATGTGCAAAAGCTTAATTTTATGCACATGAACAGTTCCTGCTGAGTTTACTCTTCCAGCAAAGCCAATTGATTTATCTGAGGAAACAAGCAAAGCTCTCTTCTCTAGGGAGAATGCAGCTGTCTGCACACTGTGTCAGCTACGGCCTTCTTTATAGGGGTGCAATTTATATTCATTGTTATGAGGAACTCTAACACCAGGCGTCATGGGATTATTCATCTGTGTTAAACTGAGAAGGTATATAAATGTTTGCAGGTTTGGGGTTTCGGTGAACTATAAATCCACTTAAGCCACTGGAGCTTCACTGTAAATCAGTGAAGACAGAGGGACCTGGAGCTTAGCTTGGATATGTACTGCTAAGCAAGGATGCTGGTCTGAAGCTTATTTAAAATCAGGTAATACTGCAGACTGAAGAAGCAGGCTTGAAAAATTCATTCCAAACCACAAGATGCATTAGGAGTGATTTCCAAGCCTTCTTCATTCTGCTTCTGCCCATCCAAAGAGCAATGCAAACTGTACCCCCTCCCCAACAGTCAGCATAAAACACCATTCTATAAAACCAGGTTATCACAAAAATGCAGTCCACAGAAACTTCCTTGGCTATCAGCACCTCAAGCAGATTGACTTGATTTCTCAGTAAATCCACCAATTTTATTACGTCCTCCAGGAAAATTAATTTCCTAAAGCACAGTTCCTGAACTGGCAAACATGACTGATAACCATCGGCATGATGGGGAGCCAATTTCAGGACCTTGCACCTTGGTTTGGTTCTGGAAGCAGGTCTTCTGAATCCTGAATTTTGAATGGTGAAAAAGTGGCAATATAGAAAATCGTTCAATGGAGGAGCAGCATCATGAGCATTGCAGAGAAGAAGTTCAAGTAGAGGCCTGATTGTGGTTCTTCCTGAGAGACGAGGAAATCAAAGTACAAGGCCACAAGGAATACACATGGGCAGATTACATCCAAAATCCTCTGAGAGAGAAGCATGTGAATAGATGCAGACCTACATCTCTGTCTTTATCCCGAAGACCAGAAAGAGAACTCAAAGACCCTGACAAAGCCCTTGAAAGACACAAGGACTTGAATGAAGCACTCTGAACAAAATGCCTCTCTGTGCCAAGAGAGGCAATTTATCTCCAAGAATACCTTTTACAGGACCTGAGCTCCAAATTCGCTTGGTTTACACTATATTTTGTGCATTTGGCTTCCACCTCCATTTACGTGAGCCCTTCCTATAGCAAAAATGCTGCTGCTTCTACATAGTGTCATGAAATTAAAGGCCAAACAGTAGCTAAAGGAGAAAAGTTCTAACTACCAGATCCAGACCTGCAGCAAAGTGAATTAACACAAAGCATTTTCAGCCATTCAGCAGTTTCTAACACTGCCCCTCCAGTACATTAAAAGCTGCATTTGCATGTTGCACCATGCCCTCAGAGCTTCATTAAGAAATTCCACATCAGCAGAACAAAAGATTTTTCTTCAAGTTAAAAAAAAAATTATATATATATATATATTCAGGCCAGATGAAAAAAGGTAAGTGAAAGTTTGCCATTTACTAGGAAAACACTGGTTTCATGTGGGACTCCGCCATTTGGAGTACATCAGAAAGGGTTAGTGCTAAATATTCTTGGCACTAAACACTTCTCAAAAAATGACAGAAGAATAAAAATGGGAAATAGTTCCCCAGGATTAGCTCATTACTTTTCTTATGCAAGAAGTAGGAGCATTTAAATAGATCTGGATGGTCTTGACCTGTTCATTAATGGGGCACACCAAGTGCAGGAGGAACAGCCAGCCCTTCCCCAAGCACCCACGGGTGCTCCAGCTCATGACACCGCTGAGACCACTACAGTTTGCTGAAAGCACTAACAATGGTGCTAATTAACATTAAAGATAGTGGTCAATTTTTGTCAAAGCACATGCCAGCTCTGGAAGTGGGTTCAGGTTATTAATAATTTCATTGCCAATTAGGGCAAAGTCTGAAAGTGTTCTCAAGGTGAAATACTCTTCATTGTAGTATGAATTTTTGTCATTTATTTCCACAAAATTCAAGTTGAATATGACTCTCTAACACCTAATCCTTTCCATTATTCAGGTGTAACATCCAGTTGCACTAATTGATATGAAATCCTTAGAGTTTACATTAAATGGTTTATATTGTATGTTACAAAATGAAATGTAGATCTGAGGCTACATCTCAGGGTTTAAGTCATTTTATGCTACTTGCTTATGTGTTGCAGAAATTTCATAAAAAGGAAGGATTTATGCAATGTGATTATTCCAGAATTGAAGCAAGAGGAACATGACTTTGGTTTCCAATACAGGTATCTTGTCCCAGCTGAATACAGCTCTTTCTTACTCTTCATTCACAACATTGTAAATAAAATCAGAATTAAGCCCAACAGGTTTAGAAAAAAACCCAGAAGTTTTATAGAAAGCAAGGATAATGATGAGATTGAATTTGTTATGGGAGACAGAATCTCTTTCTTCCAGCTTACAGGTTTGAACCCATTTGCAAACCAAGATTTCTTGCCTCTCAAAGGATTTCACTCAAAAAGCCTTTGGGGAAAAAAAGCAAACCGAAATTTTACCATCTCTTTGGTCAACTGAAAGAAGATACACTGAGTACCCTCTAGTTCTGGTGGGCAAACTTTCCCAGTGCCACCAGTACAGAGAGAGGCAGACCTAGCAAGCAGATGAAGGGAACGGTGGACAGGTTGCCGGAGATGCCCTCCCTGCCTCGAGCTGACACACTCCCCATCGCAAGGACCGTTCAGATGCCACCTGCACGCTGCCACGTGCTTACTGGAGCTATAGAGGCATTTGGAAAATGAGACGGTTTCAGATATTAAATTAATAGAGGACTACAGTGTGAAGCACTTGGGACTGCAATGCATTTTTTTCTTAACATCATAGAGTATATATTTTATATAGTAATTAGCAAGGGTCTCATCTGCTGCTCATTTAAGTCAATGGGAGTGGTTCCTTCAGGCCCTGTGAGCTTTGAACTAAGCCCTGATTAATTATTAATGCATTGCACAAGATCTTCCGCAAATAAGTTTAAAATTTACAGAAAGGTTTAGCCGTCTTGTGTGAGAGATGGAGAGAGAGGCTGCTCACACAGCCCAGTGCTGCTTTTCTGCCTGGTTATGGCTGCACTATAGCAGCAATAATGGCAGACTGGATCCATTCCCTATGCAGGAATATTTTTCACCTATGCTATTAAAAGCAAGAGTAATGGCAGAATACGTTGCAACAGCAAAACGTGCATTCGCTGTGGCGTGGAAGAAAATAATGAAGTAGATAGATGTGGGGACTGTTAGGAATAGAGAGGTTTTACTGGGACGTACTAAAGCTCCAGCCCAGTCTCCTGTCTGTGACACTTTTGGGGGTTTAGTGCCCACGGAGAAGTGTAAGAATAAACTGTAAGAGAAGTCCTTTCTACCCTGCAACACCCCCGTGCCCGAGCACCAGCACATTAGTGAATACACAGTCAGAGTTTGCATTTTCAATCATGCCTGTGGAGCTGCCTCCTGTGCATTTGTCTAAACACTTTCGCACCCTAGTTACACTTTTGGTCTCCACATTTCTCTGTGCAAATGAGGTCCATGATTCCTGTATGCACTGCATGAAAAAACATTCTTCTTTTGGTTTTAAAGCTACAGATGAGCTTCTGACTACCCTTGGAAGTATCAAAATAACTCAAGAACTGCAAATGTAGTTCTTACGCAAGGATAAATGAATTCAGAACATTTCATAAACTGGCTTCTCCTTCAAGATTTTTACTACACCTGTTGAGGCGCAGACACAGTTCCTACACAGTACTTGAGCTTTCAGCTATTTATTTTACCAGTATTTAGCTACTCCCATGACTAAACCATAGCATCGACCATACACACTGAGCTGCAATGCCCAAAAATGAACTTATTTCAGAACATTAGTATTTTGCTTTGGATGAACTGGTTGGGCAGTGGGAAAGAAAGATGAGCTGGAGCTATAATTTTTCCTATCTCCATCTTCTCTTGCTTTAGCACCTTGGCAGAACAAGAGGAATGACACCTTCAGCCGCCAGCCCAGCTTGCACACAAAACTAAGGTGGTCCCTGCAATCAATGGGCTGTAACTGAAAGTGAAATACTTATCATTTACTTTTTAACTGTAAGGGACAACGGGTGCAAGGACAAATCTTCATATACATAAAAGCTGGAAAGATAAAGAAATACTTACGTAGATGTGGATTTACTGGAGCTGGAAGACAGAGCAAAAATAAAATTAGCACAAAGAAGAAATTCTAATTCATCAGTATTCAGAATATCCTAAATTTCCTGTTCTTCCCTCCCCCTCAAGACCTTGATCATGGCTCCTACACTGAGACAGCCAGCAAAACTCTAACTTCCTTTCTGAGCAAATTTTGTGGCTCCCTGGTAATCCAAAGGCAACGTTTTCAGTGAGAAAAGACAGCCTCTCCCATCCACGATGTCTATGCTCCACCACTAATACCTGCAGCCTGGGGAAGAAGATGCTGTAATTAAGCATCAAACCTAGATTATTGGCACAGATATTGTAAGGATGGGGACAGCTGCACAGCAAAACTCCAGGGTGATGCCTTTGTACAGGAATCAAACAAAAAACTACAGAAAGGATGAATTCATCAAAAGCAGTGGTTCTGCACTGGACCTTGCTCATCACTTAAAATTTCCTTTAGCACTGTTCCAGAATACTTAACATAATGAATTACCCTTCTACTCAATGAATAATACTATTCTTCAGTTCAAGATGTCTGTGTACATACAAATCTTTAAGAAACAGACAGCTCTTGCATTCTTCTTAGAAATGCCAATTTTCCTTTCCAATAGCAGAAAACATACACGCAGCAAGTTTGTGAGAAGAGGTGTGAAGTCATTAGACCAAGAGACACAACCCAGAAAAAAACATGAGAGCCTTCTGGCACATAAACTCTCTTCTAGGGAGAATATACTTTAAAGAAATTTGAGAAGATGACAAAGGAAGGTGAAATGTGTTGTCCTAAAAGGCTGCCAGCAGTGTCAGCACACTCCGTGCTCGCTGGAGGAGCCATGTTCGGTGACGAGGACAGGGACCCACCGGCACAGCTGGGTCCTGGACGCTGCTCTCCCAGACACAGACGAGCATCAGTGCAGCATCCCACCCCTCTGCATCCCACCTCTGCCCACCCCCCAGCCCGCGGCGGGAGCAGCCCCTGCTGACCCCTCACCTTGGGAAGCATCAAAAATAATTTTGCCAACACTGCAGAGAAGCCTTGAGGTAACTTTGCTGAAAAATATTATTTCTGCCTGTTCTTTTATGGGTCTGTGCAATGCCCCGCATGACACGGCAGGACTATTGGGTACTGGGAATCTTTGGGGAACCCGATAAAACTGGCACTCATTTCACAGACCCTTGGCAAAATTACAAAAACCTCCGTATCCATTATTCTTTAATACTGAAGTTCATCAACTTAATACCTCAATAGGCTGAAACAGAATGATAGTCAAACATCAGTAATGCCTACAGATATTTTAACCATGGGAATGGCTACCCAGGTTTAGGTCCAGAGTTACCTGTACAATGCTAAATGTGGGAAATGGGCTTTGAATGAGAAATTAGTCTGCAGTTCTGTGCTACCTCTTTGCAGAAGGGTAAATCTGAGGATGGATGACTTGGGAAACAAGGGCCCTTCTGCTATAAGCCCTTATGCATGTGAGAAACAGAAGGATGCTAAACTCACAGCTGGAATTGCATGTTATTAACAGAAAGTTTGAATTAAAATTTTAGCTCCAAATAACGGGTACATCTGGTAATGCCAGACCTCAGTACAAGTGTTGTTCCATGTTTTCTTGCTGCCCTTCCCATGCCATGTTTACAAACAAGAGCTCTTGCTTTGTGACCCCAGCTACGGATTCTGTGTAGATTAGATTCAATCTGAAGTTTTCAAAACAGCTCTAAATTAGCACTCTGCCATTTTATCTTGCCTTCTCTGAAACAAATGAACAGCGATTTGCCCCAGTGCAATCTTCTTAAGAAACTTAGTCATTACATTATATTAGATAACCTCATAGCTTTTACCAACAAATTACCTTTCATTCTCCAAGAAACATTCATTTTGTGAAATCCTTGAGTGATTGAACTTGGAATTAGCTGAAATTGCTGGGAACTGCATTTACTGATGCTTGATTTGTAACTAAACGTACGGGCTTTTATGGAAACTATCATCAGCATGTAACCTTGAGTCATGCTATTCAGATTGTTCACGGCACAGCAAAAAAGGCTTCTTGCCAAACTAGCTTCAGTTCACACTGATTGACAAAAGCAGAAAAACAAATTAAAGCAGTTAGTCTGAACTTATCTAACATCATAAACTAGGGGGAAAAAAAAGACCACAACCAAACAAAAAGCCCAGAAATCTCACTTTTCTAAGTAATACAGCACACTGCTGTAAGACAGCATGTAATGGCTCTAGCTCTCACTGCAGAAAGATAAGATTGCTGCATGCACGACACACAGGTAGTAAGTTAAATCGGCCATAAAGGGAAATTAACGGATGACTGAGGGAGTAAATTCCCAAGGACGACTTTGAAATGTCTGGAAAATCTGTGCACCTCAGAGGGTTATCACTGCTCTGCTCAGCTGACCCTGGCTTGTGCTGGGAGGAAGGTTTTGCTGGTGGAGAATCTCGGGAGGAGAGCAAAGTGTCATGAAACGTTTGAGCTTGGTTAGAGTCAAGACGGATGATCCCTTAATCTTCCTGCTGTTCCCTAAGCAAGCAGGGAATAAAACCTGCTGGAATTTCAGTTTGTTGGATGATTTTACTTTTTGGTGATCTGTGTTTGTGCAAGTCACAGCAGAAAAAAATGTGGGCTGCATGGTTTTTCTTAATGCTTGCCCTTCTATTGGGTGTAACTGCATTTATACAAAGACAGTTAAATTTCCCACAGATCCTTCCCAACACAGACACTTGTTCAGCTTACAAGTGAGGTGGCCTTCAGAGACTGCAACATTATGTCCCTCCTTTAAAGAAATAGCTGCAAACCAGCTTTCTTAACCATGAAAAACATAAAGCCAGAGGTAAGTAGGAGCATGCTAGATATTCAGCTGCTGTATTTTTTACCACTGGAGACTGGTTCCTTGTGGTAATTACAACCAGCACCTAAAAGCTTTAATGAAGATCAAGAGTCCATACCTCCGAGCACTCGGTTTGCACAGGAAAAGCAATCTTCACTATAGATACCGCTACTGTACAAGGATAAGGCTTTCTTCCTCCCATAATAGCAATTATCCTAACTTACTATTTGTAACATTGGATAATACTGGAAATGTATGTCTGTGCAAACTTATAAATCCTATCATTTATGCCCTGTTTGGTGCCAATTTTATTTTTCTGGGGCTAGAAATAGAATAATAAGAATACTAACCACAATTATATATTCTTCTTCCATACAGAATCTGGGGAGTATCTAAACCTCATACAAAAACACGCAAGCTGGACTACAAAGCAACTGGCCATCATTGTCTATCTGATGCTGATTCTACGTACCAATAGCAGTGACATTGGGTTGTTGGTTGTTTTCATAGAAGGGAGCTAAACTTTCTTCTTTAATCACTGGTTACATTGAAAAATATTTAAACATAAGTACACATCTAAAACAGTGAGTGCTGAAGTTTTAATTGGAGTAGTTGGGGGACTTCACAACCAGTTCATATCAAATAGGCTGACATAGATTTCTGTAAAGTGATGGAGATAATATTTAAACTGTTACTACGAGACATATCTGCTGTTACTATGAGACATATCTGTTTTGTATTAGCCTACAAAACACTCATTAGTGCTACTTAAATTGCCCTGTTTGTATTTACTTGGCAGACTGTGTTCACTAGCAGAGTAACATATGTATCTACCAAAGAATTTCTCAAGTGATGTTTGGCTGTAATTATCAATGTCGCTCCTACTGTGATGATTGCTCTTTTCTCCCATCCTTTTGGCGAGCAGAGGAAAGAATAATTCATGGCAGGTGAGGGATTTCCCTATGAAATGCTTGCGCCATGGGTAAGTTTTTGATTCACGGGATTGGATACTGTGGAGTTTTTATTTGTATTTACAGTCCCCACTTGGGATGGCAGGGTGTACTGTAAAGAGCTCGTTACTGAGGTTTTCCTGCTTTAATAGTCTCTTTTACTTTGGACATTCAGATGGCTACCAGCAGGCTAGCACATTGGAAGCTGTTATTTTTATATATTAGCAATTTCCATGTTAATCTCCAGTTGTGGGTTTTAATTTAAAAGGCGATGTACTCTGCATCATGTACAAAGGAGTGTAATCCAATAAAAATTACTTCAGAGGCAGGATTAATGTGGTTTAACTTTAGCAATCTCAGAGCTAGACACCTCATCTAAGAGTGTCACTGGAGTGTCTCTGAAGTCACTGGAGAGATATGGGCATGTCCAGAGGGTGATTCATCCCCTGGAAGAAATCTGGAGAAACTTTCTCCTCTCTAGTGAGGCAGCAAACACAACCAATATGCTGCAATTGCCATGTTGATCCTTACACACCTCATAACTGTTCTGGAGAAATCAGTTCTGTGCAGCACCTACCCAAGATTGTCCTACTACAAAAGACAAGCTGAAGCTGTCAAAGTAAAACCCAGGTATTGCATGGCCTATCTATCCTCTATTTGCACAAAAATGAAACTCAACTGTAAAAGTTAATGCATTTCTTAAAGGCAAAAGACATCGCTACCATTTTTAGCAATTCTAACTACAACATGTCTGATCCACTTCTCACAGTGGCTGCATTTCTTTAAAATTGGGTGAAAACCTATAAGCCTGATTAATGTTTAAAAAAATAAAGCAAAAGATGTTTGCAATGGGAATCCTCACCAGCGATACAAATACATTTGTCCATTTTAAACCTAAGAAAAAACACCTTTTTTACTCTAAGGGTGATCGAGCACCAAACAGGTTGCCCAGAGACATCGTGAAGTCTCCATCCTTGGAGATATTCAAGATCTGAAAGGACATGGTCCTGGGTCCTGTTCCTCCAAAAAGAGTATTCCTAAAGTGGTGGGATGAGAAAGAAGGGCTGACACTGCTAGAAATCAGGGTGTTTCTGGAGTACTGATCATAACTGAACACACAGAGGCACACACACAAAATCCCCACTGAAAATAGGAAAATTCAAATTTTTTTTCTTCTTGCCTGAGGTCTCACAATTAAAAAAAATTGTAATGGGAGAAAAATGTAAAAAATTATCTTCGTTCACCTTTTAAGAAACATTTGCATGATGTCTTTTATTTTCTGGGTATTGTTTATACTTATTTCTTCTGTTGATGCAGGCCTGCTGCTGTGCATCCTGCTAGCCCATTAACTGCTTTTCTAAGATTCCAGCATTTCAGATTATAAGTATCGTATTTGCATTATAAGAATGTATGTGATATCATTATTTTACAGTTGAAGCTATAACATCCCTAAAATTAGCTTGGTAATAGTTTGCTGACACTATAGTCATTGGATGGATGCTGAGATAAAAACGCATATTTTAAGCACACAAAACCTCAGCGGTTCTGGGATCCCTCTTCAAAGGGAGTCACGTTAGGTTTATCTTACGGATTAGCATCTGGCTCACGATTTCTGGAGCTGCGAATTTGTCGGCACCAGAGTAATAGCACTGCGTATTGCTCCAAAAGCATCTCTCCATCTGGGACACAAGGCAGTGGCTTCCTCTCTCCTGGGCGGCTGGATTTTGCATTGGCACCTCATCAGCACGTTTGAAATCGAATGTTGTTCACATCTGCGCTAACGGCAGATTCTAGTGGAAAAAATTTCAGCAGACAAAATATGCTTTTTATTCTGCATGGGAATGTTCTTCCTGCCAGCCAGGGGCTAGAAATGTAAATCACATAATGTTTCGCTAAAACCTCAAACTCAGCACGGTTGTGAGCCATAGCCGAGACCTCAGTCAACCCCTGAGACTTGCCAGAGTACAACCACCACCAAAATACAGCAGTAGTGACCGAGTGATCTAAATGGTGTTTTCTTCTCCTTATAAGAGCACTGGTCAGTATTTAAGTCATGGGAGAAATTTCTAGGACCACAGAAGAGGGCAGTGGCTGCCTGGCACGAGCTGGCTGTGAGGACGCAAGTCTCCCTGTCACAGCCAGCATGGAGAGATTGGGATTGATGCAGAGAAATCCCAAATGTCTGAAAGAAGCTTCTGCTCCTGATCACCTTTGGGAGGACTCTGTGTCTTTCCCTTGTGCATGTGAGGAGCCCCAAAGAGACCGGACTCCTACTGCTAGTATAGGGTATAGGCACTTATTAGGGTAAAGAGGTCCAGCAAGGAGGCAAAGTCCAACAGGAATTGCAGCAGAATGGGCATCCTCTCCTCATTTGTATGTTCATAGATTTAGTAAACGAGTCCTTTCTTTAATTGACCTTTTGTTCTCACAAACTTTGGGAAACGTAGACTTTGGGAATGCTTTCCTGTAACAGGCGAAACCTAAGATTCATCCATCACCATCGGTAGCAGATCTGGCATTTAGTGAAATGTGCCATTACATTCTTTAGAATTGACATTTGAGATTGCTTAATGTAATTTTTTCCCTTGATATTAAAATGGTGAGAAAAATAATTTATGATTAGATTGAGTAGGGCTGAGCTAATCGTTGATAATAAAGAATTGCACATACGATGCACAAGTCATTTAATTTTTTTTCAGATTTGTTCACTACTTTAAATTATTTGACAATGATTTTTGAAAGTAATTCTTGATCTGTATGTTGCTTTAGGGTCTTCTGCTGCATGTGATTTTCTGCTTTGGACTCTCTTAGGTATCTGTATAGCACTAATTAGTGTTGGATCCAGCTCCTGGAGGAATTGGACCCACGTGGCTAGCTGTGACTTGACCTGTGTGTTACATGGCTTTTCTCCTGCAATATCAGCAAGGTGCATCATGATAGAATCATAGAATCATAGAATCATAGAACAGTTTGGGTTGGAAGGGACCTTTAAAGGCCATCTCATCCAACCCCCCTGCAATAGGCAGGGACACCTTCAACTAGACCAGGTTGCTCAGAGCCCCGTCCAACCTGGCCTTGGATGTTTCCAGGGATGGGGCATCGACCACCTCTCTGAGCAACCTGGGCCAGTGTTTCACCACCCTCAGCATAAGAAATCTCTTCCTTAGATCTTGTCTGAATCTACATTCTTTCAGTTTAAAACCATTGCCCCTTATCCTATCGCTACAGGCCCTACTACAGAAGTCTGTCCCCAAATGATAAACTCATACTTTCATGATTCCATGTATACAAATATCTCCCCCTGCCACACACTCCCCTTTTTCAATTATAAAAACTTTCTGTGCAGCACATCAGGTTCCCATTGCGAACTGCACAATGATATCTTTAGCAGAGCTACCTTCTCTCTAAGGTACCTCTTATTCATTGCAGTTTTTACAGAAGAAAAACAAAAACTGATTCAGTTATTCATTAAATAAATACTGTAAGAAGGGTGTTTTGAGGGATTTTTCAGAGCTCTAGGAATTAATTCCTGGTAATGCTGGGAGACTGAATGGAAGGATGTATGGATACTGTATTTTTCTTGTTATATTAAAGTGGACAAATCTTTTTCACGGCATGACCTTTTAGAGGAAAAAGTACAAATGCCCTTTTCCACTTGCGTAGGACTGGAAACGGTCACTTTTTTTTTTTTTTTTTTACATCATTCACATTCAAATAAGAACTTCTCAAAAAGTGCTCATTCTGAGTGAAAAAAAAAGTATTTTGATGATATCACAACACTGATTTGACACCTTCAGAATACTACTTGTTTTGTCAATTTTTCTTCAAAACTCATTGCCCTTCGAAGTGTTCAAAGTAAGAACAATCTCTTGAAAAGAGCTATCTCATGAAGCTAACATTAATTTGTTCTATCTTTTTCTTTTATTTCACAAAAACTTTGATATGATTTTACATTTTGGCTATCCAGAATTTGTTGTTGCTGTCGTTGTTGTTGTCACTGTGAATCTTCCCAGAGGTGGAGACTTTTGTTTCTTCCCAGTTCTACCCAGAACTCTCCTTCCCGGATGCCCACGCTCAGCCCTTGCAGCATTAGTTAATCAGATTAGTTAATCATTAGGTAATCAGATCACAAAGTGCAACCCGTGCAGCCATACCCTGTACAGCAGACTGAAATGCGCAGAATGCACCGCAACGTATTTGCTTGTACACGAAGGTCTTCTTACCACTATACTTGATGACCCGAATAGTTGAGTCCCCCTCCCCAAATCTGGTGATGGGCGTTAGACGGACTTCATATGCCTCTGGCTTGATCAGCTCAGTTAGGTTGTAGGTAATTAATTCTCCCTTTTGAATATTTCCATTCACTGTAATTTCCTGTTCCCACCAACGCTGTTGTCCAGCCTAAAATCAAAATCAAAAGAAGAATGCAAACGTCAGAGCTTTTGGGATAGATATTGTCTTCACCTTAGAAATGAATGGGAGCACATGGCAGACCCGTGCAACCACAGGTGCTTCCTTAAACCTTCAAACGACCCAGGAGGATTAGAGATACAGCAAGGACGCGAACCTCCCTGAAATAACCCACTACTGAGCGTTTCTGTGATGAGATGACAGACTGCAAACCCATTTTATCAAAAAGCCACCCCTGCCTGCCATCAGCCCGTCCTCCTCTGCCCACGCAGGTCCTGCACCAAACCTCGGGCAGCCCAAAGGCTGCAGGCAGTGTGCAGCGCTCGGAAGTTTGCTGCATGCAGGAAAAGCGCAGCGTTAATTCGGTTCGGGAGGATTGCTGGCACTCTCCGGACAGAGACTACAGCAAGGGCTAAGCACCCGGTTTGTGACAGCGTGCAAGCACCCAAGCATCCAAGCAGATGCTGCGGCATTTTTGAAAATCTCACTGAATTCTTCCATCCTTAGGAGCCTAAATTTCTTTGGAAATCTGCCCCTATGTTTAAAACCTACTTGCCAAAATGTTAAATAACCTTTTTTTTTTTTTTTCCTTAAAAGAAATGTTATTCATTTCAGTTCATTTCATCAGCTTACCGAGGCTGAATTTACCAGCTCTTAAATGCTATGCCTTCAAACCTGACCAGGTAAATTGTCTCCTCATGTCTAGTAGCCCCACTCCCTCCACGATTTTAAAATAATATTGGCTGACTGCAGTGGCAGAGGTGTTTTCTGTCACCGTGCACACCGGCTGGGAGAGCCACGGCAACATGAGCTGGGTGCTGCCTCCTCATTAGAGGCAATGAGGTTTCACAGCCGTCATTTGGGGCATCATTTGAAGCTAATAAGAGCACGCTGAAGAACTGCAATGCAGTTTGATTTCCAAGCACTTACCACTTTTCTTGATGAGTGAGAAAGAAATAGGCTAGCCATTAATGGCCTTAGTGCATAATTATCAGCAATCCTTGTAAACTCAAAGATGGATGGATTTCAGAGAACAATGAAAGTCAATATGAGCAAACAAGAGGCTGTTTTATAAAAAAAAGTAAAGCATAGATTTTTGTGCTTTATAGACTGCACAGTGTTTTCAACATCAAAATCCATAGTTTCTTTTAGTTATATGCCTTACCAAGAAATGAAAAGAAAAAAAAAAATCTAATTAAGAAGAAGGCGTCAGAAGAAGAGAGTGCCACATTGCCTCTAACATTACTTTAACTAGTTTATAGATAAGCAGAAATCGTACACATTTTGGGCAGCAGAATGACTTGATATTGCAATATTACTTGCAGATACTCTGCCTTATTACAGACACTATTTGCAGAAAACAAAGGAAAAATCATTAAATATTTACCATGTATCCCAAAACAACTTTACAGGTGTAGTGATGCTAAAATGAGATGTTCCAATAAGCTTACTACACCTGTCACGACGCTGAAGTTCTTACCTATTACGTGTTCACTGATACAGAGTTTATTAAGGACAGAAAACCTTTTATTTGAAAACTTTAATTTGCTGATGCAGTACAAATGTACACTGAAATCGCTGAAATCTAGTACCAAATCTACCACATTTCATCTAAATAAACTACATTTGCAGCAACATTAACAGACTTCAAGCTTGAAATTCATAGCAGTGGGACACAGATATCAATACTTTTATCGTTAAAGTATATTACACACGTACAGCTATATGCCCGTTAAATAAAACTCAGACAGTGAAGCAAAAAACCAAGTGACATTCTTAAGAAAGTTGGGGTGATGGAACAGCTCTAGACATCCGCTTCGCTTTGCTTCCACCAAAATCAGCGTGCGTTTTTCTGCGCTTTGAGCCTTTACAGGGCTTGAGTTAGACCAATGCTGAGTGCATCTGAGATGTTATTTCAGGGTTTCTCCTCTTGCACGTGCTGGCTGAGCCATGCTATAGGCTCAGGTGGCTCTTCGGGGCTGGCCCCGCAGGCGTTAAGTCATGCATAGGAGAAATGCTAGGTAAAAAAATCTCAGATTAGGTTAGAAATGTAAAAACAAGTTACTGTAAGGAAAAAACAAGCACTGCCTGCCCGATGTGCAAGGTAGAGTTACATCGGTTAATACAAATCCTGCATGTGCACAGGGTAGCGGTCTGCCTTTGAAGCCTGGCCCCTGCACCAGAAAGCGTTCGGTCGGACGTGTGGGTGTAGAGCGGGACGAGAGGTAAGTGCATTGCTGAGGAGCCTGGGGATGCCGGCGTGAGCCCAACCTACAGCGTCTGCCCTGAGCAGCATCCCATGGGTGTCCACCCCAATGGCATCACCTTTTCCCTGTTGCAAGCATTCAAATGACCCACTTCATAAGACACAATAGTAATGAAATGTCCATCACAATTTGTACACAGCCTGGACTGTGCAGCATTCCTCTGAATGGTTTCCCAAGGCCACTACGCTAAAAAGAGTTATTATTAAAAGTAATAAAGATACTGAAAATATGTGAATTTATATTGTGTCTTTAAAAGATCATCCCAGTGGAGCTCATGAAAAATTTGAATTTGACAGATTCTGTTAGATGCCAACTCTTTCACAGCTATTTGTACCTAAGTACTGAGACCAACAAAACAGACGACGAAACGCAAGGTACAGGTTCTTTAACAGAAATTCAGTCTGTTCTCCTTGTCTCTTCTTTAGATACCCATGAATAAAAACATGCCACAGATACCTGCTTCACGCGGGTTTTGCACTGTGTTATTTTCACATCCCACAGCTCCCAAAGCAACCGTCAGCACACATTAGGGCAAGCGTTCCTCCCATCCTCTGCTCTGCCCACTAGCATCCCTGTTTTTATGCCACACACACCTCTCCTGCTCCCATCTCACAAAAACCTTCCAGGCATTGCTGAAATCCGAGTGCTCAGGAGAAAAAAGACGAACGCTGCGTATGGTCAATGCTGCGTGTGGAAAAGGACGTGAAGGTGCAAAGACAAGGCTCCGCTTCCCACGCACACCAGATAAAACAGCCACGGAATTCCGATCTGCCTTTAATGCTCACAACAGAGGTGCATGGATTATTTAAAACATTGCAGAAACAAACAGAAAGGGCACCGGGACCTTTCATATACGCTGAATAATGCATAAGGCACCGTGCACCTTCATGGGCTGTCAGGGAGCCCTCCCAGTAACGGATAAGCCTTGTCTAGAGTAGACCATTGTCCTTGAGGGCAAAGTGATGACAATTACGGACATTTTATCGTAAGGACAATTACGATAAAATTTAGACTTTATTTTTAAAGCGGTGCATGGGGAATTTGCCCATATGAATCTTCTCGCTGGGCCCATGTGGACGTTCACTCGCCACGGCTAGCGTGATCAAACTGGAAAGTGCTTCCAGAGAAAAGCTGCTGCTCTCGGGGGAGGAACTGGAAACAAGCCTTTGTGAATGTTTGTAAATTGACCAAGTTATCTAGCCAGTCAAGTAAAATAATCTTCTATTTTATATGAGCAAGTATTTCTGGGTTTGTATTTCTTAAACGCAACTTTTAAATCTTCTAAACTCAACCTCGCTATTTTAAAATGTCCTTCAAGTACATCTAAAAATGCAAAAATGACCAAAGTAAATAAGAATTTTTTTCTCAAAGAGAAACTTTTTCATTCACACACCCCTGCTCCCAAACTGAAAAACAACATTATTTAAAAAAAATTAGAATTCCTGAGAAACTCCATTCTACCCAATATTTCTGACTATACCAAACTGTGGTAGGAGCTGAATTCACCATATCTTTATAGACAGTGATAACAACAAGGCACCTAGTGCAGTTCCTGGCACAATTTCTCAAAAGTTTTATAATGAAGACTGAGAGTTTTACATGAAATACGTACATGATTTTAAAATTAAAATGATAAGCAACAATTTATAAAATTCATGAATGGGGAACAAACTTATATGCAACTAATTCAGCCCACAAATGGAAACCTAAGGCCTCTATATTTTTTTTTATTTTGCCCCAACAGCTCCCCCCAAAATTTAAGTGATTCTAATATACTGGAACAGAAAATGCTCTGCAGACCTCACGAAGGCTGCTGGTCCTTCCAAAGGAAAATTCACTGCTCTTACTTCCAGTGTGATTATTGTTCTTTGTTCTTTGCAATGGATTCCAATTTTTATTTTATTTTATTTTTTTTAAATCAAACTATCAAGTTGAATACAAAAAATTTTCACAGGAAGATTAAACCAATTGACTATGCTCCAAAAGTGAGTGGTATACTACCAAACATAATTTCATGATGTTGTCTGTCTCTTTCACAAAAATTAAGAATCAGAGAAACATAAAAGTCTGGAGAAAATTATCTAATTTTCAACATAAAGAAAATATTTTTTTTTTAAAAATAGACATCATTAGTGGTTTTTTAAGCCACATGTTTTATGCCATCATGTTGGTTACCAATTACATTTGTGAGTACTGTACTAACGAAACTGTGCTTCCAGTTGTATGAACTAATACTGACTTTCTGGCAGGTTTTTGAAGTTAGCTAGCCATTGCTTAGAGGTACTTCTGATTCCTTACAGTGGTCTACTGTAAAAATATTCTCCATTACACCTTGTCTTTGGATAAGAAGTTACTGAAACAGAGATTTCAGCAAATAATTTTAATAATTAATACTTCATGTTTGAAGTTTACAATTACCAAAACTAGTCATGAATTTGTATCAAATTCAGTTGCTGCTTTAGATTATCACCCTTTTCTACAACCACCCAAACAAAAGCAATAAAGAAGCTCCATTATTTCACTTATTGCGAAAGCAAAACAATCTGATTTTTCATTTCAGTATTATGCATCCTAGGCCAGTACTGGATATTGGTATTTCTCCATAGGAAGCAACACACATCTTTTTGCCTTGCAATTAACACCAGCTCTGTTCTAATTCTATTTTTTACCATGGAAACCAGAAAAAACCCCCAAACATCTCAAAATTGTTCACTAGTTTTGACACAAAACCTCCCCATGCCTGATTTTTCAGCTCTGCTATTGAACAAATAAACAAAGAAAATCAGTATCAGCACAGCTTTCACCACATTCAGCTTTCAACCTTCTCTTTCCACTAAAATAAACCCTACGGTCGCAGTGGAAGTGAAGTGGCTGCACGGAGCCATCGCTCCCAGAGCCCGGGACATCCCTGTCGGATCCCAGCCAGCAGCCTGGGCACCGCCGCGGAGCCGCTTCCCAAACCCGGCGTGAAACAGCAACGGCACCCTTGGCTGGCAAATATTAAACCTGTTGAAAATAAGTGTAGCAGTTGAGCTCGTTTACTTGCTGATACAGAAGAAAATGAAGGTCAGATCTATATGGGGTCGGAGAGCCATGCAACCAGCTGGAGGAACAAGGGGTTACTAGCACATTTTTAAAGGTCTGCATGGTGCTGAGGCACCTAACACCAACACTGAAATGCCCAAGACACCTTAAAAATAGGATTTAGATTCCCACGACACCTTAGGGTTGTTCAAACTCCTAGCATGAAACCGCGGAGGCTCTGCAAAGCCAGGGTCCGTGTAGGAGGAACCCAAAGCTCTTGGTCACTCACTGGTTGACCTTGAAGCACCGAGAGCAACCCAGCCCTCTGCCCCTGCAGCACTGTCTGTCTGCCTCCAGAGATCTGGGCATCTATTTGGGCTCCTTTGGATGGGAAAGGAGCCAAATGTGCATCACCCACTTCCTCGAAATCACTTGTACATTCTCTCCCTAACATTCAGGCTGCGCTTTTAAAGTCAAGATTGATGCTTCAAAGAGAGAATACAGAAGCAAACACCACCGTAAAACATCTGCTTGCATGTCAATTTGTGTGTCCAGAGCTTTAAAATTAGTAAGAATCAAGCTTTGCTTGAAAAAGAATTTCTGAAGGAGAAAAATTCTTATAATCAAAGCCCTTTGCCTTATAAAGATAAGGATGAAATACATTTGGGGAAATTTACGTTGACCAATCTGACACTACAGTTTTCCAGTGGTTTGTGAATACTTGCAAAGCACTGAGGAAAAATCACATTAGTTTCTGGAGCATTTATTAGCATTATCGTGTATCTAACCTGTAATTAATTTAGCAGAACATACCTACGTTCAGTCAATCCAGCGCACAGAACGCTTCACGGGGACTCCTTTTTTCTTAGTTACCTTTGAATATTTAGAAATCTTTGTTCCCTAAAGCTAACAGACAAGCAAAATGTATTTCCCTGACATCAGAGAAAGGGGACTGTAAAAGTGTGGCAGTGTTTTATTGCAGCAGGCTGAAACCATCTCCTCTACGCTGTCAAGGAAAGGGTATTTATTCTGTGCCTCTTGTTGAGAAACACTATATTCTCTAAAAGACTTGAACATATAGATTTCTTGAGAAATTAATCCTATGGGATGATTAAATATTGATTGCCTATATGCACAGTTTTGTTTATAAAAAATAAACACATCCTTAGTCCATTGTACTTGGCCTATTGATTTCAATCATAAATTTCTTCATTGACTCAAAAAGTCAGACAAGCATCTCTTTAATTAATGACAACTGAAGCAATGTAAATTAATGTACTGTATACTCCTATAAAAAGCTCTGGCAGTCTTTAAGGTAATTTCTTTACAATTTATAACAACAACAACAATTGATTTTCCTTGATAAAAAAAGAGTTTTCTTTAGCAGTTATATATATATATATATGTATATAAAATAGCACTGTTCAGGGCAAACACTTCTCTCTGCACACCGCAGGGGGAAAACTCCCATTTGGTGTTTGCCTTATTTCTGCTGCAGAAATCCAGCGGCTGCTCTTCTTTAGCAGTTTTGCCCAGCAATATAATCACAGCGATCTGGTTTTGAACATAAACCTTATCAGGTAGGTGGCTCCTGTGTCATCTTAATTTCAAAGGATAGTTCTGGCCCTGAAATGACTCACAGAGACAAGCATTTGGAATTCAGGTAAAAACAACAAGGCCAGCTGCAAAGCATGTTCTACCACGCTCACCATTTTATTTACCGCTGTGCATCATGTAATACTGCTCTTGACGACATCTCTTTTCTTATTTAAGATTTTCACACGCGATCAGTGGAACTGCCAAGAACCCACATTCGTTTCCGTGCTGAGCTGGTACCTGCTCTCTGCTCTCCTGCAAATGCGGATGCCAGCTGCTGTTGAGGCAACAGGGACCCCGAGGTCAAACAGAGCCCGGAGCAAGACACGCCGGGAGGTTTGAGGTCAAACACAGCCCAGAGCTTGCTGGAGCCAGGGACGTTCTCTGAGCCAAAGCGCCCCGAGTGAGGTTGGACACCGTTACGGGGCTGGAGATGGTTTGCTGGAGGAGCATGTGGCCACCCTTCTGCTGGGCAGGACCTGCCTCTGCTGCCTCTTCTCTCCCTCTTTTCTGCCTGGAAAAGAGAGTATCTAAAGCACATTTAACAGCCGGCACAATCTTTTTCAATTAGCTGACTTCTATTCCACAAGAACAATTGCAGGCATGTAAATCGACTTTCTTCTTGCAGGATTACACTAACAATCATTCCGTATTTGGTCCTACCATTCATTTTACTTTATTTTGTGTTTACCACGTTGCGTAATATGGTATACACAAAAGCATAAAAAAATTTTCTCTCTTTTTTTTTTCTTTTTTAGGAAACTAAAAGTCCCCGAGTCTCTAGTAACTAGGAGCTTGGAGTCCAAAGATATGGAATGTTATAGACACAGTTTTTATGGGCTGTAAATTGATGGATGAGTGGTTCAGATGTCAGAAACACCTGTCCATGATCCAAATTTATGGCCTGATATTTGAAGAAGAAAGAGATCGGAACAATTTAAGGAAAGCTAGTATGTGAAAACCGGAAGCTAGATGATCCAACAGTTAAGTTCTCTTTAAATACATATTACATCTCAGGTTTTAAAGGCAGGGTGGAAAATGGTAACCCAGGAAAAGAGAGAGGTCATTTTTATCAGAGCAAAATCAAAATACAGGACAAATATCTGCTAAAAACTTGTTAATTGGAAGATAAAATACACTGCCTTCTGTTTTTCCATACAAATGAATAATAACAAATGAACTAGGATACTTCAGTCCATTGCTAAGCAAACTGTAATTTAGAATATTTCATAGCTGGGAGGTTGTTGTTTCTTTGCTTTTAACAACCTTACACATGGGGACAAAGAGTAAACTCTGGATTTATATTATGTATGACTTCCTTTAATCAGAAAGGCAATAAAATTTATCCCCCTTCGCTTCTTCCTTCGTGGCAAATTTGATGCATACCTGTACATGTACGGGAATGAGAACTGTGCTACGGCCTGGACAGAAAATTATATACTCCATTTTGCAGCCAGTGACCACGCAACCTTCACAGAAATCCCCTTCACGAGCACATAATATGTATTTGAATACATCTGACCCCGTACACTGCTGAATGAAAACAGAAGTTAAAAATACAATGAAGCCAAACAGTGACCAGAAGGAAGCGTACAGAGAAGTGACCTGCTCTGGGCTCTTTGAAGAGACTTTCTCATTATCAACTGACTGGGACCGCAGACATCTGTAGACGGAAAATAAAGGAAAGGTAGGAACTTTAATCTTTCAAATAACAAGCCTGAACAAGTTACTCTCTGGTTTACAGGTACCAGTTGACTTTTTAACACTTCTTTAAAGCGGAGCCGACCGTTTTCTAGGTCACCATGGCTGCATCGCTGCCGGCGGTACAGGGAATGCGGCTATCGCCTGCTGAGGAGCAGAGCAGCCGCCACGGAGATCAGAGCTGCAGACCCTTCGCGTCTGCTCCGGGAAAGTCTCACTCGTTTCGTTTGCTTTCATCCTACTGACAGTAAATACCAGAGAGCTGGAAGCACTCGCTCATCACTGCTTGAATGTTTGTGCAACTCGGGATTCAGTAACTGCTATCATTTATAAAAAGCCACCTGAATCTGTCTTTGGTAAAAGACAAACTATGGAAAGGAAACACCTCCACGTGATGCCCAGACAGCACCAGGAACGTTCTGAGGAGCTGCAGGCTGCCGGCACGGAGCTGCACTGGGGGCTGCACCAAGAGCTGCAGGTGAAGCCACTCCTGTCACCCACCTGGGAGCTGGTACGGAAAAGCACAAAGATATTCATAACTGCTCAAGCAAAACTGAACATGTGTTCAGTGAAGCAAGAGCTTGAAGGTGAGGTCCAAAAGTGGGTTTGTTCTGGGTGGATTAACTTTCAGGAGTATAGAAACACCGAGTGACATTTGAGACCATTTTTGTATGCACTTTGACAATACACAAGAACATGTCACGGCAATTCAACACGTAGGGTTTCATGGCCCTTTAGCAGAAAATCCTGAATTTGCCTATGTTCCTAACCTGATGCATGCTATGCTATATGAGTTTGCTAATTTATTTCGTGAGCTTCAGGCTCCCTCCATGACTGAACTCCACTTTATCATTGAACGGTTAATGAAAACAACTACTGGAGTGTTGGTCATCTCCAAAGGCTGACCAAGGGACATGTACAAGGATGCTTTGAAATAAAAAAAATTGGAAGAATCTGGGTCACTAATTCCAAAGCCAAATCCAAATCCAAAGCTGAAATACATTAATGTCAGAATATTCTTCAGAGAGCTACTAATGAGAGAGAAAAATGTTCCTGATGTGCAGACAACGTCTTGGCAGACCTCAGCACCTTCAGAAGCAAGTAGAGGGTGACCAAATCTATGCAGTTCACCATGATGGAAGACACATAAGGTTGTCCTCATCCTTCAATTCGATTGTTGAGCAGGATAGTTACAAATGAAAGGCTGTGTGCAACAGTGACCCTGAGAAATGGAAACTCCCTGTACTCTGCACTGCTTTTCCCATAAATGCTACACGCAGGAGGATTTATAGTCTCCTGAGTTACACTGTGATACAGAACAGGCGTTCTGACGGTGTTGCACATGCCAATTTAATTGCTGATTAGTTTGAATGCATCCTCACTCCACAATTTCAATCAAGAAAGCGAATACCAGTCTGCTATTAACGATAGGTGAACTGTTGTACCCAGCAGCTAAGTCTACTCACCGACAGGAGGCTGCACCTCACGCTGACCGTATTCCCCACCGACACTTCAGGACCGGCAATCGCTTGCTCCCAGACCCTGCCCAGCACTCCCAGTGCCACCTTTCCTTCTCTGTGGTTAAGGTCTGTTCTGCTCCAGGATCAGAGCTCACCTGAGCAGCACAAAAAGCTAATGTTTTCTGATTAACATATTGATGTTTAATATCACCTGTCTGTTTGGGTTATTGCTTTCTGTACTGTTTTGGAACTCTTCTTGAAACAAAGTTATCCACAGTTTTAATAAAAATGTCAACAGTACTAAGAAGATAAGTATAAAAACCTTCTTAAAAATAATTATATTTCTTCTTGTGGGATGTGGTAATAAAAATGGATTCAGGGTTGTAATATGTGGCCCTGATCTCCGCACAGCACAGTGAGTATTTTCATCACTACCATCACCCATGAAGTCCTAACACTGTTAGGTTCTACCATGCCATGTTTGGCTTGACCCACTGGAGATGCATCCTCTCTGCTTGCATTTTAATGGAAACACCCGTTGACCGAAAGTAGGCGGTATGATTTTGCTCTTGGTAAGGGTCACAATGTGCACTTCTTTAATCTGTGGGCTCAGATCAGTCACAACCTTGAATGTGATGACACCGCATTCAAGTCAGTATCTTTTTTTTTTCCTCCTTAAAGGCTAAAATGTGATACAATCCAAGAGAATCCATTTTCAGACTTTAAAGTTGGCTGGCTCCCAGATGATTTCACTGAACTCAGTGGGATTAAACAGGAGCAGCACTGTTCTCAACGCCAGCGCGGCAGGTTCTCCTGCTCTTTCGCTGCTGCTAGACATCTACCAAAAGAGTTTTTCAATTTTTAATCTCTATTTTGTCAGGCATTCACAAAAGGTGGGTTAATTATTAACCTACGTTAAGACTAGTTTTCAGAGAAAGTTTTCTCGTTCCTTCGCAGTGACATATTGAATTCAATGTTCGCGTACTGGGAAACTGGGCTGGTGCCGACTCTCACACTTCAAAGCACACGGCACAGCCACGTCGTGGGCAAGCTGGGCACTTCCAGCAACGCTACTGCCAACAGCGCGGCTGTGGTTTTGCATATTAAGCAGCAGGTTTATCTGCAATAGGCAGACAATTATTTTTATCAGGGTAACGAGAGATATAATTATCAAAGTGGCATCAAGATTTAGTTCCTAAGTTCAAAATAAACACTTCATGCTTATACCAACATTTACATTTCCATGATCAAGAACCTATCTCTCCCAAGACACATTTCATTATTTCAGTGGTGATGACTTAGTGAGTATCCTACAATGCTACAACCTGCTCCAGATGAATCTTGAACGACAGATAGTGCACTCCTGTCACTACTGAAGCAACTCATTTTCTTGTGATTTCTAAAAGCTATTTACTAATGACCATATTTTTTCATACACAATAATTACAAGGTGACAAATTAATGACTGTAGCTGCAATCAAGATGACAAACCCAACCCTTTTAAAGTACGGCACGCTGGAGCTTCGCTCCTTAGTCAATACTATGAACAAGCGAGGTTGTCTTGGTAAATGAACTGGAAAAACAAGGCTGCATTTTAAGCAACCTACATGAGTCTCTGCATAAATAGATCAAGGAGTAACAATGTGATAAGACAAGTGCATGGTGCCAACGTGCATTTCTAAGGAAAGTGAACATACTGGTTTTGCTTAACTTTTTAAGTAAGAATGAATTTTTGCCAATAAATAACAGCTCAACTGTCAGATATGAATGTTTCAACAAACCATTCTTAAATACTTAAGACAGTTGCAGCATGAGAGGAAAGGAAATAGCCACTAGATGTTTAATGAAGTTCTCAAAATGTAAATGTGATGTTTTAAATCAGCCTGAAAACACAGATGCATTGCAGTAGGGTGCTCATTTGCTTATTGAAAGGCAATATGGTTTGTATGCAATTTAAACATATGTATGTTTCAGAGAATAAAGAATTCACTAACAGCAAAAGAATGGCTGAAACAGTTGTCTATAGGAGCAAATCACTCTCATCCCAACAATTTATAATTGTTGTAATGCACATTATTTGACGAAAGCGCATACTTAGTACACATTTGCTAGTATGTTCTGATTTAGCCACAAACATCCCTCACCCAGGAGCAAGCAAAACCTGTGTTTAAGGAATTGCCAACCTAATTGCATTATTAAAAAAAGGATAATGCTCATTTACCAGCTCTTCTCTCCAAACTGCAACTAAAATTTGCACAGGACTCTTAAAACCAAAGAACTACTTCCTGGCCTCAGCTGGATGAACAGAGACAATAACAGCACATCACTGTGAAGCAGAAACAGCTTTTGTTTCATAATGGCACTGCTCTTTTTTTTTTTTTAAATGTATTTTTTACGATGATTTTTTTCCTAAATCACATAGAGTTGTTTCAGTAATGACAGAAGTTATGGTGAGAGACAGTGAGACTATGCCCAGTAAAAAATACCCAAGTGTCTAGCAGACATCTGGGATTCCTAATCTATTAGTTTAAGACAGATACAAAGGTAATAGCTTGTTTTACAGAAACCTGGAGGCAGGAGCCAAAGGAGCATCCCAGCAAGAGGAAGCCCTGGTCTGCAGAGATCCCAGCGCTGGGGTCTGTCCTGCACCAGCTGTCCCTTATGCAGTCGTTAAGGCTGCTCACGGGGAGTAACGGTGGTGAAGTCTCAGCTTTGATCATTGGTAAGTAAGCAATTAATTTCATTTTTATTTTTTACATCTAAAGATCTGCAGTACTCATTTTGTAAATGCACTCATTAACAGCACTAAGGAAAACCCAGGCAGACCTCAAACAGATTTAATAGTTTCGGTTCATGCACCATCTAGACATGCAGATACTTATTCAACCTGAGCGGCCTTAGACACAGGTCAAGAAGCTCAGAAGATAAATACTCCCTTTACAGGTTGCCAGAATTGCTCATCCCAGTGCAGAGGGGAGATGCTAAGGGATGTGACAGCTTTCTTTGCCACACAAGAGCACTTCCATTTCTTACCAAACACCAGAAATACAGCAAATGCTCAACACTTGGCTGACAGAAAAAACAGTAAATGGCCTTTTTTACCATGAAGTATTTTGCAGTGAAGATCCATGTTCTTGTTTGAGTTTGTTAGCCCTTGGAGTCTAAGCTCTTTTGCCATGCTCTTTAATTCTGCTGAGAGCTGCTGCTGCCCTCCTGTCACCTGGCTGCAGCACTGAATTTGAAGATAACTTGGCCATGAGACCAGATGCAGAGCCTATGGAAATGGAGAGATGTCTCAGGAGGGTGGTGAGGGGAAACACTGCACAAAAAGGTCCAGAATAAGAGTGACAGCATCTGTTCTCGGTGACATGGGACATCCAGATTTCAGGTGAAGCGTCTTTAAGGGTGAGTCTTGATGCTGCCTTTAAATACACAGAGGTAAAATCCCTTTCCCAAAGTGAGCCTTACTAGCAGCGAATATTTCTGACCTTTCTCTGTGTTTCACTTTCATAAAATTATCTCAGAGGAATGCTGTGAAAATAAGTTCATTACAGCCCATGAACTAAGGCATGGATGTATCCTACTGATACAGGAAGAACGCAGCAAATCTGTCTTTAGAACAGGTCTTGAATGTGAGAGAACAAAGAAGGCGTAAGGACACGTATGGAACAGTCATGGGGAAAGAGGTGAAGCTCATTCAGTGAGTAATATTTATTCAGCGGGTCAAACAGCTCTATTCTGACCTTATTTAATTTTGGGACACTTGATGGTGTCAGGAATAGTGTTCTTCAAGCTACTTCTGTGTGCGTGAATGCCGTGTGCTAGGGAGATGCTCACTTTCCATGCAAGGGGCAGTGGCAGCGGTGAACTCTGACGTGGGATGATACGAAGATCAAAAGTGCAAACAGTGCAAAGGGAACTCAATTAGTTCAGGGAAGAATGGTACATGAGGGGTCACAAAACGGCACAGTTGAGGGACAACCTTGCCCTCAGACACCTTCCACCTCCATTCCTCTTTGGGTTGCACCTCTCCTTCAGCACCCATGGTCTGTCTAGGGTGCCGATAAACTCCTGGGATAATGGACCTACATCTTGAGCAAGTGCAGCTATTGCTAAGTTTTATCCTGATATCCTAACATATTTTAAAAGACTACCTAGAATATACTATGCAATTTATTTATCATTCTTAGGCACTGGTGCTGCTCAGAAATTATCTTCAGTAAAAAGGATGCATCCTTCATCAGAATTAAGTTTCTGTAATGCTCAAAGGCCTTTTCAAGTATTTATTTACATTATATTTTACTATGACAAAAAGCATGCTGCATGCCAGACATACAACTCTAATATGTCACGAGTTTGCCTAAGGACATATGCCAGAATTTTTATGTAGATCTTCAGTTTTCAAAGTTTCATTGCTCTGTTTCTCTGTTAAGTTTTCATTTTTGCAAATCCTTTAACATTTCTGAACAACTGTATGACATCACACGAAATCAACACTAACAAGAAAACCATTGCTGTCATTTACAGGTTTTTTTTTAAACAGTCTTGCATTACAGGAATAAAGAGTAAGGCAGAGTAACGAAAAATATTTCTAGGCAATCATATTTTTCATTTTAGACCTGGATCTGATCAGCATTGAAATCCAGACTGCCTGCTGTTTGCATTCATTGGACAACTACACAGAACAGCAGGGCAAAAAAGCAGTCATGAAAACACACATCCCATCCTATCTGCTGTTCTGCTGCTTGTACTGTAAGTGGAGCACGTTTTCATCAGGGGCCCAGCTTCTGCTGGAGGGGTGCCCACACACGGCTGGACAATTTAAAGAAAAGCACATCCTTGTTTGGATGTTGATGAGTCGTGCAATTCAGGCGCTCTACCCGAGGCTCCGGCTGCACGCACAGGTGCACCAGGAAGGGGAGTCTCAACCCTACCACAAGGGTCTAAATGTAGTGAAAAGAAAATAACTCGTTTACTAAAACAAATTCCTCCAGCTTGAGTAATTTCACTCACTAAATTGCTCTTCAGTTCATTCCATTTTCTCCCGCGCCCTTCCTGAAGTTTGACTGATACACCGCATTTGTCAGCAGTAATCAATTCATATTGCAGATTTTTCTGCTGAGATGGAATAAATGAAAGCTGAGTGTGACCACCATGCACAGGCTGAGGCTACAGCGTGGGACTTGATTTTGGCAGTGTTGGGTGAAAGCATATGCTCCTAAGTACAAATAAGTCTGTATTTTTTTTCACTGAAGGGAAACGTGCAACAAAAGCCTCAGGTTCCATCACCGTCACTGCTTCAAGCAGAGACTTGGCAATAGAGACCTCTGGTTCCTGTAATGTACACGGATAAATGTATAGATATGTCTGAGACACTTTGAAGAGAAAGATTAGATATTGCCCCCAAATGCATGATATCTCAGGAGGGGGGTCTGCAGAGCTTGCTATGAAGCTAGGGAATTCATACAGTCTGCCCCAGGTCCATGTTTTTTTCTTTTTGATTAACGTGATCCTACCCTTCAATTTTTTTCTAGAATTACATCTCTCTCCTTGAGCGGTCCACATGCTTTCACAACACTGGTGGGACGCTGCTTGCCTGCTGCACCTCTCTTCCCCGTCAGATCTGACCAAAATGAAGAGCTGGGTTTAGAAATCACAGGCAGTAACTTCAGGACATTCTTGTGTGCTTAAGAAACCAGACTAAAATGTTCGTATGAATTAGGTATTAAAATTAGTAACGAAATAGCAGGAGTTTATGCTTATATAACAAAAATCAAACCAAGGCAGTCCCAGCAGGCAGTAATTGCTTGGATCAAATGAATATGTTAGATTTTGCCTGTAAATTTTTGCGAAGAAAGGAGTTTAGTTTTACAGTCCACATTTTGTGGTAATGCGAATGGGCACAGCTCTGCCTGGGATGTTTTCTGTTTGCATCTCTAGAAAATACAGCCCACAGCCTCCAAAACAAGCTACGCTGGAGTCGCGCAGCTCAAGCCCCAGACCAGGGAGAGTGGTTACAGTCAGGAGCATCTTTGGGATCGAAGTCATAACGTCAGGACCTGACAGAAAAAGATGTATTTATGTGTATAACTTTTAGCTCTGAATTCCTTAAGGAGTAATCAGTAGAACTTTTTTCAGAATTATACGTAAGCATTTGCCTAATCTATCTGAAGACTGGGAGATGTAACCATTTTTAAATGGCAATTAAAAGACTTCGGTACAAATCTCAAATGACAGCCCTCAGCTTGCTATTTTGAAAATCAAGTCTCAGTCTTATGAAGAATAAGCATAGGAGGTACCAGTATTGCAAACTGAAAACTGTAAAACAGAACCATTGCTCCTCTAATAGAATTTACCAAACCCAAGAAAATCAGTAAGAAATGTGCCTTTGCATGTTGCACTCATTTTTTTTGCCAAACTCTCTGTCTCATTTCACAAGTGTGGACATAACACAAAACCAGCAAAGCCTTGTTTTGACTTCAAAAAAGAAATGCACACTGTGAAATCTCCGGGACAGCTTCTATCCCTCTGTAGAAGGCTTAACATTTTTCATGAAAACAACATTAGAAATATTCCAATATACGTGAATTTTCAACTCTCTCACTTCCTTCTCTGAAATCCATTACTACAGATGTAATTATTTTTGAATGGTTCTGAATACAATTTTTGTATGTATTTTGATGTATAGCTATTTTACATGTTCTACAGTAAAGCAAATGAAGATAGCCAGCTTGCAAACATCTTTCCCTTTGCAGTAGATTGTGTGATGACAGCACCATGATCCTGATAGAAGAAACATCTGGAGAATTATTACCCATCAGGTGGGGGCCTTGAGTGTGCTAAAATAAATAAATTTCTCATAAGTGACTTTCATTCTAAATACTTCACTAAATAACGGTTTCCAGTTTCACTCTATAGGCAGAAAAATGACACCCTTCTATTCTCGTGACTCCCTCTTCACCTGACAGGACCTTGCCTCTCCCTTTTTGGTGTTCTTGGCTTCCCTGGTATGTCATTAAACCAAGCTCCACTTTTTTTCTCAAATAACTTTTCTAGCATTTGCTGTGCTAGTTTCTCTCAACTTCTCTTTAACCAATGCTTAAAATGCCAAAGAAGTTTCTCCTGTGTCCTGCTTTCCTACCATTAAACTACACTCTTGTGCCTGAGACATGCCTTCATTTTAACTCCAGTGACAAGGTAGGTGACAAGAAGCAGGATCTGACAGAAATGTGTAACACTGTTCTGGTGATTCATACAGGGTAGAGTCTGGCAGCCTTATTCCAGGAATATTATGAAAATTAAAGCAAACCCCAGGGAAAGAGGACTGGAGAGAGAGATGGTCCCAGAGAGGCACCGGGCCATGCAATGGTCTGGGTTATTGAGCACCACCAAGAAGAAGGTGGACTCTGAGCCCTAATTCACTGCAAACACATGCCTGTGTGTCCGAGAGCTGTACTCACAGAACGCAAACAGGTCAACGTCCTTGTATTTTTAACGTAAAGCTATCCCTTTTGGTCACTGCAACAGACAGTGTGGGCCTTTTAGGGGTCCAGGAGGTAACTGGATTTGCTCTGCCAGGTAAAGGCTGCATACTTGCTGCATGGACATGGTCCTGCAGAAGAAGCTGTAGAACTCCTCCATGACTGGCTCAGGATTGCTAAAATTAATTAACTTCATTTATTCTTCCTCTGCTTTCAGGTCTGTATCTTCAAGCATGAAATGTATGCCCCCATCCTCTGCCAAGAAGCAACTGTAGACTCTTACCTATTCCTCTTGACTACACCCTGCTCTAGCTGTATCCCTAATTTCCAACTTACTCTGCCATACAAGACTGCGGTAACCATAAACGAGCTTCTCAAATGGACCTTCGTTTAGGCTCCATGCATCTCCTATTTTTCTGCTCAGATCTCTATTCAGACTTTCCCTTCAGCAGTGGGAAAATTGCTACTGATGCTCTGAGGTACTAGAAGGATGTGATGCTCTTGGACCAGGAATGTGTCCTCTCATTGCCAGCCTGGAAAAAGCTCATGAAAACTGGCTGCGGGGGGACAATGGATGGGCTCAATTCTTTCTTTTCCTTCTTTGGCACGTGGAACTCAGAGGGCAGATGTGCTTGCACATGCCATGCCCAGATGTACCTAGATAGTTTTTCACCACCTCTGTGCTCTCTAAATTTGGGCAACATGCAGGAGAATGCACGGTAATGAAAGGAATACTTTAATCTTTCCTTCCTTTGGATCCAGTGGCCCAAGAGAAGTGGCTATTATATACATTGTAGTATTTCTCTGCCACCTTCTGAATCTTTCTTTGTGCCAAATATTGGCAGCAGGACTGTCCGTAGACTGAATCCATCGTCCTCAAGGGCTCTCCTCCTTTCGGGAAAGGGACCAACCCCTTCAAGTGTCTTTTACCCTGCCAAAATTATCTAGACAGGTCTTACAAGAACTGCAAATCAGACCAGGTCCCTTGCTATTATCTCTCATCAACTAAGTAGTTTTGGTTTTTTTTTTTTAAGTGAAGAAACCAGAAATTTCCATGAGGAGAAGACCACATCCTTAATAACCCCTTGGAGGGACGGGGCCTGGATGCGTACTGTAGAGCTGTGCCATCTCCTCAAGACATGCTTGAGGGCTCTGAACGCTATCAAAGCACATAAACAGCAGCTTTTACACTCACTCAACAAGTAAACTCTATGGCCATTTAGTTAGCACCTCATTTTTTAAAACAGTTATTTGTCACTGTTCAATTAAAGAGGAGCACAGCTATACAGACCGCTTGGTGGCTAGATGCTCCATCACAGCAGGCTTGGCAGATACTGCAGCTCAGCATCCTGAAAGTCAATTAAAACCCAGCACCGGGAAGCCACTCTCCATGTGCTGCGTCAACTAGAAACACAGACAAGAGCCTATGCTTGTTAAAAAATAACGTTAAGCACAGAATGAATCCCCAAAAGCCAACAACAGGAGTGTCTGGGCTTAAGCGGAAAGCAAAGTGCTCTAAATAATTCCTGTTCCTGCCTGATTCTCCCAGGAGGGAGCATCTATCACGCACTACCATGCCAGCAGGACAAACTTAACGGAACAAACTTCTGCTCACCATCAGTGTGCTGTATGTGCAGTTTGTAGCTTTAAATAAAGGAGTGGGGGGAGAGCTATAAAATGATCTTCATGAAAGACATATAGATAACATACATATAAATGCAGTGATTCTTACAGATTTCCAATTAACTTTTTAAATTCATTAGTTTTGTTCTGAAAACATTTGTTTTCGATGTTACAAAGCAACCACAGAATTCTGAATGTCCCGATAGTGCAACAGCCTCTCCTGGCATCCATGGTGAAATAGCTCAGACCTCCTGCTCGGACCTCTACGGAAACAGAACTGAATTATTTTCATCACATACACCTGCCTCAGCATGGCACAGCTCCTTTGCTCCAGCATCCCTGTTCCGTCTGCCTGCACTATACCTCTGGCACCGGACTTTTCTCTCCAGTAGTTTCTGTTGCCAGCAAAACTTTTCAAAACTGCTTGCCTGAGCTGGTCAAGGCAGAGACATCTCCAGCTCTACAATCTCACTATATGTCAGCCACTGGAGATACTTTCCTGTTGTTGTAACACTGTATAATGTAATTACTCCTAGCAGAACAATTTGTCTCTAAGGAAAATCCCTGGTCTTCTACATTCTATTATCAGGCTCCTTTGCCATTTAGAAGTTTCATTATTAAGCACATCCTTTGCATTGCTTTCTACAACCGCCTGGCAAATACAGAAAAGCAGCTAAACCACTCTGAATCTCGTAAGAAATTCTTGGCTTTACAAAATGGCATTAAAAATATTGTCAATATTACAGACTTCAACAATTCCACGGAAAATTCAGTAAGCCTAAACCTGCTATCAACTAAATATTCCCCAAATATTCACTGGATTCTATCTCATGTGAAGCATCAATGTACAGGTCAGGTAAAGAGGAAGAGATGCTTGCCCTCTGATTTTAGCATTCCTAATACAAAAGCAATTTACTGATCAGATAAAGGTAATGGTGTTAATCGAATTGGAAGCAGATCCCAACACCCTGACCCACTACATAGCCCACGGGCAGTGTTTTGCAATGCATTAGAAGATGAAAACAAAGATTAGGAGCAGTCACTTTTTACAACAGCAGCATGTTGGGCTGCAGGCTGCTCGCTAGCTCGGACCCTGGCTTCGACCTGGAAACCCTCCCGCCCTGTCTCTGCCATCAACTTTGCGCAGCCGTGAGCGGTGTTTTCTGCCGCTCCCGAAGGATGCTCATCCCCATTTTTATTGTTAAATAAAAACCACAGCAAAACCCAGCAAAACCAACATTGCTAAGTCAAATAAACTATCTAAATACAAACAGTTCAAAAGGCAATCTGCTGGTAGCTAGTCCCGGTAGGTGTCAAAAAAAAAGAAGTTTAATTATCACCCTTGTTTCAGAGGGAATTACTGCAATAATGGACGAGTGTGTCCGGATGGCTCACTAGGTTCTAAACCACCCATGTTTTAAATGTGGCTTCAGATAGACAAAAGGAAAACATTTTGATTAGCCTGACAGAGTGTTGTCAAGGAAATTAGAGTATAGTAACTTTAGATAATTATATAAATAGGTAATTAAAAGTAAATTAAAATGAAATGGAAAAAAAGAAGCTAAAAATCCTAATGCAATTAATTTTATTATCTATTCTTTTACCTCAGCAAATTCTTTTTTTAATTTAATAATTCCTCATGAGTACTGGGAATAACGGAACTGATTTGTGCCCAATGATACAAACAGTTACATAAACATGTATTAAAAGTCACCGATTTTCATTTCAAATTAGTTAGATTCAGGCAGAGACAAACTCTGAGTGAAGGAGAGCCAGCACCCTCCAGGTATCAAAGCCCTTCCCTGGATGTATCCTGGTCAGCTCCACAACTACCACGAAGTTACAGAAGCAAAAAACCCCCATCCACTCAGCATAAATGACATGCTCAAATTGTATATTTATTTTGCAGCTTACAAAGCTCATCCCAGTAGGAGATCTGCAGGATAACAAAATACTTTCTGCACTCACATTTTCAAAAATATATGTCTTCAAGAATCTGTCTTAATCCCCTATCTCTTTCCTCCTGCACAAACTATTATTTCAGGCATTGAATAACCAAACATATACTTTCTAAATGAATCAGTTGTGGCATTATTTAAAGAAAAACAAGCTCAATGAGAGAGTGTAAAACAAGACCAAAGCATGGATGGATTCTCATGAGTAAGCGGCAAAACGTCTTCATTTGATTGCAGCACGTCCAGGTTGGGAGTGAGAGCTGGGGACATGTCCCCAGGAGCTGGGGTGGTGGGAGCCCTGCGATCCCAACCAGGCACGGCATGGCACGGCACGGCTCGGCACAGAATGGCACGGCACAGAACGGCACGGCATGGCACGGCACAGCCTTCTCTGCCAGCGCATGCCTCGGCCAGACCAATGCTGGCAGCCCAACTGGTAAGATAGGAGTTAGAGGTGGACGTGGTGGCCAAGGAGGTGTTCACAGCAAGGAGTGTTATTTTCAAACCATGTATTTTTCCTTGAGAAAGCCTAGCAATGCCAAAACCCAAGCTGTCAGTGTCACTTGTAGTGTTTGACATGAATCATAGAATCACAGAATTGTTTAGGTTGGAAAAGACCTTTAAGATCGAGTCCAACTGTCAACCCAACACCACCATGCCCACTAAACCATGTCCTGAACATGGACAGACTCTAGACAGGATCGCGAACAAGTGTTACGACACAACAATTTTCTAGCTTTAGAGCATAAAATTGTGAGATTTTGTATGGGCTTTGCTGTAGGAAAGTGCAAGTGCAAACAAAGATCACTTTGCCCCGTGCAAGGCAGTAAGCAGAGGTGTTGCCATTTAACGAGAGTTTAAGCAATGCACAGATTGGTTCTTTCACTTTAGCTGACTATTAAAACTCAAGCTTTACAGCAATAACCTTCAAAAAAGATGGAAGATATTTTTCTAAAATTGTTAAAGGGAAAATTAATGGGGATGACTATGTTAATTTAATGATTCCTCTGCAAGTGGGTTGATCCTACGCTTCCTTAACAGTTCCAATTCCCATTGAAAAGTTCATAGTGAATCTGTGAAGACACATTGTGATTGGCTTTAATGTGGTCAAGAAAGATGTCTCAGTTCTCAAGGATCACCATGTGTTTCCATAGGAATGCTACAGCTATCCCTATATTTATCTATTAATATGGAAGATCTAATAAAAGATACATAGATACATATAGAGAGATAAAAAAGTTTAATTTCACTGCAAGTTTCTTTCAAGTAATCTTTCTAGTATATCTTGAGCCACAGCCTTTGCAAACCCTCTGAGGAACAGCTCTTTAATCTCTGTGTTTCACACTGCAAAAGTGCAAATTAGTTTCCAGGATCTGCAAGCGGCAGAGGACTACTTCTGCAAGATGGCAGCAAACCTTCTAGAAGGAGAAGAAACAACTCTGACTCACAAAAGACGAAAAGAAGGAGGACAAAAATAAATGAAGTAAAATAAGCTTTAAAATTAATGAAATAAAAAAAAAAAAAATTTAATTTAACTTAAAAAATAAAATAAAGGCCCGGCAGTCCTCACAGAGGTCAGCAGATTTCAAAGGCGTGTCCTGCACAAACAAATTTCCTTCCTCACCTGCCTAATCCCTAAGCGATAGGCAAGGATGCGGTCCACAGCGTCAGGGTTCATCTGAGTCCACTGGAGACTGTAGGAGTACACGCGGGGTCTGTTCTGCCACAGGGGGTTGTAGGTGTCGTAGTAGAACTCGGGAGCGTAGGCTTTGCCTGTAGGAGACAGGAATAAAAACAGGGAAAACAAAGAAACCACAGAATGATCAGGCAGCCAGTTTTGGAGCCAAATGTTGAGACCCAGCCTGCAACCACCCTCTTCCCCTCTGTTTTGAGTCGTTCTGTTAAATATCTTCTTCCAGAAACACATTTTGGAATTATTTGTCTCCATCCGCTTTTTTAAAGGATTTGTGGCAATGGTTTGCCTTTATCGTTAACTCACTCCTCAGTGGCATCTGTGGCCCAGGTGTGGGCATGGGAGGGGAAAAATTAACTGAGCTCCTAGCAAAGGCAAGTTGGAGCGATGTAACATGCCTCTGCACTAATTTTTCACGGCCCAGCTGACTAAAATAGAGATATCAAAACAATCTGCACTACACTGAGCAGAGAAAGACTCAGTGACAGCTGCTATACCTGGCACAAATAATACAAAATTACATCCACGAGCTGGAAAAACAAGATGGATATTTCCAGCAACTGCTGCTTTCATCACACCTTCTCCTCTCCAACTTCCCAAGTGAAAATGCACACAAGTCATCCTTTGTAACACCACAGATGTGCACAATATCACAGTACATTATTTAGCTGAACATACCGATTTGCACAAAAGGGGGAAATGACATCTCACACTGCACGTTGGGTACACGGGTGTTTCACCAGAAGGTTATCATAGCCTTCATCATTTATAAATATGAAAAACCTGAGGATTTCCCAACCGCATGATAAAACACCGCTTGAATTCACTAAATTTGAGTTCCCTTTGACTTAAACACACAAATACTAGTGACACCTTTACATGCAAAATACCTTTGCGCCTCTAGAGTATCCCATAAAGAGTGATTTGTCTATAATAGCAAAAATGACACAGAGTGCCCAATTTCCTTGCCTAACCATGGGCATGTAGTGGCATCTGAGATGCAGTAGGGTAGCTGAGCCATCTAGACCGGGTGGAAAATATGACACAAGAGCTATAAGAGACCCAGGACCTGCTAGAGCCATAGCTGAAGCTGTGTGCACCATCCTAGAGCATCTCATGTACAACCAGGCACCTCTCAAATAAGTTGAGTCCATAAAGGCTACAAGCAGATGTGGTACGGACAGTAGTGTCCACAAAAACCCGTGAAGGAACTTCACTGGAATATGCAGTTCCAACAACCCCCCCAAAAATCTCAGTGGATTTTTCCTCAAGGAAACTCAAACAACGTTAGAGCACACACTAGTATGTGTCAGAGACATAAATCAGTTTTCTATTTTTAACTCATTTTGCATTGATCTTTTTTTTTAGCATGTCATACCAACAACGCAGCATTGCTTCCGTTTCTTAAAGCAAAAAGGGTTGGATTGACTTGAAACGAGTTTTAACAGCTGGATTTGTAGGAAGTGTTGTTAACCACCAGCTTTTGCCCTGACTGATACAACAGGAATAAAAACCCAAGTCAAAGACTGACCAAAAAAATTAAAAATAAAAAAATAAATAAAATTTAAAAAAAAATAATGAGAGCAGCCCTGCAGAGAAGGACTTGGGGGTTCTGGTGGATGAAAAGCTGGACATGAGCCAGAAATGTGTGTTTGCAGCCCAGAAAGCCAACCGTACCCTGGGCTGCACCCAAAGCAGCATGGGCAGCAGGTCGAGGGAGGGGATTCTGCCCCTCTGCTCCGCTCTGGTGAGAC
>JAOBAS010000037.1:21186829-21197486 GCA_025311575.1 Elanoides forficatus | reverse complement strand
GGAGGGGATTCTGCCCCTCTGCTCCGCTCTGGTGAGACCCCCCTGCAGTCCTGCCTCCAGCTCTGGGGCCCCCAACACGAGAAGGACGTGGACCTGCTGGAGTGAGGCCATGAAGATGATGAGAGGGCTGGAGCACCTCTCCAGTGAAGACAGGCTGAGAGAGTCGGGGTTGTTCAGCCTGGAGAAGAGAAGGTTCTGGGGAGACCTTTTAGCAGCCTGCCAGTACCTAATGGGGGCTTACAAGAAAGATGGGGACAGACTTTTTAGCAGGGCCTGTTCCAATAGAACAAGGGGTAACGGTTTTAAACTACAAGAGGGTAGATTCAGACTAGACATAAGGAAGAAAATTTTTACGCTGAGGGTGGTGAGGCACTGGCCCAGGTTGCCCAGAGAGGTGGTCGATGCCCCATCCCTGGCAGTGTTCAAGGCCAGGTTGGACAGGGCTTTGAGCAACCTGGTCTAGTGGAAGATGTCCCTGCCCATGGCAGGGGGGTTGGACTAGATGGCCTTTGAAAGTCCATTCCAACACAAACCATTCTATATTCATGGAACAGGTCCATCCTTGCCCTGCCCAGCTCTGTCTCCTTTCTCTGGAATTTCTATGCTTTGAGCTTAATGTTATTAGAAACAGTATGGGGGCAAACACAAACCAGGGTCTGCTGTGTTAAACACTACATTTTGTCACTTGAATTATGCAAAAAGGAGACGAAACATGGGAAACCAAAACATTTGCAGATGTTATCCTCCTGTGAAGGTCTAAAAGAGACTTGTCATTAGAGAAAAACAGAAGCAGAATGATATCTTTCCGCCTCCCAAAGCATACCTTTGTCCTTCTATTTCTGCAGGGATTTTATAAGTGGGAGTAATTATGAAATGCAATGAAAATTACAGGACAACCTCATGGGAAGACGTGGTCTCCCTGCTCATGTCGACCTGTGAGAGGGGTATGCATTCATTACGCACCTCCTTCAATTCAGATATTAGGAGCTTGTGCCAAAATGCACACTGTATTTAGGTATTTTCTCCTCAAAACTATTCTTGCCTACAGATGTAAATAGAGATGGACGGGGAGGCATTTTGACCTGGAAGTCTGAGAATTTCAATCATCAGAAAGGTAGTGAGAAGAGGGGAAAAGTGCATTAAAGAAAAAAATAAAATGAAAAGGGACAAAAGAAAAATCATGTGACTATATACAAATCTTGTAGTTATTGATCAAGCTTTTATCTTTGGGTGTGCCATTCCCTCCAGCCATGCTTTTCTTTTCAAAGGATGAAAAGCCCTTTTAGCCAAGGTATTTTTGCCAATTGCCCAACGAAGGTGGACATTCAATTAGACTGGAGTAGAGCAGATATGCTAGTGCTGAAGTAGCAAACAACAATACTCTGAGGAAAAGAAGCAAAGCAAAACTGCTGTTTTAAAAAAAAATGAAATGTAAGATAAATGAAAAGAGGATCAGTGGTCGATAAGATTAGTTTTCCCTATTTACGTGCAGTGGAAATAATAGAGAAAAGCTCATGCTGAATGCAAATTGTAATCTTCCCCCTTCTACTGCAGGTAGACATAATGGCATCTCTGGGGGTCTACAGAAAGGATCCATAATTAGGCGCTTGTCACAATATGGGCACTTGAACAACACAGTCACCTTTTGAGAAATAATGAGGATCCATGAAGAGTTGAATTATTCTAAATCCCTCTGAACAGAAGAGATTTCTGGTGTGAATGGAGATGCTGAAAATTTAACAACACAACATTAAGACCTTAACTTGCGAACTTCAGAAATACAAGAAAGCTGGGCAATGTTTTAGAGTACACAGAAAGCAGACATTGCCTTTGGAGGCGCAGGAGCTATGAGACGTGAGTACAGGAAACATTTCCCTGGCTCCCACCATTTGCCCCTTTTAAGCACAGGAAGCAAAAATGGCCTTCCTCTGTCTCCCTTCAGCTTTTGCAGCCTTCAAGGACTTATTAAGACATTTCGGGACAGGCAGGCAGAGCTCAGCCTGCCCCCGCGACCAAACCTTGGGAGGCTTCAGCTAACTGGAGGTAGCGGTGACCAACTGGCCACTCCTCGGCTGTCCATCAAAGGGGATTTTGGTGCACTGGGGGGGACCCCAGGTCTGTGCCTATTCAGCTATATAAGGGAAAATGGTGAAACGCTTGTTGGCATGCTGCAGCCATCGGTCGAGGGGCGAAGGCAGGGTGAAGGCAGGGCAGCTTCTGCAGGCAGCTTCTATGGATCCAGGAGCATTGAATCCCTGGAAGGGGCAGCCTCCCACCGACGTGCCGCGCCAGCAGGTCCCGAGGGCAGGGAGTTTAATGCCATGATATTTTTCGTGTCTGTTAAGGCAATCTGAACTTGGGTTTAGAGCTCCATTAACATGTACTAGTTTTAATTAATCCCTCCCTCTGTGCTCGCACTGCTGGAGTCCGAGTAACTGTGATGCTTGGGGCTCTGCCAGGGAGAGGATACACGACACAGTTTGATGTGGAGTGCATTGTTTGTTTTCCTTTCTATCACTAACAAAACATTATTTTTTTTTCACCTTCTGAATATGTAGCATGTGCAAAATAAAGAAGGTTGGGATTGTGCACGTGGGAAGGGTGTGAGCAGCGTAAGGAGAGGTAATATCGAGCGCAGTTTTGCTCATATGGGCTGGCCCCTGCACAAGACAAAAATGCATAACCAGACAGAACAAATATTTGTGTTTGAAGTCTACACTGCTAAAATGAAGTGTGAATTCCTCCCCAGCATGCTTGCAGAGGCCACCCAGCATGATCAGCACAATTACACATCCTGCTGCATTTGTCGCTGTTGTTCCATCAACCTGAATGCATCTACATATGAAGCCTACAATTAGCAATTATGGCTAACTGCACTCCTGGGCACACAGGAGTTGTTCAGGATTTTAGCTATCTCCCTCCTCAGGTTAGCACAGGGGGAAGAAAAAAAAACCCAGCGCCCAATTCTCCGCTCCCATTCATCTGGATTCACAAGCGCGTCCCTGCCCTGCTGAAGCTCCTGAATTGTAGAAACACTGCAGAGGTCCGTGATTATTGGCAGTGAGCAGCAATTTTTCCCTCTCGCATCTTTAATTTCAAGGGGCCAAACAGCTTTTTTTATTGGGCATTAGTAATGCATTTTCTGCATCTCTACTTAATGCCCAGCAGATCAGCAGCCAGAGGAACATCCAACCCACAGACCCTCTTCCAGGGCAGCAGCCACGGGCTTTATAAGAGTCCCCCTCTCTGTCCTCTATCACTGTAGTTAAAATTGGCTACATATTAATTTCTATGAAAGTCTGAAATAGGACTTCAGGGAGATGTGTTACCATATCCCAAGAAATACTGATCTGAGGACATGACTGTGATTAATTAGTGTGGCACAAAGGAACATATGTCCTGAGGTCCTTTCTGAGCAGCAGTTCCCAAACACTAATGTGTCTTCTGGGTGGGACAAAAATATACCCACTTCTAAGATGTACTGAGCATGAGGACTTAGTTGAAGGGTACTTCAAATAGTGGATAGCCAGCTAGGGACAACTTAAACAGGTATATTCATAGGAAAAAAATGCTTACTGCCTGCAGACAGCAGTGGTTATCTGAGCCAGCTTCAAATGAGACAGTGTCTGTCCCGAAAGCGGTGTGGCTGCTCCACTGATGTGCACAGGCAGGAGAAGCCAATGTGGCAGCTGGCAAATCTGTTCTGAACTCGGGCAGAGCATGGAGGCTGCTGCGGCCCAGTGGAGCATTTCCCTGCGCTCACCACCGGGTCTCAGCATCTCAGGAATAAACACCACCGCGGACATGCCAGCACTGCTCTGCTATTTGGCACCACGCACCTGTGGACAAGCAGTAGGCAGGGCATCGTACAGCTTCTTATGAGAGGAAGAAAACTATTCATCGTCTAGCAAAGGGGACAAAGCCCACAGAAAAATATATTTAACAATGCTGAATTTGGAAAATACATCCCTAAAAGGGTTTTACCTGAAGTTTGTGTTCTGTTCTGCTGGCCACAGGTTGCATTTGTCCTAGGTGCACTCTCTTCAGTAATAGCGGTACCAGCACTGCTTGCCACTGTACGGGCAGAAACTCCCCTCAAACACGTGCGCCGTGGGGATGGGCTGCATTGCTCAGCCTAAACCCCACTGAAATGCACCCAGGCTTGGCCAGGAAGGAAATAGTCCCTGGGTGAAGGTTTCATGGAAAAAAGTGGGATTTGGGAGAAGAGGAATGCAGTGCACTCTGCAGAAGCGAAGGAGCAAGCTGTTTCCCTGGGAGGGGGGCAGTGGGAACACCCTTCTCCTGCCACGCAAACCTCCTCCGGAGCAAAGCCAGCCCAGGGATGGGACTCTCTGAAACGGCTCAGAGCCAGCTGGGGACACTTCCCCAGGACGAGAAGCTCTGCCGCAGCTACGGCATCGCAACCGCCCTCATAAATGAGGTAGTCAAGGTGCCCTGCCTCTTTCTTCCTCTCTAGCATGAAGACTCCCCATGACAAATGGGAGTATCCCTGAGTTTCAGCAGGAGAACAGGGCGCAAAGCAGTTTGCAAAACTGCCGCAACAGCTCTGGCACCGTTATCACCTCTGAGCCCTAATCACTTCTGCTCTTGATTTACAGAAATACTTGCCAGCATGGCATGGGTTACAGCAGGACTTCCTCAGGCACTCGCTAATGCACAAGAAGGTAGAGCTTATTTGAGTATAACTGATATGATGCATTTATCCATGTTTCTAAAAAACAATAATTAGTTTTTCATTTAATGTGCAACAGCTGACCAAACCATAAGCAGACATGCATGTTCTTCTGATGTATGGATGAGGTGACAGCAACTCACCAGCATTAAAGGGCGAACTACAGCAGACAGTGTTAAAACATCATTATTTTCTGATGGATAAGAGTCATCAAGTTACAAGACTGGTTTCGGTAACTACTTATTTCGTAATGAATCTGGGACTGGATCAGAAAGAGGAACAAGCATCATCTGTCACCGGTCCCAGTGTTGCAGAACAAATGCAGTGCTCTTCCCCAGTAACAGCCCTTCTCACTCACAGAGCCCTTTTGCAGTCATTAGCATCTGCTGTGCAGCATCTGAATTCCTCCAGGCAGTGCATCCAAAATATTATCTACAAACTCTCTACTACTGTAAGGTCAAAAATGGTATGAAACACAAGACAGAACTGATTCACAGAAAACAAGCAAGCAGAAAACCCACTTCAACTGCTTACCGTTAAATTCATGTTACATGCCATTGCACCACTGGGATCTCTGCAAATGCTGAAGTACTGTCCTGAACAGAAGTGGATTGATGCACTTACTCAAACGGGTCCTGAACTGGGACCTGTTAGAGAAACTCCTTGACCAAGCACAGGAGATCTTCGTGTGGTTCTTTTCAGATCACTCAGTCATTTATCCCTTAGAAACTCAGGAAAATAAAGTAATCTTCTAAAGCAATTGTTTCATTTCAGTTGCCAGTACCTGGTTTCCAAAGTAACGTAAGAAATCAAGACCATGCGCTGCAAATTTAAATTTTAACGAGTGCAAACACAACCCACTGATTTCAAGCAATGGCAATAAACTGAACAACGACATTCTCTCCCTAATTATAGCAGCTGACTAGATACCCCAGATGGAGTTGCAGAATACCAGGTTAGTGTTTATGCTGGCTTGTCATGCAGAAACAAACAGTAGTAACTGTGCAGGCACAGCACCAGTAACAGTGACAGCTTTAGTAGACACGCAGACAGAGCACTAAAAAAATCATTTCCTTGCGTTGTCTGTTTATGTTCCCCTTATCTTCATATCTATTTCTGCTAATTTTCTTGGCGTTAGATGGTTTACGAATGCAGCATCTTTGCCATCTCAGTTCCATATTGGTAGCACATATGCACTTTAGCTTATCATGACAAGGAGTTCAGTACAAGCGATGATGAGGGTGTCTTGCACTTTATAACAGGAGCTATAAACGTTTAGGGAAAAATAAAATAAAATCAGAGATTTACAAATGCTTCCCCTTTTGGCAAATTCAGCTCCAGACCTTTCGATCTTTAAAATGCATGAAGACTATAAATCCTAAGCAAAACAAAATATTTAACTGTGTAAAATACTGGGTGACACAGAGTTTATGAAAAATGCTGCCCATTACTGTGCTCTGCTTTATTACAGGATATATATTTTATGAAGGATTTTCAATAAGAAAGAGAAGATACTTTGTTCTTTATTTGCATATGTGAAAGGAAGCATATGTCTTCTGCTAGATCTGCTCCTCCTCCCAACACGGTCCCAGTCCTGCAGCTGAATCATCCCCATCACGTCCAGCCTCCCTGTAATCCCACACCTTCCAGCTCTTCGCATCCCTGTTTTGGACTTGCCACCATCACTGACCCTACTGCCTGTGCCCATCCATCCCCAACCTAGGCTGGAAGGTGGCTGATACAGAAGCAGTTCAGGATGAACAGCAAAAAGGAATGTGTTTCAACATTTGCAAAAGCCTCTCACTATGATTTTTTGGCCAAAACTGCTCTTAGAGGTGAACATCTGTTTTCATGTAGCCTCTGTTCTTTTGGAAACTCCACCTGGTCAGGTGCCAGAACCACTTGCCCACCCTTGTTCTCCCCAACTTTCATAACAGCTTTAGTGAAACAAGCTTCCTCCTTATTGAGAGCTCATTGTGCTTCGCAGATCAGCCCCCCACTGCGGGTCCTCTGCTCTGTTACACCATTTAGAGGCTCCACCTACAGTCCTCTTCAATATTCTGTATTTCATATGCTACCAGCTTCACACCAGAAGTTAACAGTGCTTTTTCTTCCATAGCAGTCTAGCTCTAACCAAACTAAAAGCTTGGCTTATTCCTTTCTCCAGCTACGCAGCTACAGATCCCCTCTTGCCCTGCTTGCAACCACCATCACCCTCACATCACTTACTTTTGGATGGTATTTTTCATTTGGAATTTTCTTTAGAGCCTCAAATCTTTCCATCCACACTATTACATTGCAGGTTTCATCTGCACAGCATTGCTAAGATATTGCCTGGCCAAAACTTGAGGATTGACAGCAAATAGTGCAGTCATGGCCTTCCCTTAGTCCTCCTGAAGAGTCACTTCCAAGGACTGGTATTGTCTGGAGTCACATACAGAGCCTGAGAGTCGCAGTTCTACAGCCTGTACCTGTAGCCCCACCTGTGAGAGCTAGGTAAATTCTGAAATAGTCATTTATCCTTGGATGAGAAAATTAACACCGATACCTGCTGGTCAGACAGGAACGAGGCAGAGCAGGCTGCAAAGCAAAGCCCGAACCAGAGCCCAGAGCACCAGCCCATAAGCTGGGGCTCCTGCCCCACCGAAAGCAATTTGCCTACAGGAAGATCTTTGGGCTTAGGTTTCCAGGAAAGGACAGTCTAAGCCATAAAACAACAGTTCGACTGAGCAGCTGAAGAGGCATTTAAGTGCAGAGTAGTACTAAAGCTAATCAAATGCAAGCATTAAGAATAAATAATCCCCACAAAGTAGGCGGATGACGCTGCTCTTGTAGGGAATTCTTTACTGCAGGAACAGATGACCTGCTGCTCCCAACACCGTGAACTTGGGGGTGACGCTTTCCCACACTTTCCAGTAAAAGTCTCTTCCCAAGGGACATAAAGATTTGCTAATACATTGCAACTTGCAGGGAATCAGACTGAAGTTTCAAATGCCTAACAGAAGCACAAATTTAAATGTATATGTACTCTGCCCATCCCAAATGATTTAAGAGGTTCCCATTCCAGGTACAGAAGGGTCTGCTTCGAACCAGTAAACCAACACCCCAGTTAACACTTAAACTAATATAAGTTTATGCCATGGAGTATGCTACATATTTCACCCAGTTCTCCTGCACCCATCCCTAGCCTCCCACCTGCAGCTGCAAGACAGCAGCGTTGCGATCGATGCCTCGCCAGCGATAACCAAATGTGACATCTGCTGGCTGAGCCATGGAAGAGCTCGCACTGCTCTTCTCTGCAATTCCTCTTCCTTCCAACACGGGAGTCACAGTAAAAAACATTGTTCCTTTTCACATCGAGACCAGATCTTACCAAGAACTAAACACAATGCATTGCAGAGTTTCATTTCAATTCGTTTGAGCCTAACATGTCCATGTTTGTTGACAATAAGCTTCAACACAATTTGAAATTAGGTTTATAACATGGTACAATGTATTTGGATTTCCTTTCAAACAGGTCATGATAAGACGTGACCTGTGCGATGACATTTTGAGGGATAAATAAATCCAGTTTAGAACAGTCTCTGAAGCTGGCTGATTCACACACACAGCCCCCTTTTTTTTGGTGAGCTTTCTGCAAGCTCACATGCATTTATATACATACTTGCCATAATTTCATGTAATAATTTTTATAGACACACATGCATGCATGCACACACATATCACCTACATATATACGTGCATGCATGCATGTTTGCAGACACGTGTCTGTGCCTGACTAGAAAGCCGTTACCAAAGCAAGGTGAAATACAGCTCAACAGAAAACAAAGCGAAGCCGCCGCTTGAGGTGGAGGCGGTAATTTACCTGTCGCCAAAGTGAACTCTACAGAAATCCCCCAGGAACTGCAGGCGTGCAAGGGGGAAGCAGTGTCACTTGCCAGTAAGCGCTAAAGACCTGATAAACGAAGGATGGGTAGGGAAATGAAAGCGGTGTCATACAGAGAACAGGATGCTGTCGTGAAATCACAAACGATAACATGTCACCACATGCACATAAAGAAAACTGTGGTCTCTGACAAGGGCGTGAGGGGGGGACTGACAGTGCCTGGCAAAACACGTATCTCGGGATCAGAGCGCAACACTGAGTCACAGAAGAAACATTTGCAGCCAAGAGACGATGTGGCTCTGTGCAGTCCTTCGGGAGCAGCGGCACGAACAGGCAGCAGCCGCTGGACCGGCTCCATCCCTCGGCCACGCTGTTTCCCCAGCCCACGGGTGAGCCTGGGGCTGGCACTCCACGCCGTTCCCGAGCATCCCCCCCCGCTGCCGGGTACCGCAGGTCTTCCTCCGTACCTGCCCCGCGGCCATGCCTGCCTGCGGCTCCGTCCATCGGTCCTAGCTCAAGCCCTGATCCTCAGCCAGGCTCCTCTGATGCCTCCTAAGCTTATCAGGACTTCCTAGGCATCTGTAAGCTCTCCCCTCTTGGCATTCAGAGTCATACAGCTGCCTCCTCCCCATCCCTTCCCTACTGCGGGCTCCCCAGTTCCTGGTAAATACGACAGCTCATGGATGCTCCAATCCATTCCAGAACCAACACACAATACCCACACATCACACAAGCAATCATTTTGGAGGAAGAAATTAAACAAAATGCTCGCCAGCAACTGAACTGCCCCTGCTTCACACCAGCAATATTGAAATGCAGATTTTTACTTCTCCTTGGGCACTTCTTGGGTCAGCTCTGCAGTGGCAATGCCCAAGAGCTCCCTGCTAAATGCTCTTTAGTGCAGTTTCTTTGGGCTCTGTGGGATTGAAACACTGCTGAAACTATTCGCAGCAACCACAGGGAGCAGGTTTCTTCATGGGGAGGGCCTGGTTCAGCTCTAATATTAATTGGGGCATGCTCTTCACTCCCATGTACCAGTCTCCCTGAAAACACACCTTCAGGGCTGCCAGCAACACAGCAGCCAGCCCACGGAAGGGATGCCTTTTGCTCTTCTTTTTTCAGTTCCGTTTAGCCAACATAAAGTAACTATCACCAGCCCAGAGCATCAGACAACATAGCACTTGCATCATCCAGGGAAACAGCTCCATGTTCTTGAACTCTTGGGGTCACCGGTTTGGCCCCCAGACATAGACCTACTTCTTACAGCTCAGCTACCAGGAGCTCTTGACTTCAAAAGCTGCACCACTCATCTTTGTTAATCTAGTTGCACAAAGCATCCTGTGGTCAACGAGAAGGGATGCGTTTACTCTTAATTATCAGTCTCCGGAGGCTGCGTCGGAACAGCCTGGGGCATGGTGGCAAAGCAGAGAGGCAGCAGCGATGCTGTGCTTGAGGACGTCTGGCTGCAGCTCACCTCCTTCACCTGGGACCACACTCTAGTATGCGAAAACACTGCAAACCACAGAGGCCAAAAGGACATCACACGTTGTAGACGCATTCCTGGAGGCCACAACCACCAGTGCCTGAGAAACAGTGGTTTCCCGTCCCTCCGCGACGGCAGCTCAGTAGCCACGTACGGTACCGCTTGCCAGCAGACTGGGAAGCAGGAGATGGCAATGGCTCTGCTCTAGGCTCCAGGGTCACGCTGAGCACGTGGGACCGGTCACTGCTGAAAACACGTGCCCAGGACCTGCCTTAGTGCTGTGATTTCCCCTGTATCGGCATCATTGCACTGCAAAGGGAGAACCAGGCCAGGCTCGTCGGGTCCTTCCACGGCTTTCAAGCAGCAACGCGCAGAAACACAACTAAACCCAAACAGGACGTGCAAGCAGTAGTTTCTCAAGTAGTGCAATCCACTGCTGCATTCACAATCCTTTCCTTTTTTGGGTGAACTAACTTTATTTTCCTTCTTCCCCTAGGGCAGACTCACATTAAAAATGACTAAGTCCGAAGCACAGTGAAAACCTCAGATAACTCCTCCCTCCACCCCCATAGGCAGTATCCGATGCTTTGCACAA
>JAOBAS010000037.1:21140297-21178037 GCA_025311575.1 Elanoides forficatus | reverse complement strand
GGGGGAAGTGAGTGAGCAGCTGCGTGGTGCTTGGTTGCTGGCTGGGGTTAAACCACGACACTCAGCCATCTCACCACAGGCACAAAAGAGCACGTGGGTATCTCCAAACCAGTGTTACACCACTTGCTTCCACGGTGTCCCGCTCGGGAGGAAGAGCTGGGCTGGACCAGCTGGCGTTGCTGGATGGCTTCGCTTCTCCGTGCTGCCCAGCATTTGCACATCCCACCCAAGCCAACAGGCTCTGCGCTTGCTGACAACCACAAAAACAAGACAGCTGGTCTTGCTAGCATTGAGTTGTTAAAAAAAAAAAAAAAAAATGCACTGTTCTCCACTTTTGCATGGTTTTAAAGCAATTTTCCAAAACAGACATCGCTGCGATAGCATCTTTGTTCAGGCTGTAAATCAGCAGTAAGAAGATGAAAATTCAGTCCGAGGCTCTCAACAACACTACCCAAGAGAAGAAGATAAAGAGCAAAAGGAATCGGACCTCAGCCTCAGCCTTGCACTCCGGCAGATTTCAAGAGGATAACCGTCAGAAAATTGGCCATTAAAGTCAAGAATCTGAGTGCCTGCTGACAGGCGGGAACGCACTGCCGAACGACCCAGGGCCAAACTACCAGAAGTATCGCAGCGGTTCAGGAAAATGTCATGGCTAATCTCGAGGCAGATGAAGTATCTAAAAGCAATAAGTAGGTTAGTGCTCCATGGTCTGGAGCCAGCAGCCAGTCACAAATGACCTGCAGAAATTCAGGCAGAGAGTCCAAGCAGCACTTTGGTTTCAGAAATGTCCTCAGACAATGTGTATATGCTCCAAGATGATTTGGATGTTAAAGAGTAATACCAAATTGTTTTATTAAAAATAATCTTTATGACAGAATAATGATTTAGAAAAAGAAATTATTTGTCTCATGCTCAAAGAAGGTAAAGTAGAGGATTTGGGGGCAGGGAGCAGATGGAGCACAGAACTGCAATGGAATACAGAAGGATAGGAGCTTCCAAGTACCTGACAGCGCAAGTCAGGTATTTTAAAAGAGATTTTTGCGTACTTTGTTGGTATACTTGTGTGGACATTCTTTGACCTCATATGACTTTTTTTTTTTTTTTTTTTTTTCCCATGCCCTGAAACTAGCGTGGGCTGCTTGGAGAGAGAAGAGCGGAGAAGGGAGAGGATGAGATGGGCGAGAGCAGGGAGACAAAAGGACAACCTCCCGCAGTTCCCCTCCCCTCTTCATCCTTCTGTCTCTCCCATTGTTTGAGTACTAAATTTGGCTTAAGCTGGAGGGAAAGGATATCAAGTGCCTAACAAATACTCTAAGGGAGAAAATGGCTAAATTGAATTTTCTTGTAACGTGGCAGAACGCTGGCGAAGACCAGTCGCTCTCTGCTGCCCTTCAGCAGCGGCCCCAGGGGCACCCAGCTGCAAAGACAATCCCTGCTCTGCATTAAGATGATAAAATGAGAAAAAAAAAACCCAAACTCTCAGTAGAAAAAAAAAAAAGCTGAAATAAACAAACAGGAATAATAACACTGAAGAGAGGATCTTTAGATTAAAAATTAATGGCAGCTAGCTAATGGGCACTAGCACATTGCTGCAGGGCTCCCACATACCCGTGCGGGGACTTGCTTGAACAGAGAGGACGCAGAGGATGGATGCAAGAAGGCATTGGGGAGATAACATAGTATTAGAGAAGCAGATAGCATAAACAGGGAAGATTTTGATTAAAAAAAAATAATCCACCAACCCTCAAGCCCTCTGGTGCTGACTCTACATGACAAATTTTCAATTCACCAAAGTGGATCAGTTTCCTTAGACTTCAGTCAAACCAGGGTTTTGCCCTGCCCAAAATACCGACAGTAAATGGTTTGGAGGAAAAATGTCACATATTAAAAGAAAAAGATAAATATTTAAAAGAACAAAGCAAATATAATTCCTTAATTCCCACTGAGGGAAATGTGTATAAGAGAAACAGAATTGTATCTACCAAGGAGGATATTTGATTTATTCTAAGAAAAGAAAATGTCTGTATTTCCAGCACAGCACGTGCCTTTCCCATACAAGCTTCCTAAAAGACCAACAGCTGTCCCTAACCTGCCCCAGTAACACGCCTGTGACTGTCATTTACCATTCTGTTCCTATTTTTAAAATTAAAGGGACATTACCATCCTGGAGGATGCAGGGAATGGAGCAGGAATCCTGCCACCTCCTGGCTCAGGAAGCTACGAAGCCCATTTGGCAACGCTGAACCTTTCCACGTGGACGAAATCTCCTCCAAAGCCTCCAAGGAAAGAGCCAAGGAGCTCGCCTGCAGTACCTGCCAGCAGAGCCTGGACGACAGGAGCACAGCCACTGTCCCCGAAGAGGGGTGGGTAAGGTTTTGACCACCAGCTGGAGGCTATCGGCTAGCAAGGTTCATACCTTGGGTAAAATAACAGCAATATTACTGAAAGGCTCTCCAGACAAAGAATTAGAGCATAAAATCATATTATTACTCCCCACTTGCGTGTGTTTGAGGCTCACAGGTTTGTTTGGCAGAAGCTGGCCTTTGGTGGGGGGAGGACAGCAGTGCTACAGAGCTAACTGATGAACACGGCGGTGTTAGGAGGAATACTCAGGCCGTGCTCCCTTCAGTTCTGGCTTATAGTTTTGCTTAGAAATGAGCATAAAATTAATTGGCATACACCTCAAATGGGTAAAAATCTTACTTTTTGGTATTTCTGCTGGGGACCTGGTTTTGCCCCTAAGTTATGATTGCTGAGTTCCCTAGGCAGCCCCCTTAAACTGAGAGTGTGTGAAGAGCTGGTGCTACAGGAAAGATAGGATGGTCTCTGATAGCTTTAAAACTCACCAAGGTAATGAAAATATTCATTTAAACTGTGCTGGCATACATCTCATTGAGAAAAAGAAAAATGAGTAATTGTTTTCAACTCACCAGTTAATCTTTCAGTACTTTAGGAAGACTATTCTTCTAAATATTTTAGACAGGTAGATTATTCTTGATCCCTATGGTTCTACTTCCACACTTGCCAACGAGCTTTCCTAATGTGTCCATGTCATTGTACTCTTCCGAGAGCTATTACTGAAAAACTGAACTGGTCAACTGGTCAACTCACACAAATAACCCAAAGCTCAAAACAACTGCTAGCAGTTATTAGCTAGAACAACGAGAAGGAACAAATGTTTTGGGTTTGGAAAAAAACTATTACGAGCAAGGGTTCACTAATACCCAGCATCCCTTGGCCACTGCTAGGGACTACCCAGCCGCAATGACTCTGGTGTCTGGCACAATCGCTACAGGTTCCTGGAAAATGGAGAGGAAAACTGCTGAATTTGAAGCATTCATAAAGAGAAATACAACACACAGCTCCTGCATGTCCCTCCACCAGTCCAGACACTGGTCAATCACTCCATGATGGGCAACCATGCAATGAGGAACAGAATTGACATTAGAGGCATTGTCATGCCTTCCAGCCAACAACCATCCAGTTCAGCTCGTGAAAATTGCACTGAATTACTTGCTTGGGAAGTTGCCTTCACAGTGGCAAAAAAAAATATGTTGTAAACAGTTCACTGGCAAAATCCTGACATTATGGGCTTGTGCAGGTAAAAAGAGTACAACAAATCTGCTTCCAAACAAGTTTTCTAAAATAGAATTTTTGTTTGTTGCTTTACATGAGTGCCAGAGAGTTTCTAAGAAAAATTAAAATGGGAAGCTACAAACAATACACACTTCTGTCCCTCAGTTCAGTGCAAAAGGCCTTCCCTATTAAAAAAGGATTAATGAAGCGATAAAACTTTCAACGGCAGAACACTGTTTAATTCAGCTAACAGAGACATGGAGAAGAACCCGATATCCTGCAATTTCAAGTGTCTGCACTTTATTTTAAGATGATGCCCTTGTGTCAAAAGCATCCGGCTTTCACAAAAGGCTGGATGGTAATTCTGATAGGATTTCAGCTCAACGCTGCACAGACCATAGCGCTACCGTGGATGGTGCCAAGGGCAAGGAAGAAACACTGAGGCAGACATTTCTGAACAAGTTTCCAGCGAGGATGTTCCTGCAAGGCTACATGAGGAATCGCACAGCTCCTACTGGGGATGGATGCCGGGATCATACAGAAGGGATGATTCAGTGTCCAGCTCCGGAGATTCCGATTTCCTAAGGCATGGGGGAAAGGAAGGGAGGAGGTGGGAGATCCTCAGGCAGACCGAGTGGACACCCCCAGCTAGACTGCGGACACGGGTGGGTATGTGCATGCCCTCAGGTTTGTTCTGCTCTGTCTTTAATTCAGTAACACCAGTGAAGCTCCAAAGAAAGCGAAAACTGTGGTCATGCTGGTAGCTAACAATTATAACCTACATAATTACAAGTTGACTGGCTTGACGTTGCTCTTTAGCCAAGAAGCATTGAAGGTGTGACGCAAGACTGGATAAGTAAATAATTAAAGATTGGCTCTTAATTAATACAGTGTCTTACTGTGAAAAATTTCCACAACACAGAACAACACAAAACCAATATTCAAAACTGTCATTGCTCAACGGTGGGATCAGAAGTTAGTTGGTAAAAGTAACTAAGCCAACATAATGCCATTAGAGCGTTGCTTAGTACTACCCAGTGTTATGATTACTAATTTAAATAGTATCTCACAAATTATATACAGCATTGTCAAGCCAGCACCATAAACTATGGAGAGACAGATTTCCCAATGTAACTTAAGCAAGGAATCATGCAAGGATGTGTATCTGGCCCTTTTAAACGTATTGATTAAAGAGCTGCAGGCATTTAACATAGATGAGACAAAATATTGTTTCCTTTACTTAAAAAACCTCTGGACAGCAACTTTTGCGAACAAGTGAGCCTGAGGCAGTCACCAGCATAGCAAATTTCAGCACAAGTGGTTAAAACTTGCCAAAGTTATAAGACACCAAAGATAAAATGTTATGCCAAGACTTGTCAGGTAACCTCAATTACAGGTAATCTTAATCCTAAATAGCTCCCCAGGTGCAGAGAACGTTGCTAAACAAGCCCCACCGTAGCACCAGCCCTTCTGACAGCAAGGCAAGGGCTTGCTTCATCAATCTGTTGCACACTGGCAACCTAGAAAATACAGAGTTCAACCTCCGCTGCCTTGAAAAGACCCACGTTGCTGTGAAAAAGGTGTCCCTGGGGTGGCCTGGGCTGGCAGGAGCCAGGATGTGACCCAGGGGGGGGTTGAGTTCTGCCCCTCCAGGAGCACCCACCAGCAGCAGCAGTCTCTCCGGGGAGGGGGGACCCTCCCTGCGCTTACCCAGCTTCTTTCTCCAGGACTCAAATCCTTCCTCCACCTCCATGGAGGTTTCTGTGCCATTCATGATGTTTTGTGCATCTTTTTTTTTTTTTTTTTTCCTACCTGCTTCCAGCTTTGGCAGGGTTTGAGCAACACACTGCCTGAAACGTACTTTTTGTTGCTCTTTGGATATGATATGCACTATCAACCACTGAATAAAATATATAGATAGTGAAGCTGTGAGTAGCATGAACTCATCTTTGCTTTCCTACAAATACAATTTTGCTTGTATGTTCTTATTTATTTTTAAGACAGTAGCAGGTTAAATCTGCCTCAGATTGGTGCACCTGATATAAATTAACCCCCTTTTCCTCAATGTGATTTATTTTTCTTTCATCTTCTCAAATCTGGCTCAAAATACAAATGCAGTAAAAACAGGTTTTTCAAACTCCAGGGCCAGTATAAATCTTTTCATCCAGGCTGCTTTTAATACTGTACTGAAAACCTTTCTCTTAGCATACCAATGCTTCTCTGCAGTGCCTGCAACATAAGCATTGCAGCACACCGCTACTACATGAAAACCTGGAAATAAAACTGACTAAAAATCAGCTACAGCTCCCATTATTCCACCAAAAAGAAAAGCTCTCCACTGTCGCCAGATTCCTGCCACCAGGTTATTTATTTGGCTTTTTTCTCCATGAGTGTATCTAAGAAGTGACCCATTTCTTTTCTGTATTCACATTCCTGGTGAAATGTAAGCCTCCTTTTTAACCACTTTGTCATTTTTCTTCCACATTTTTTCAGTTCCCCACTGCTTTAACTTCATCTGTCCTGATGAGACTTGGGACCAGAATACAGCTGCTGCTCTTCCCTGAGAGCAGTTTCAACTCCACGTGTCAAAGCATATATTTACTAAATATGTCAGTTTTAAACTTAAAAGACTGAGGAAAACACAAAAGTCAAAGTGTTACTTTCAGCATCCTTAACCCAACCATACAGCATAAATTCGCGTAATGGTATAAATTAAAAATGAGCAAGGCACACGGAGGGCTGAGAGTATATCATAAAACCATTTTAGTACTAATTTTCAGTTATGTGGCTTGCTTTGGCATGCTAATAAATCACAGAAAGCCACTCAGATTGCCCCAGTCTTGGTAAAATAATTGCCTTAGAATAGGTTTCCACAGTCTTGGGTCCAAAGCATGATGAACAGTAAATTGAACTGCATTTACTTATTTAAGGAAAAAGACTGTTTCTCTGGTTTCCTTCAGAGCCACCTTTTGGATTAAACTCCAAAGATTTGGAGAAGTCAGTGGCTGTGAAAATACCTTCACGCAGGCTGTGAATGATAAGTCAGCCAAAGGCTTGATTACATTTTGAAAGAAGCAGAGCCATCAGTTATTGGGGGTGCTCGCTGCGTTCCCACCACATTCGTGCCTTGCGCCGCTGGCCTGATGAAATCCCTGCCAACGAGATGCCATGCAACTAAGTCCAAAAGAAAAAAAAAAAGTATCCACATGAAAGCAGGCCCACATTTTTTCCTATAAAACCAAATTTTACCAAAAACCACTGGGGAACTGAATCAAATTGCTTCCTTTATTCCCAGGACAGATGTGTGTGGAGGGTCTACCCTGACATCCAGGACTTTGTGCAGAACAGGGTCCCTGAGAGGTGCTCTGCAGCTCATCCATTAAATCCATGCCTTTTCTGCTGGTGAAGCAGTGAAGGTAATAATAATGCCCATTTCCCTAAACAATGGCAGGCTGCCAGCAACCCCAAAAGCAAAACCTCACTTAGATTGGATTGCAGCAGGACCCAAGTTGCTTAAACAAGAATAAAATCCCAACTAAGATGAAGGATCTTTCCTTCCAAGACAGCTCTCCTCTACGTATTCTGAATTTCTTCTTCGTTGGTTTCTTTTCCCATCATTCCTTTTCAAGCAGCTGATGGGAGGGATTTTGAGCTGAAATAGGGCTACTGCTCCGACATCCTTCGAGAGGCTGGGGCTGCTCGTGCTGACCTCCGGAGAGAGCCCACACAAGGCGGGTGGCTGGACACCCCTCTCAGCGGGTGCCGAGGAACAGGGGGTTCCTGACCCACCGCACAGCTTGGGAGCAAATGGTTCACTTCACAGAGATGCTTTTTTTTCCCTTCAGTGATTCTGAAAAGTGCCTGGACAACCAGTCTAGAGGGATGGGGAACCTACAGCTGATGTGACTCCAGCGACCAAAGGACCTCAGCTTGGGCACAACGTCAGCTGCAGGCATGGGGTGTTGCAGGATCAGGCAGCTGAGTCTTCCAGTCGTGGCAACTGGTTTCCAACAGAGGAAGAATCAAGAGTTGCACGTCTAAACACCCAGTTTAACATTCAGATCCCAGATAATAACGATAAAAGACACGTACATTTTGTCTCAATCCGGTGCATTAATTACACAACATGGGTAGATCATGGCAGGGGTTGCACATCCTCCCTGAGCCTGTGATCTTGTGTGCTAACTTCACAAAGTCCTTTGCTTTTTGAGAAAAGGAACAGATTTCAACACCGCTCTGTACTTGGGTAGCTTGAAGTTGCTTGAGACTGCGGTCTGCCCACCCTGGTCTCCGAGCTTGCTGAGCGTACCAAAAGAGAAGAGGAATTTCAAGACTTATTACAAACTTCAAACAGAAGAAATTGGCTGCCTGATGACTCTCTCAGGCCTGTCTCAAAAGCATACTGACAGATGCCTGCAGAGAAGGATATTTTACATTTCGCGCATAAAAATCTTTATCCTCAAACCACTGAAATAGGCTAAATCTCCTGTGTTGTTGCCAGTCTCCCCAGAATCCAAACCAGCTGCCTGAAGCCACGATTCTACTTCCAAGGGTATATCTCCCTGGTCGTTCGTTAGTTGAAGCACGACTAGCATTACCCAGCACAAGGCTGCAGCACGCTCAGCCCGTCACCTCGCCGCGTCGAGACACTGCCAAGCCTACCTGTCACGAGGAAGCTGCACCGGCCAGCCCCCGCTTCGTTGATGATGTTGCAGTTGTAGATGCCGTAGCTGTCGCGGGAGAGGCTGCCGACGGTGTACTCCGTGGAGTCCTGCAGGTCGAACTGGCCGGTGCGCAGCAGCTTGCTGCCCAGACGCCACTCGTAGGTGAGGACCCGGGTGGGATATGCCCTCAGGACCCGGCAGCTCATGGTGATGCTCCGGCCTTGGCCTTGCCGTATCTCCAGGAAGGTGGGCTCTACAGCGGGGGGGTCTGCGGGAGACAAGAACGGAGAGTAGGAGCTTCACGAGCGAATTAGCGTGAGCGACAGAGTTAATCAGCCACTGCTGAAAGGCTAGAGCACCGCAGCACGACCTGGCATCCACAAGAGGGGAACTCAATAACGGTAAGCATACAACCTCGATAGATACCCATCAGCTAGAAACAGAAATGTACACATCCAGGGCATTGCATTCTACTTATTGACATTTTCTGTGGAGTACTTAAAGATACCGTGCTACTTGACCGACGTTATCACTCGAGATGCAGCGAGAGGTCCTGCGCCTGTGCAGCCCAGGAGGCTCAGCCCTCCCAAGCCTCGCAGAGGAACCACAGACCCTGACACACGGGACTTTCTGGAAGAGGGAGGGGGAGAAAAAGAGACAAAAGCCTTGACTCGGTTTAGATAAAGCGCACAAGACAACAATGACCCCGGCACGGCATCAAGGCAGCAGTTCTGTGTTCAGTGGGGGACCTAACTTTGCAGTGGCAGAAGACGGATCACTGCAGCAGCACAGACACCCCTCCACACCCCATCCCAGCAGCTGCCTTCAGGCTTCAACAAATATATAATCATATGTTAATATTTTCTATCCACTCAGGTGGTAGTTTTGATATTCCAGTAAGCACAGAATTGGCCATTTTCCCATAACTTGAATTAAACTGCATTTTAAATAATTTAGATTTGCAGCTACAAACTCTGACAGACTTTTGATTCCAGCAAAATACAAAATAAATAAAATATAGCCAATGTACAGTGTATGCAAAAACCTAAATTCACCCTCCAATTTGCCTTTTGATAACTTAATTATTGCAGAAGAACAAGGGCAACCTGGACAGAATAATGTTGGCACTCAGCTCTTGTCAGCATAGCTATTTAGATCAGGTAACGTGCATGAAAAACGTGCATGTGTTTGCAATTGAATGCAAAACAGTGAATGACAAGACATTCTGGCTCTTTAAAAAAACACAGCTCATTTTTTAGCCCGTGAGAAAGGAGAAATCCTGAAAGCCTCCTGTGCCAGTAAGATACATGAAATCTTTGCATCCATATTAAAAGAGCTGTCTTACAGACATAAAACATAAAAATATAAAATCCTTGACGAGCTCTGCAAGAGAACGATCTTCACAGAGTCCACGCCGTGCTCCTTTCAGAAGGAGCTCTCTTTTACCGTTATGTCTCCAAGAGCATCTTGTCCTCTGGTTCTTCCTTGGTTGGTATCATCTCCATCACAGATACTAATAACCTTCAGACTCTTTATATTTAATTCCCTACAAAATGGAAGCTGTAAACAGATTCCCTCAGCTCCTGTAAATTAGGAACCATACTTGCACATGTACTGCTGCTCACCATCACTTGCTTGAACAAGAATCCAGCTAAACACAGAGTACTTGAACTTAAGGTAAATTTTGGAGACTGTCATATTAAGACAACATTGCTTAGAGCTCATGACATCTATGTATCGTATTTGTAGCTCATTGCAATAATCACCATTTATCTTGTATCATGATCCAAGTTTGGAGTTACTGGGAGAGGACTACCACGATTTGGCAGCAAGGTGAGCAGAGAGGCAGAAGTGATGAACAGCGTCAGAGGTGGGATACAGGGCTCAGTGGTGCAGGATGATGAAAGGGCAGATATTAACTCTGAGAACAATTGCCCCTGACTGAGATTCCCCCAAAAATGACTGATGAAGAAGAGACGACATGGAAACTACTGATTCAAAACCCCATCGATCCCAGCCTGACCTTTCCTCCTTGTAGATTAAATATCATGTGGCTTTGTATAATTTTGAAGCCAGATTCTTAACTGGTACATGGACTGCAGCACAGCCACATAGAACTCCAAATAAAAGACCAGAAATGCTAAATCCTCAATACCACAAGCCTTCTCTCCATTGATAACATCCCCCAATTTTGTGTCATCAGAAAATTTCATCACAGCTTGACTATTCATTCTGCCCAGGTACAGAATAAAAAAAAATCAAAGAAGACAAATTAGTAAGAAATTCCACTAATCTCTCTCTCCAGCCTAATGTTTGCCCTTCCAACACAACCCAATAGCGTCTTCATCTGCCCTCACTGTACAATCTCTCCACCTTATCCTGCTTCATTAATAGTTTTGCAAGGCAGTAGCTTTGCAGGGAATTGTTGGCTTAAAGATAAGAATTACTCTTGGGAAAGAAAATGTGCCAGATCTCAGCTTTCCTCTGAGGGAGAGCTGTTTAGCTAGTCAAGCCTGATCTGCCTTTCACAGATTCTCATATTTTCCTCCAAGCACTCTGTCTTACAATTGTTCGTACTTTCCAAATACCTTCTAAATCATGATATATAATGGATATCAGAGAAATTACTAATCAAATTTACTAATATTTACTATCATCCAGTCATTTCTCTGCCCTGAGAAGTAAGCTCTCCAAGTTTTCTTTGCATTTCAGCTGTGATAATTCCATACCCATAGCCTCTTCAGCCCTATTGCCTTTACCCTCAGAGCCAGTATCATAATATACCTTTAAATCCAAGCAAACTTATCACCAACTTTGAGCTGGACACAGATTACCCTATCAAATAATACAACATAAGGATGCTCAAACAGCATCCAACTGAAGACCCTCCTGGCCCAGCATCCTCCACTGGTCCTGAGTGCCTGGGCGAGAGGGAGAGCACAGAGGGCACTGGAGAGCTTTGGGACGGGATCTTTCTGAAAGCTCTGTGTGTGGTGTGTTAAATAGCCTTTAGTGGATGCTTTTGCTATCATTTTCGCCCATTACTTATAAGGCCATTTAATGTTTGAACATCCAAAACTTGTCTACAATTTGCAATAATGTCCTCTCCTTTTGTCTGTTTTGCTGTTTCCATTTGATGCACCACATTCAGTGAACAATAATTCTCTGTTCACCTCTCCACGGCAGCTCTGCTTTAAGGACTTTTAGCATATATTGGTATTCAGTCCCCTCTTTCTTCTTCCCGTGGTTTATTTACTTATAAGATACTTTAGCCTTCTAAATAGCTTTTAAATGAAAGTTTCCCCTGCCTTTAAGGTCAAAATAGTCTTTAAAATAGAGAATTTCCATCTATCCATGAACAGATGATACCCAGTGACAGAAAAAGAAAATTAACTTTGGTTGCTCATTTCAGAGTTACACTTTCGCAGGTAATAACCTTAATGGAAAAGGAAAGGGATGATAAAAACTACAATATATAACAGTAACCAGAGCTAACAGTTTGTTTTTCTGGTTTTTGTTTTTACAAGATAGTGACTTCACAGCTAGCAAAGGTGCTAGTGTCTCAGGCATCTTCTGAGAGTAATGATGCTCAGAAGGAAACTTACTCCGTAGCTGTTTGGAACTTATATGTGTTTAATTCATTTACATTAGCTCTTCCCCAAGGCTTTAGCAATTTGATTTAATTTACTTTGCTGTACTTATTCTTATCTTTCATAATTCCAGCATTAGTTTTTGAAAAATATATGGAAAAGCCGCAAAGGAAGTACAGTTCATTCTCTTAAACAATTATCTTTGGGAAGCAAACAGTCTGCAGTCTGAAGTTAAAACAGGCTTTATATTAATGTTTAATGAATTTTTTTAGCCTAAGTACATTCATGTCTTAAGGATTATAAAATGGAAAATGAAGGCTCTCTAGTTATCAAGAAAAATGACAGCAAGGCTGCTTGTTTGTTTTAAACCAGACAGCTGCTCTTCATGGTGCGGATCATATCGTGGCCTTTATTGTAAGATTTGTTAAGGAGAAAATGTACCATTCCGTGAATTTATTTTGACTGTGTGGCCTTGAGCAGAGACTTTTACCTGCTGATTTGGTTTCTCCAATTTGCATTCCAGCCTAAGCAAATTAATTAGTTTCTCTCTCCCAGCTCTAGCAAGAGGAATAAATATGAAAACCTGATGCCTCAGCTTCAGTTTCTATTGCATTTGTAGCCACTTTTTATTTGATCGACCCAATAAGAATGTTCTTCTGACAACAATCTATGTCAGCTACAGAGAAGGAGTAACCTTTAGTTACTCTCGGGGTGGGATCTGCACCACAGAAAACAAGACCAGTAAATGATAAATCAGGTCAGGTGACACCATCTTATCAGGGGCTGAGGGTCTAGCAGGGCAGGGGACCGCAGTGCTGCCCTGCAGACCAGCCCGTGATGGACGGGGCGATGCAGGAGGGGGGACTCGCACCCTCCCAGCCAGGGAACGCTGCTGAGCCGCCGCATATTTAAAATGCCAGTGAAGCCAAGATGATTTAAGCAAGCGCTGCTTCCAATATCTGATTGAAACGTACTGTAAATTATTTTATTGCCTGAGGGATGTGCCGTGGAAAGTCAGAGTCATTCTAGCTTAAAAAGGCAGCCTTTCTTCTTTCCTTTTCTTATTTAAGTTATTGAGGGCATGTTTGCCTGTGAGGGAAAGTTACTTGCTAGGATTTGTATCCTGCCTGGTAATGAAGGCTTGGGCTAAGGCAGTCAATTTTATTTTTTTTATTTTGTGCCTACACCTGTGCCTCTGATATATCTCGCCCAGGCTCTGAAGATTACTCTCAGGAAAACAGTGTGGCATTTCTTCAACTTCCAGCAGAGGCAGCACTTCGTCTCCCAGGCCACATCAGTGAGTAGTTTATAGGTTACAAAGTAGATATTACATACTATGTTGTGGCAATGGGGTTTGTGTGCTTTTATAACAAAAAATGATTCATTAATATATATATGTAAATATACCAGAGTTAGATGCATGGAACTCTGCTGTCTGATATGTGCTTCTATAGATCAATAGAGTCAATATAACATATATAATGTCTATTCAAATATTTTAATAGGTTTTACCTTCCTCCAGTATCACTTGTTCTGAACCTAAAAATAAAGGAAGGCTGCGCACTTTCATTTGATATACAGCTCTGCAGACTTCCTCGGCAAAGCTGCTCAGAGAAGCCGCACTCCTGGAGCCCCTGTAGCAGACAGTCAGTAGAACTGACAGTAAAGCTGTATTTTTCCTGTTTGGTTTTTGTTTGGTTTGTTTTTTTTTTTTTTTTTTCAATTGTAACAAGGTACCTCAGCAAAAACTTTTAAAAAAACCCCCAAGCTCTCATGGATTAGGGTGCACGGGTGTGGATGGGGGGGGGCTCTTCTTGTGTATTAGTAAAAAACTTGAAGACAGGAGATACTGGGGAAGAAGACCTGCTGAGTTCACAGTACCTGGGATGTCATCGGCTGTTGGTGTGGGCTCCCAAAGACACCTGCTGCTCACCTTCATGGGCAGTACCGCAGACTGCAATGCTGGGGGTGTTGTTGGGCATTTAAATCTGAGTCTGGCTAACAGCAGCTGGGGAAGAATACTGCAACATTGAGTAAATCGGTAATAAACCCCATGCGTGTAATTAACTCATCGTTTGCAAAGAAAAACCCAGTTCCTAACGAAGTCCACTCTAACGCAGCCTAATCAAGTGATGCCTTTAAGGAAGGAGATCTTGGAGCTGTCGTGGACATTTCTCTGAAAACAGCTCTGTGTTCATTAACAGTGCAAACAGCCAGCAACGTCCAGAGCAAACTGAAAGGGAGAGACCCAGTGAAGCTATGGTGCGGCAGCAGGTTTAAGGCAAACGGCAGGAACTATTCCTTTAGACAAAGTACCGCAGACATTTGGGCAATTCGTTGCCATGTTTTGTTCTGGAGGTTAAAGTCAGAACAGAGTCAGACCTGGCCAGGCACGATACGCCTACGAGCGGCTGTGAAAACTGGTGGTGGGAATAGAGCCTCCAGCAGATCACTGGATGCTGAGACATGCTGGGGAAAGATCACTCTATTCATCTGCACTGCAGGACTCATTACGATGCTGGCAAAGCCTTGCACGATTTCCACCCCTCTGCAGTCGTTATTCCCATGTCTCCATCCTCCAGCTGTTCTCTCCATGCGCCTCCAGCTATTCTGAGGATTATTTTCATACGCAATTGAAAACTAAAATGAAATGGCACTTTAAGCTTTCCAGGTCCTGACTTGGTTTCATTTAATGCAGTGGAAAACAAAACATCACCAAAAAATAAATTCAAAGCAGCTTCCTGGCTACCATGGAGAAGCAGCCAGACTGACGGCAAGGGCTGGAGAGCATACCCACTCCAACAGTGCTCCCTTCCAAGGCACCTGTAGAAATACTCAACTGGGGCCACTAAACTGCTCTCGCCCCAGCTCTGCTAAAACAAACTACCCCCCCCCCCCCGCCAAGACCCCTCTGATGGCAAAGGAGGTGCCAAGCAGCGTGGCGGAGAGCAGACGGCCGCTCCGCCTGCAGCATCCACCCTGCCAGCCCTCCTCCGCCGTCCTCCAAGGACGAATCCACCAACCCCCCCCCAAAACCCAGGACCCTTTCCCCAGGAGGCAGGGGAAGGGGAAGCACCATCGTCTGCTCCGTGAGGAGCCGCTGGAGAGCTGCCTTTGCTTTGGGCACTGCAAAGACAACACCAGTCAGCCCTCTCTGGGTGCCGTGGAAAAGCGCTCTCGGATATGAGAACGGCGGAAGCACTGTGCGAGTCTAGACAGGTAAATTCTTCAGTCTTTACAGCTCTTAAGTGATTGACAGCTGCCGTTATCCAGGCAGGGCATGGTCTCCATGAAAATGCCTCCAACAACTTCCAGAAGTCAGTGGATAAGGGAGCATTTCAACCTCTGTCTGTATCTTTTTGAAGCTAAATGAACACTGTATTTTTCTACATAAATAAAAATCAAACGTGCACACATTTGAAAAAAATAATAATAATCCCTATAAACTATAAAAAGTTTTACAGTCTAAAGCTAACTCTTGTGGAGTTTGGTGGCAAAATTGAGATTCTGGGCTGTAAGATTCCTTCGGTTCCCACAGAGGCCCGCAGAAAGCAAGTGCGTATATACTTAAATAAATGAAAAAAATAAGCATAGGCTCTATTTTGTGAAGAAGTTGAGAGATCCTAATAATGCTGAAAAGTTAGGCAAAAAAGAATCAGGAAAATACTCTTTTGAGGCAACGGGAAACTTCCTACAGTGCTGCCTTACAGATCATGCTTGATCTTTTAACCACACAAAAAATTCAAAGGACCTTGACCAGACTGTAAATGCACACTTTGGAATTTATGTATTTCTGGAATTCTATAGTCAAACTTGTGGCTTAACTTAGCTACTGGGTTGGATGTGAAGGTGACTGAGTGAAACCTGATGTCCGAGACACAGAGAAGACCAGACTAGATGGCCAGAGAGCTTTAGGAAACTCAAGTACATAAGGATTGTGATCCCCATGAAAATGACAACAGCAATTTTCCAAGCAAAGCTCAGAGACAGATATTACAACCTCAGGTAATGGATTTATTTCAGTGAAGTGAAAATATTATGTCCAGAAATGGAAAAAATCACTTGCATATCTACCCATAAATTAAAATAGAATTGCAAAACCAGCCTGGAACCATGCATTCACAAACCAGCTTTGTGCACAGAAAACAACCCGCAGCACGCCAAGGGCAACCCCTATTTGCGTGGAAATTCGTTTCCCAGGTGTGACACCATGGAAATTTTGTGAACCTTTTGGACCAAGGGACAAGCACGGGGCCTCGGCGTTTCTCCTCGGTGTGGTCGGGCAGGAGCAGTGCTAGGGAAGGGAGGGGACATCGTGCCAGGGACCTCCGGTGCTCCGGGCTACCCATGGGACCATCACCGTCATGCAGAGCAGTGGTAAATGAGCTGTCTTTCTGAAGGGCATCTTCGATAATTAGAGCTAATTAGGATAGGCAGCACCTAGAGGGAACACCCACTGTATTTACACCGTTTATGAATCCTTGCTTTTACAATATACCACTGGCACTTGAAAAATACCCTAATAGGATTTTTTTTAAAATTCACACTTACTACAAATTACTACATTCCCATCAGTCCTTAGAAAACATTTCTTACGTAGGACACATCTCAGTACTCAAGGAAGGTGCCCAACTGGCACCAATAGCCAAGGCACTGTGGGTTTTCGTCAGAGATACAGCTCTACGGATGCCACCTGAGCATCTGCCCCAATCTCTTGTTCAACTTCTGTTTTCTTTCCTAGAAATCCTCGTGAAGTAGTTTTCAGAGATCCTTTTCATGTTGTAAGATTATTGAAAAATATTTTTTAAATCGTTATTTGGAAACAAAAAGGAAAAGGGAAGATTGTTGCCTGTGGTAGAACTATTTCAGATATATTTTCACTGTAATAAAACCTGACTAATATAAAAAAAGTAGGTATATTTTTAAATAAATAAATCACCAACATTTAAACTTAAACAAACCTAGTAAACTAAATAGACAACTTAAATCCTGCAAACTTGGCAGCGAGTATGCCGAGCCCTGCACGGGCTGTGCCAGCACTTCTGGTTTGCTGGCAGGTCCGCCTCGCCGGGCACCCACATCCACCCGCATTCCTCTCCCGGGGCTGCATCCCCACTGCAAGCTCGTCGGGGCAGGACCCATTTCAGAGAGTAACACGGCTGTCATCCACGCAGCGTGACACCCCCCCGACAGTGACTACAACTATGTGGTAACATGCTAATACATGAAATATGACAGCACTAACAAGTACAAAAATATTTTCCTCTGAGCCCAGCAACACTCTCTGTTGCCAAATTCAGTTTATAAGCAGTAATTACTCTGGAAAAAGGAGAATAAGAAAGCTGCATTTCTTTAGCATGCACGGATCTCTGCAAGCCAGGAGGAGGAAGCTGAGGATTATATTGCAGCCACTCAGGTAATTGGACCTATGTATTTTAGTGTATAGTGGTAAATTTATCAGCCCTACCCATGTACAAAGGGTCAGAAAAATAAAAATCTACTTTTATTCTCTAGCTTTAAAAAAAAAAAAAATAATAAAAAAAAAGCTTTTTCCCCTAATGAAGCTGAACTTCTGCAGAAGATACTTACTGTCGCTTGCAGAGGATGCTTTAATTGACAAATAAGTTGAACCCTTGAGCAAATGACCTTCCAGCAATTCTGGAGGCAGTGAGGACTGTTTAGCTCTCACCCCAAAAGTCTAGGGAGCACATTCATGCATTTCCTCACTGTGAACGAGGTCAGGGATGGGCAACACTTTGCCCAAGCTGTGATTTAAGGGTGATGCAGTGAGTCTCTCTTAGGCTCCTACAGGGTGCCAGTTATGGAGAATTGTATGAGAAAAATAATATATGAAAATGGGGAAGCTCCTGAATCTAACTCCTTCCAGAAAAACACGATGGTGTGCATATCAAGTACCTTTCACCCCCTCGCCCCAACCCACCCACTGTAAAATTAATGTTAAATAGCAGTTTTCATAGGTAGTGGTCAACAAGAACTGTCTTAAAAACATCTGAATTGAAAATTGACTGTCCCTAAATAATTCTCTTTTTCATCAAACTGCTATTTTCTTCTTAGAAAGCCAGGATCAGCTGAAGGTCATCAGTTTCTAGTTAGTTTTCAGGTGATTTTGGTTAAAACCAATAGTGGTTTTCTTTGTTACTGAATGCTTGAACAGTTCTGTAGGGTGGGTCTAACAACAGATTCTCACAGAAAAAAAAAAACTTGCCATTTTCTGCTCCAGGACTCTTAACAGTATAAATTAGACAAGGCACGTGAGGATGACATTCAGCAAGAGCTGGAAAGGTGAAGGAGAAGGCCTGAGCTCACAGCAGCGAAAGGTCACACGAGGCACAAATCACTGGCAGGTGCCTTTTTAGGTGCTTTTCATACTCCGTTTAATACACTAAAACTGAAATAACAGCAGCCTGGTGGGAAGCTGCACTGACACCACGATGTCACGCAAAACCTGCCTGACATCCTAGAAGAGGTAACAGGGTAAAGTCAGGAAGAAAAAGGACATTTCTTAAATTTATCATACTTGTCCCAGCTTCCAGGAGGAGGTATCTCACGGGGGAACATCTGGCAGAGCTGGGTTTCAGACTGGAGTGAGCCGTGAGCCCCCCAAAGCACCAGGGAATGCTCCCAATAGAACTGCAAGCCAAACCCACCTGTTACCACACAGGGCCGTTATTATAGACACGTGCCAGTGGATAATTTTGGTTAGCTCCATTTAGCGCAGGAAGAAGGCGAACTCTCCTCCTGGGTGCAGACAACACCTGCGCAGCAAAGTCAGGACACTTGACACAGCTTGGTTTTTATTGCTGGCACACAACGCGTTGCACATTGCCTTATCCACAGGGCTGAGATTGCCCCTCACACTTCATCCAGACAGGGGACAGCATGTGCCAGACTGAGCTTTCAGTGGAGTCTAAAGTTTTACAGCTAATCTAAATTTCAGACCTAACAAGGTCTAAATTTCAAGTTAGATGGATTTTGAGTTAGGTAGATTTCAGTGTAAGGTTTGGGGTGGGTTTTTTTGGGTTTTTTTTTGTGCTGGCTGCAACAGTGCATGTTAGTGCATGGTTTGCAAAAGGATTTACAATCACAGACAGCTAGTCACCACTCTGAAGAATTTGATAACTTCAATTTTGTGGTTCAAGTTGCATCCACTGGCTGCAGAGATTTGCTGGGATTTTTCCTGGCTGATGCCTCTGTCCTGCTTCAGCTTCTTGACAGGAAAATAAATTTTCTGAAAATATTGAACAAGCACCAAGCCTCACACAGCAGCTCTGAGTTTTATAAGATTAAATATTTCTGCTAAAACATGTGAAACTTTTGCAAGTGAAAAATATTCAAATGAGTAAACAAACAAGAAATAACTTAGGAGTAAAGCTGCAACATTAATTTTCCCACATATCTGCAAATCATTATTTGCTTTATTTGACTAGCTCTAGTGAGAATGTGATCGTTGAATAATGATGAGCTTCTTTAAAAAGCTATGAAACGGGTATAATCCACAGTCTTTCAATAGCGTCTACTCTGCTGATGATCTTTTATGGGCTGTGCTGCTATTTCTTCTATTTTGTGAAATGAAAATTGTAATGTCTGAAAATATAAATCTTGAACAACACGGTGGCAACACTTTTTATCTTACAAGACATCACAAAGGAAGCAATGTCTTAACCCTGAACAGCTGTCTCTCCCTCTGCACGGGCAAGTCATGGCACCCAAATTTGTCTCTCCCCTCCCCAGGACCGAGGAACATCCCTGGAGAAGCAGGGACCCATTGGTGACACCCTTGCAGCCTTCACGCTTTGCTGAGAGCTAGCCAGGATAAACTCTGCGCTTATTTTAAAGTGTTTTTCAGCTGAAGAGACATTGCACACAAACATCAGCTGCCAACTTTGCAGGTAGGTCTGAGCTGTGTTTAGTTTTGCTAGCCATGCACTTGGTCTCAAAGTGTTTTATGGACCCATAAAAGAGACTGCAATCCCACAACAATGCTGTGATGCAAACCAAAAGCTGTACGTCCCCGTTTCGCGTAGCCATCACGCTGTGCGTGGCCGCAAGCCGTGGGATTTGCCTCTGCTCAGAGCTGCTCCCCACCAGCAGCTGACGGTCATAAATCAGGGCATTTGTTTTGGAAGTGGATGAACAAATTGTGAAAAAAATTGCACTGAAGATTTGTCAAACCCTAGGAAGCTTGTTTTAAATTCAGATATGGGGGAAGGATTGCTGTATCTGTCTCTTGTGCTCCCTGGAGCAGCCTTCACGCAGTTACCAAAGGGCTGACCTATGCGGAGATGAACTCAAAGCAACATCTAAAAGGAGTCCTACCAGAACCACCTCTCTATTGCACCTCCATGTGGTCTCGTCACATCTCATTCCTCCAGACCAGCCCTACCCAACCTGCTCTCGATCAAATCATCCCCTTCCCTGCTGCTAAAAGTATATTGTTTCTCCTATTCAAATCTCTTCACAGGCCTCCGGGATATTTAATCAGTGAACACAAGCTCCTCGGTTGGGGAGAAACTCAAGATTCAATGTGACTTTAAAGAAACTGTCAACATAACTACCTGATTAGACATGGGAACAGTTATTATTATTTTAGTACCAGACTTGCTGTCTCTCTCCATTTCCTGTGCTCTATTTGCTTATTTTCCCTGCTCTATGAGATGGGCCCTTCCAGTTATTCGAAGGAACTCTCTCGTCCGACCTCTAAACCCCCACCCCAAACATCGCTGCCTTGCAAAGACCAGAAAGGTCTCTGCTTCTCCTTCTTGGGCCAATTCATCATAATATTTCAGAGGTATATTTTCAGAAATCCTTGCAGGAAAGGTCCTACCAAGTGTTGCAAAAGTATGACTTTTTAAAAAACTGGTTTTTACTTTTGAAGATAATTTAATATCTCTTTTTCCAGAATTTTTTTTAGATCAGTTAAGAAAAAAACTGAAAAGTGAACAAACAAACCAAACTCACATAAATATAAAAGAACTAATGAAAATAGCAGGTAGTGGTTATTAAAACATTGGTTTAACTCCTATTAATACCTATATGCTTTTCTAAGAGATAATTAAACATTCAGGTAGTCTCTGTAAAAATGTTAATTTTAGAATGAAGAGACCCCTAATTCACACATATTAGTTGTCTCCTTAAAAGTAATCTGGAAAATAACTGCAAGAGTTATTTCACTGTTAAATATTATACTGCTTCGATCAAAAATCCCAAGTATTTAATTGCAAGGAAGAATTTTCACAGTGGTTAAAGAAAACTACCGCACGAAAGGTTAAAGAAAACTTTAACACACTTTAGCACTTACATACTCAAATAACACCTAATATTCACTTAGTATTTGCCATCTGCTGTATCAAGCAACCTTCTTAAAAGCCTAATTATAAATATTGAAAACGCCCTTCCCCTGCCTGGTGCATTTGAACCGGGGCGCTCAGCTCTCCTCCCTTAGTGATCCAGACAGGTATGCTACACCCTCACTCTTTCCTTAAGTGACTCACACCCGTTCCTTTGAAATATTTAGCAGCAAAATCCATTTTTAGGCTACTCAGTCCCACAATAAGCACTTCATCATTTGCAGGATTAGGCCCTCTAATACTGACCGTGTATAGAGCAGAGAGGACGCCCTGCCCAAACCACCCCTCTGAAACGCCAGAGCTCCGAAACGGCACGAATCGGGGATGTTATGGCAGACATCACAAACACGCATGGTGCAAAGAAGCGTTGTGCTGACGGGGAGCTGTTTTGCTATGCGCAGTGCTGTACAGCCAGGAAATCTTTGGCTGTGCCCCACGCCTGCATCCCGAGTTCAGCACAGACGCAAATCCATTTAGGACAAAGGCAGGCTTTGGAACCACCATCACCAACACTCACACTGGATCAATGTTTTTAATAAATTATTTTTCTGGTCCTTCAATAAAAGGAAGCTCTGTCAATAGACATATTTTCCTTTTTTTTTTTTGGTCAGAGCAGCACAAGCATATTTCAGTTATTAAAGGTCTTCCTGCTGTATGCTTTTGTATTTTTAGTTAAAGTTCTTCAGAAATATTAGATGCTTCAGTAGAAATCTCAGGGTACAAAACAATAAGGAGGAAGTCACCCCCTTTTAAACAAAATTTTGCAGAAAGGCCATCTCCTGCTGATGAAGTCTTTCATGAAAGAATAAAGATCTTCTAGTTTTTGTAACAAAACCATCCTCTTCCATCAGATCCCGCAATCTTTGGAAACACGTTTTTTTCAGAGCATCACCGTGCTATCATAGCACTTCATAGCGCGGTCGCTGGTCGGTGCGCCAAGCTCCCCGACGCTGCTGTAGCGCACACGACCGGTGGCGTGGGCTGCTCTGCCAGTACTCCCAACGTGGGCTCCTTTATTTCTTTTTCTCGCACGCATCCCTGAACAAGTGCATTTTCTTTGCAGTGTCGCCGGCCTGCTGCTTGCTGAGCGAGCCCTTGACCTTGTTGACTGTGTTCACTGAAGGCTTGAAATCAAGGGGGTCACTCGGAGCAAGGAGCAGCAGCCAACTCCAGCTCTCACCAAGAGCACAAGACTGTTCAGGATGCCTACAACGGGGAAAGGGCTAGGGAAGCTGCTGTAAGAGCAATAGGATTGGATTTGAGGCCAATACAGCACAGGGGTGCATTGCAAGGGCACCATCCCAGGCGAGGGACAGCGTAGCACTGGGTTATTGCTACTTTTCCTCCGTGATTAAATACCTCCTGCAGCTCAGAGCAGAGGAGTGATGCCAGATCTATTACGTTTCTATCTCTGGCCATCTGAGCAGACAGATGATTGTGGCTCTCTTTCTCCCGTGAGTTCCTCCCTGCCACCCTGGGCCAAAAAAGAAACAGCAAAGGAACAGGCTATGGAGTAGGAAAAGTGCTTCCTGTATCTTGGCCAATTCCCCAAAATCTAAAGTTGCCTGTGAGAGGTACCTGAGTTTTTCTGCACTGGAAGGACTGTTGCTGCTCACTGAAGTTAGGATGATGGCCAAAGCCTTCAAATTTTAGTGCAACTCACTAGCCACAGAATGATTTCATGGTGCATAGTGGAATAGTGTTTAAAATCAGATTTGCCAAGAGAAATTTTATGCAGATGGTGATGAACGTTTTTTCAGCCTTAACAATCCATGAGTATAAAGTCTTCCCATTGGAACTATCATCACATTTCAGAGCTATTATTCTCACAGGAGCTACTTTTAAACACTGTTATTGCTCAGCTAAAGCCAGTAGCACTACAGTGCTTTACACCAGCCCAGGAAAAGCTCCACAAATCTAATGTTGCTTTGCATTTACTAAAAATACTGTGCGGCATTAATACAAGATCCTAACATATTTCAACAAGTGCCTTTTGTGCTTGGCTTCTGGATAAAAGTAAATGAAAGAAGATTTGAAAGGCCAACTAAGACGAGTAAATAGCATCAATTCTAGATTTGTGTGACTTTAAACAAAAGTTAAGTTCTGCCATTGTCCTTCAAGCGCTGGCACACAAATAAAAGTTCAGGACTAAAGCAGCAAATCATTTACAACAGCGTGTACTTTATAATGAAATCTTACAGAGCAATTTGCTAGTAATTTATGTCATGTAGCAGCCAGAATCAACCACTTATGTTTAATTTCCAACAAATTAGAATTGTGCAGGGTAGTAATTCTACCTGCAAAATGATTCCTTTTAATGTAGTACATGTATGTAGGCATAAATACATGGTCATCGGAATCCGATTCCTACAGAAACCCCCATGGCAACAATAGCGTTTTATTTGTGCTTTGGCTAATAGATCCTCTTCAGTGAATGAAGATATGCAAATTTTTATCATTGTGAAGATACATTACAAGAATAAAAATGCAATGCCTGCATGAAAATTAAATGGGCTATAAAAATAGCTGCGACGGGTTCTTTCTAATGACTTCTATGACAGATGTAGGCATGATTAATGACGACGCAATAATGCCTTGGCTGAACTTAATCACTAACACATCAGTTAATATTGACAAAGAGGAAATGAATGATACAGAGGCATCTACACTCAGAATCACTAGAACGGAGTGCATATTAACTACTTTGGGAGGCTGAGCATAGGCAGAGGTAATACGTCATTCGTAGCCTTGGATCCAACTCGCCTGCATGGGAGTCCTGCTGAACTCACGCCACCAGCCATGGTCCTGCCAATTCCTTAGTCGTCTGGTGGCTAATAAATCCTCTGGGAATCAATCCTTCATTTGTCACATATTTTTTGTTTATGTGTAGCTGAAATATTTAGGTGCATGAAATTTGCTGGGACCCTTGAGTCTACAAACTATCTGGATGTGTTCTGAGATCCAAGGGGTCCAACAATAGAAGGGACAATTGCAAGTAGCTGCTGTGGCCTCATGTCTCCAGAATTTAACTCCAGTATTTTCACATCAGACCCATAACTCGACTCTGGGCTGGAAGATACAGACTTTTGCAGAAGGCAACCCAGCTCAGTTTAAAGATCTCTGACAATTAACATGAATCCACAACCATATTTCAGCTGTCCAAGTGATTAAAAAAAATACATTTCAGTTCTGGATCTTCCGTTACTTACTTTCAGAAATCATATCCTCAAAAAGTTATACATAGAGTATAATCTATCCATGTATTTTATTTTCTTGAATAAATTAAACAGAATTAGCTTTTCCAGTCTCCCACAGCAAGGCGGTTTTTCCAGCTCTTGAACAGAAACCCCAGATCCCTTGATGGATGTATACCATAATGCTGCATACCCTAACATTGCACCACATAGCTGATGGACACACACGGCCTGAGGAGGGATGTCACTAGGGAAGCAGTTCACAGGGTGATTTCAATTAAATTCTGTGGGTATTAGTACTACAGCCTGAATGGTTTAATCAATGACCAGGAAGGATGCATGAACCTTGCATTGGGAAGAGGACATAGAACACAAGGATTAAATAAATATTAGATAACAATAGACGATGCAGTCATACCTAGAGCTAGGTTAACTGGTAAGCTGGGCTTGTTCAACCAAATTGCAAGTTTCTGTACAAAAGCAGAATTGCAAAGTTCTACGCCAGCACCCGCTGGAGACCACACAGCACGGTGCGAGCAGCTCAGGCTCTGCACTGCTGCCAACCTCGGGTCTGTTCTGGGGGTGGGGAGAGGCACTGGGGAAGACCTTTTCATCAGGAGTCCCCATCCTTGGAGGTTTCGAAACTCGGCTTAAAAAGTCATGGCCAATCTGGTCTAGCATCGGTGATAGAGGTGCTCCGGTGTCTCTGAAAAGTGCCGCCTATATCTACAGAGTGGAGACTGCAAAGGCAAAGGAGACATCGCTGTGCACAAGCAGTTCACCATGAGCTCCTGGAGCAATGAGAGCAGCTGGGGAACCTGACGGAGGCAGAAAGGAAGGGAGCTTACCTCTGGGCAATGCCAGCAACACCAGCTTGCAAACGCTCTGGCTGTCTGCATGTTTAAAATGTTGTTAGGGGAGAGTCTGAGAAAAAGCCAGGGAACCGATCTGATGGAGAGAAAAATGGCTCACCAGAAGAAGAAAAATAAAGAGTTTGATCTGTTTAACTTCTCAAAGCAGGGATAAAGAAGTGACTGGATGGCACTCTATAAACACATCTACACTATGAAAATGCCGAGTCCTACAAGGGCACTCAAATACACGGGAAGGGAAGGCAAAACGGGAAAGAACAGGTGAGGTATGTGTACGGGCAAATTCAAGGTAGACATAAGACACGGATTTTAACAGTAAGACTGTTAAAACCACAAAGGAAGCAATGCATGCACTGTTTCTTGTCATCGTCAGGCTGAGCTATTGACATAAGTCATTGATTAAAAGAGTCAGTGACATCTAGGTCAGCAGTATACAGGAACCCTGACTAAATGATTTAACCGTGCATTTTAAACACTGTGCCTCATTCCTGCCACCGCTCTTGGAGCTCTTTGCAGTTGTCCAGCATGAGGCAGGGGAGCCGCAGCCCAGCAGAGCGGCCAGCAGCAGCCTCGGCTATCCCGTAACTACAGACGTGGCACCAGTCGCATCTAATGCCGGCGCAGCTCAGCCGTCCCAGGGTGACCTTCATCCCCCAGAGATTTTGGGAGCACAGGCTCCCAGCGATGCTGCCGTTGCCTTGCCGGGGTCACCGCGTTGCAGCTATGCTCATGCTAGCCCAGGCTGTGCGGGACTCCCCGGGAAGGGATGGAGAAGGATGCTACCGCCTCGGGTACAAAATGCAACAGGGATAAATCTGAAAAAACAGGCAGAGAGAGGAGGCAGAGTAGAGACATGCTGAGCGAGGAGCAGAGTACATCTGGAAACACCTGGGGGAGATTTCTGCACAATGTTTTGCAATAAAAAGCATTTTTTACCTGGACGGGGGAGGCAAATAGATGTTCTGAGGAAAACAGAAAAATATAGAAGTGTGAACATAAAACAAGTGTATGGACTTAAAACAACTCAGAAAAAAAATTTACTGCTGCTCTGGACGGTGTTTGCGGCAACCTTTATTTAGCTTGAAACAGGTATCAGGTTTTTCACCTACGTACTTTATTTCTCTTGTGGACAAGGTCACTTCATAAGCAAATGTTTTTGGTTTTGGTTTTTCTTCTGTTGATCTGTAGCAAAGAATTACCAATAAGAACACAAATTTATTTCTTTCTCTGTCAAGGCTGACTCTGTCCTTGGGAGACTTTGGGCCATTTCATGTGCAAAAGTCATAGCATTAAGCTACATTATGCTTGTACCTTTGGGCCAGGTGAGGCTTTCATCTCCTTTGGAGGCTGGGACATTCACAAACATCAGAGACTACAGACACACTAAAGCCGACTGAACTGGCCCTATTTTTTAAGCAGCCAGGGTCAATGCTTTTAAATTCAGAGGTCAGGGATTTAAACCCTGGAGATGGCTCAGCCTGGGACTCTGTTACAGCCCTGGAAAATGAGATGGAATAGGCTCCGAGCTGGAGGGCAAACTGTCTTGCAGGTTACAAAGACAACTTTTGGCAAGTTTAAAAGAAAATAGAAGAAAACAATTAGTGCCAGAAGGGAACAGCTCAGAGACACACCAGCAGGACAGGGGCAAAAGGGGAATTTATTAGGGCATGCCTATTCTCCGCTCAGACAGCAACTTCTGCCCTGGATCATTCCTCAGGGCCTCCGGACCAGCAAGAGCAGGACGAGGTGTCCTCAGCTGAGGCAGAATGACCAGGTTCGGGTGTGTTTACCCTGTTTGAATTAGTTGCCCTATGCTTAGCAAATCTTAAACGGTGCACCCAAATGGGAAGAGGTGGAGAAATGTGTTTGGTGCCTATAGGTCGTGCGAGAGATGCTTAAATCTGCTCTCTGCAATCCGACCGCAGGAATTACACTGCTGAGCACCGAAGATACTGAGCTGCAGCAGCACATCTTGGGGACAAAGGGAATGACTCACTTTCCCACTCCGGTTAACAAAATTCTTCGAGAACTGGCCATGGGACAGCCTGGGTACCCTCAGTCAAGCACTTCAGAAGAAGAGATAGAAAACCCCTTTCACTCCTGCCAAAACACCGCAGATGCCACCTGCTTTGTTGATCGTACTTGTTCTTCGAGGTATACAATGGGTGAAAATCCTTGGGCAGAAGAGGGAAGGGCATTGCAAATGAAGGCTTGGTTTTATAGGATGAAAGGGAAAATCACTTCCGCCCACAGGCATGTGGATTTAGTCCGAATTTCTTTGGGTTTTTTTGTTTGTTTTTTTTTTTTTTTTTTCCCAAATCTTGGGCAAAACTGGTACCTTCACTAGAAATTTAGGATTCATTTCTACATCCAGCCTCATGGCACTACCGACACTTACAACTTTTTTCCCCAGATGTAGCTAAATCTCTGCCTACCCCACTCAAACCTTTCACTCAGTAATATCTGGATAATTGCTGCCTAGGCTGCTCCAGCATCACGAGTTGAATTTTCCAGAGAAGTGATGGAAAAATAAACAGGTCTGAGAAGGTAAAGGGCAGCGCTGCATCTGTGACAGGGATCTGCAAGGCATGAACTGAAGATCAGGGTCTTATGGTGGGTCCTGGGAGCAACCTTCAGGACAAAGCAGGTCCTGCGGGAGATGGCGGCACACGACGGGACAACGGAGATCCCCGGATGGGAGCAACCAGGGGCACCTCCTGCAGCAAGCGCAAGCACTGCACAGCAGATGTTTCTAACTGCAGTCTCATGCGTCGGTGCAAAAACCTATCCTCTAATCTGCAGGGCCCCTCCTTAATCCAGCAAAACTCTCCGTTCACATGCTGGTTCCCTCTCCCGCTGCTCTACAGCCCTGGCAGCTGAATGTCAGTGCGGCTTATCAATGACTCACGAGCAGCCCAGAATATTGATGGGCTGAGAAAAGACTAAGCATCGGGGGTGAGACAGGCTGAAGTAGTTCCCTGGCCTGGAGATGCTGTTCCCCCGCTACACACCATATCTTGCATCTTCTTGCCAGTTGTTTTCTCTTCTAAGGGCTCTAAGGAATGAATATCATTTTATTATTTATCATCATAAATTAATTGAATATCAGATTGGCAGAGGCTACACCACTTCTATAATTAAACCCATTCTCTTCGCCCCTTTCACTTGATCTGGAAGATACAGACAGTTCAGCATGGCTCAGTGAGCACGAAGTGTCCTGCTAGGGAGTAGAGGTACCTAGCTGAAGAAGAAATGCTCTCCTTTCAGGCAGCGTGGAAGAACAAACTTCTTTTAAATCAACTTTTAGGCTTGTTCCGTTCTTATAGTAAGCGCTGCAAATGGTACTAATCTATGAGTTCTTTTCAAAGCACATGGATAAATGCTCTGGTAAACCAGATTACTGCTCCAAGACAGGCTGCAATCAATAACTGCATCAAATAAGGGAATGGTGATCATGAGAGAGGGGCAAAGCCAGCTGCCAGCGCTCAATTCACTGGCTGGTATTGAGAAGGCAGGGCAGAAAGAAAGCGGCCTCAAAGATATTAAGTTCATACAATTTTAATGAAATATAAGTTGCTAGAGAAAGAATCAAGATCCTATTAATGTCCTCACTGATGGGAAGACTGAAGCACAAACTTGGCTTTATTAGCCACGGGAGGACGCAGATGGTATACTGGTGGACTCAACACCATACCGTAAGTGCAGCTACAGCTGGAATCCATCTCTGTTAAATAAAATATAAGCTAGAGATGAACCCAAAGGAAGCTGTGCTGCTTGTTTCCCTCCTCAGGAACTTTTAATTTGTCTATACATCCCTCACACCCCAGCTTTTCCTTCTTCTGCTATCCTGAACCTCCATTTCCTAATGACAGGTCCTTAGTCCCAAGCCAGCTACAGTGACACAAAACCAGAGTGAACCCTATTCCCATCCTACCCTTGTTCCTCTCCCCCAAGGTTGGGTCTGGATGCATGGAATAGTTCAATTATCTCCATATTCCTGGAATGCCCCTGCCAATTAAGTTTTTAATTTTTTGATTGTTTAACTCCTCAATGCAATTTCTTAATGTAATTGCATTTTCTTAAGGACAAAGAAAACTTTGTGATGCCACTCAGCAAGCTTTCGGAGAGGCTGTGTTAAAGGCTGCTGTAACTCGGAGATAGCACCTAATTAATGGGCCTGCCCTGAACACAACATCTCCCCAGAAAAAATGCCGTGTTTTGAGGTTGGCATTTGCTCTATGTCAGAATGAAAAATGATGGAAAATGGTGGCCTTTTAACACTTTAAGATTAGAACACTCATGGGAAGCAAACAAATAAAACAACTTTGACCCCGAAAGCTATGAGGATGTTTCAATATCTGTATTCAGAGAAAAATCTAGGCATCTATTTCTGAAAATTTGGATTTAGAAGATTTCAGCCACTTGTTTCCACCTCCAGTGGTTCAGGTTTGAATAGGTCTTTTCGTTTTTGAAAGGATCTTACCAAAACAACCACTGTGGCTCTGGCACTGCCTTTAAGTGTACACATCAAGATCGCAAAAGCCCAGGTTCGCCAGGCAGCTGGATCTAGACACTGAATTAGGAGGAGTCGTTCTAGCTTGTATAAATACTTATTAACTACACCATTCAGAAAAGGTGCCCAGTAACGAGGATTTCTGTGTGAGATCAAACCCCCTCTCTAAATCGAGTAAAACACGGACTTAAAAATACTAGTCTTTGACATTGCATGCAAATATCCTAACCATTACCCTGTGGCTTGGTGTGAGTCCTTCCGGAACAGTATTGAAAAAAAACCAAACCAAACCAAAACCAAGCAAAGCCAACCCAGAAATCAGTTTCTAAAGCTTTTGTTACACTTTAATCCACCACCAGTCTTTGTTTTGACAAGATAGCTTGCTGAAAACATCGTATTAGATCATCTAACGAGCTGGGGGCTATGATAGCTCTGCTTGTGATTTTGAACATAGCATAATTCAATTGAAAAACAAAACAAAACACGCACTGCAGAAAATGTATCTGCTGCCCTCTCTAATGAAATGTGAGGCTCCCTAAAAATAAAACAAAGCAAATGCAATCACAATACATACACTGGATAGTCCTAAGAACTGCAGTGTCCATTAACGATCGTTACTACCAAGAGGAAAATAAGTCAGTCCTGACCAGTATATACAATACGTCTGCCCAACAATCAACCAGTTGCTGGATTTGGGTCATTTTTGCTGACCTGAATACATGGTTTGGAAAGAACAGACACCAGAGAAAGCAGGAATACAGCAACAAAACCTCCCCAAACTGCTTCCTTTCCTTACTCATCTGAAGGATTCAAAAGGGAGCATACTATTTCAAAGGAAGAAACATCGACAGCGAGCCCCAGCGACGGAGGCAGCAGATGACACTGGAGACAGCAATGGGATAAAACAGCCCCCGCAGAGGAAAGCCAGAGATCCCGGACAGGGGACTTTCGGTACGACCATCTCCAGCCCCTCGCACACAAACCGGAGTCCACCAGGTATGAGAGAACAAGGTGCAGAAATAGAGAAACCGAGCTGAATAAATCTTGTAGGCTAAGATTTCTGTACGTCATGCCTACCGAGTCCCCAAATCAAACGCTGAGATTGAAAAATGGACTTTGAACAATTCTGCACATTTATTTTTAAAAACCTTTGCCTTGGTCTGCTCCTTGAAGGAGGCAGAATCGTTAGCAGCAATCAGCCTCACAATAGCTCAGCTTTCCCTCCTGTGAGAGAAGGGAGTCCCTCGTCTCCACTGCCCATGGCTCCCACTTCCTTCCACCCTACTCCTGCTCACGTGCAAACGCTGGGAGGGATTTGCCACTGGAATTTTTTGTTTTGTTTTTGAGATGGTGGGATGAGCCCTTTGAATTTGCTTGTTCAGTTGTTTCTTAAGACGAAAAATGCCCTTGCACAAAACTCAGGCCACAGTGTTTGCTGAATGCTGCCTCTTTCGGACATCCCCTTCTTTGAGTTGCCTCCAGTCTGGCCAGCAAACGGGCCACCACAACGTGGGGAGAAAGGAGATTCCTGCTTCCCACCCATCTGTGGCTCTCAGAGATACACCCACCACCATTTGAACCCAAATATTCCAGCAGTGCAGCCGGGCAGGTACAAGTCACGCACGCTCCTACGCTGGCATCTCCCCGAAACAGCCTCGCCTCACACCACGGTGCTTCACGCCCTCCTCAGGGACCCCAAAAGGGGTACAGTTGCTGCCATGCTATCGCCCCAAAACCAAGCACCCAAGGTAGGAAACAGCAGAACCCGGCTGCCAGCCCAGAGCCAGCCCCGCGTGAGCAATGAGCCCCAAACCTCAGCCACGGGGCAGCAACACAAGCAGCCACAGGGAAAACAAGAGTTACAAGCTCCTAAAAAGAAATAAGCACACAATATCCCATGTCTTAAACGTGTCTGAAGCCAAATGACTCTGCACTTTAATGGCTAGCATTAAACCAGAGACTTGCTCTGAAATGAAAGCACTGCGAGTAGATCTGCCATAATACAACAGCAGAGAGCCTATTTTTGAGTTCATTTGTATTTTCCTGGTGTTGACCGCTGTGAATAATTTAATCCTCATTCCGAAGACTCCTAATAAGACACTGGCTTTTGAATGAAACAGGCTCTGCTTGTCAAAGTTCGGCCTGGATTTGTATTCAGATGCAATTTCAAATAAATAAATAAATGCACAAATAAATAAATAAACACATAAAGAAAGAATATAGCCTCTGTTTCTGGGGCTGTTTTTTGGACAGCCAGATTTGTCTTCTGTGTCCGGCAATTTTATGCAGAAGGGAATAAAGTCCAACATTTAATTGTTTTCCTCCTCCCACAGGATTCCATAAAATTTTGTTATTTCTTCTAAGTCTGGTTGTTTTTTTCCCAATGTTTTACGCATAATTGCCTTTTTGTTTTCAGTAAATCTATATATTGCTATTCTCTTTCTTCCAGCTGTTCCCTCTACTGTTCTAGTTCATCTACCCTCTCAACCAGTTTTATCAAGCTCTGTTTTATCTCCAAAATTGAATTTTCAAGGTTATCGAAGAAATATGTTTTTCTCTATTTTTCATTTCCTTTCTGAACTCTGCCAGGGCTTGCGTTGGATGAATTTTGGAGCTCTGCATAGTCAGTGGTATTGCTGGGTTTATTCTACCTCATTGCTATGAAAAATATACTGGCACATCCTTCCTGAATGCCTTGTGTTTTCTTTGCTTTTCCCACCATTCTACTCCACAAATCTTACCTCTCTTTTCTGCTAGAGGTGCATCAGCCAAACCACAAGTCCATTACACAGATACCAACTATCTTCCATGATTTGTAACTGGAAGGGAAAACATCTCATTTCAATCCATATCATTACACCCACCTGATATGCATTATCTCATTTTGAAATATTAGATATGGCATAATTTCAGTGAATTTGAAAGTGTAGCAGGTATTAACTAACTGAATCAAAACACATGCCTTAGGATATGTTTCTCAAAACCTCTGGGCAAGTGTGACCCTTCTCGATCATAAAATGAGAATGGAATTTTATCAAATGTCTTTACCTTACTTAAAGAATACAAACAAACATTACTAATAAGCTGAGACCTATTAGGTTAGCCCACAGTGTTTGATTCTCCACCACTAGAACTAGAAGTGTAACTGGTTCCCAGGAAGGGACAAGGCTGTGTATGCATTTTGTACCTTGCAGACACGTGGCACACCTGCAGACACACGGAGGAACCACGTCTTTGATATTTCTGATCATTTCTGTAGAAAGCCTCCAGTTTCTTGCAGCATTCCTGACTGTAACATCTTGTCTTATTTACAAGTCTTTCATAAGACTTCTCCTCTAAAATAGGTCCTGCCCACAGTATCACAAGAATGTAAGACTGGAAGAATACCCTGCATTACCAAACCACTGCCCAGCTATCATACTCAACTAGGCTGTAAACCGTCTGATAAATCTCACTGCTGTCATGATTTAAAATCTGCACGTATTGAAGACCAATTTGTATCTATGTATTCTTGCATCAGCATTGGCTTTTAGAGCTTTAAACAGTTTTTCGCCCTCTGTCAGCCCCATGGTGTACATTCAGAGTGCCATTTGATCTCCTAGTCTTTCCTCAGGAAGATGAAACATGGCAAATTATTACAGTCTCCTCCTGTAACATCAAATCCTGCTTTGCACATTTTCTGTTTTCTGTCTGGCCATCATGAACATGCACTCAAATGCACAGAGGAGGTCTCGATGCTGCCTTACAGAGAGGCTCAGAGGGATATTTGCCTTTACATTGGGCATACGCCTGACACTGCATCCCAGGGTCAGGTTTTCATGCCAGAAATACCTCAGTGATCCCTAAACCAACTCCTGCAGCCAGGCAGACCCTTCTCTACATCCATTTCAAACACTAACAAACAACCCACATAAGCAATACACTTGCCTTGGTCTCCAAGAACAGCCGCTTTCCTGCTGTTTTAACCTCTGCTTTTCTGAAATCACCAAGGTCCTTTCTATACAATAACTATTTTCATCTACATGAGCAATACTTCCAAGGTAGATTTCTGTTAAAGCAGAACAATGAAGTACAGAATACTTCCACAGATTAATCGGAAGCTGGATGGAGATATGGGTATGTACGGAAAGTGGACGCTGGTCCCAAAAGATTGCTTGCTCTCTCACAGCAAATGCAGCAAAGACCAGCGAACGCACTGTCCTCCCCACAGAATAAGCCTCTTCCAGCAAGACTAAGCTGTAACCTCAACCCTGTAACCTCAACCTCTCCACACATGCTCAGCACACCAACCATGCTCATCCTGGACCATGCCGCATGGCACAGCGCCCAGGGGAGTGCGTGTAGGTATGGCCTCAGGTACAGCGAGTGACAAAGGTGATATTACCATACATATGTGCGTGATAACAACATACACATATCAGCACACAGAGCTACCTGAGGTGGTTGGGAACTGGGCGCATTTTTTTAGCTAGAAGCAATCAGCAAGTATACATTGTTGAATTTCAGTCTGATGGGCACTAATTATATATCAGACATGGATAATTTTTTTTCTCAGAAACCCTTCTTGATTTGAAAAGAAAATCAAGGTGGCTCTTAAGAATAGCCATAAACTGCTAATTTCCTCCTTTCACAAAAGAAAAAAAAAATGCAACTATCAAAATTTCTTTTCAAGGAGGCTTTATAAAGGACTGGTCCCAGACTAAGCAATATCCCAAGGGGCACAAAATTTTGAGATGGGTCACAGCAATCATCATCCATAATACATCTAAGAGGAATAAGCTGCTAATTACCAATTTTCAGAAACAAAGCTGTATGAGCTCCTGTGAATGAGTGTGATTTGTTGATTAGTAGGATATAGCTGGATGTGTATAGATTTGTTCTGTGTGAGTATCAATCATGGCATGAATGGCAAAACCCAGGGAAGACATTTCTCAGTCATTTCTGTAGCTCATTTAACATCAATGTTCCTATTCTAGCTCGCCTTTTCACCATCAGCATGTCTACACACTGAAGCACATTAATGTTTTGATCCAGGATCAAACTCTCATGGGTTAGACTGAGTGCCTCAAAGAGGTGCTAAGATGAATATTAGTATTAAAGGGCCGTAGGCTCCTAAGTCCGTATGGTTCAGTAATTACTAGGTGTATGCAGGAGAATCACTACGAAGGTCAACAATATTTCTGAAAACTTTTTATCTCATAACTGACATGACCTGGTGAGAGGGAGCACAGCCAAGAGAAGATCAGGCTGGTTTTGTTACTGGTTCAACGTCTTCATTTGTTTTTGGACCAACAAATTCAGTCTGGTCAAATGTGGACCCAACAGCAAACGGGCTGCCACATCCAAGACCATGAGATCAGAAATAAGCAAGCCAGGTAATACTTTAAAGAGATCTGATTACACCTGGACTAATTGATATCCAAGTCAGAAGTCCAGCAAGGATTCAAATCAATTTTCTCCAAGGCAAATATTAATTCAACTGTTGACCTGTGGGACCAAATTCCTTTCTGGCTTATATGAATAAAACACCAAAATCACTGGAGCTATCTCCATGTTCACCACTACAAAATATGTCTTTTGTATCTTAAAGATATATACCAGGGCAGCATAAAATGGCTTAAAAGAAAATCATTCTAGGTTGATGATATTAAATTAAATAGGAAGTTTTTTCCAGCCAGGATTTATTTTGCTTTGTTCGAGACATAAATCTTCTGGTCCAAAGAAAATGTGAGTACAGTTGTAGATGTACTAAATAATGGCCTCACTAAAGCAATTCAGGGACAAAACCAGAATTACATATGTCCAAAATATAGGAGGCCTCTGTGGGTGTCTGAGCTTATTATGAGTCCTTCTGCGTTTTTTTTCTCCTCTAATCCATTACAAACAGGAGACCGTTTGCTCTCTTAATGAAGCTGAAAACAATAAATACGCAATAAATAAAAGTTACACCAGCGTGGCCTCTTCCATATTGAGCTTTGGTACTCAAAATACAGCAAGAGCATACAAGATATTTGTGAATAAAATCAGTGGCTTTCTTCAAAAAGGCTTGTAGTGTGAGTAACAAGGAGAAGAAATCAGTTGGCTAACTGTAGTGTGGGCTTTAAGGTCTAACATGACACTTTGGTTGAGAATTTCCAGCTCAAGCAGTCAGATGCTAAGGACTAAAGTGGCAAAAAGCACAATTAACTGGGCACATGCACAGGCTGAACTGCACACCCCAGCAATACAACTCTGCAAAGAGCCTAATGAAAAGGAGAGATCGAAGCAAGGAGGGAGATGGTGGGAACTTCCATGATTAGCACCTCCAGGAACCGAAAGATCAAGTACTGACGACTTGGTTAAGAGTCAGTGCCTGAGAAGTCACAAATTTTGGGCCTTCCAGGCTCCATGAAAGACTGGAATGAATTTTAACCTCTATGTGATTAAAGAGAAAAGGCTAGGACTGCCTCAAATCAGGTTGAGGCAGAGGTGATGAACAGGACAGAGGGGACTTGCAAGTGAATTGACCTGGACACTGCAGCCAACTATCTTTTTTGAGACGAAAACCAGAAGACTGTAACTTAGAGGCTCTGGAGAGCAAAAAGCCAACCTAGATCTGCACAAAGGATATGAACAAAAGCACGTGTAGCACATGTGAACTTGAGTTGCGGCTACTCTAATTTTCCTGGTGGCACAATGCAATATCAACAATTTCTTTGCAGTTAATTAGAAAGATGATATATTTTCATTGAGTTTTAGAGCCACACCACACAAATGATATTTGGTACAGAAGAGCCAAGCTCTTTCAGTCCTTTGATGCAGTACGATTTTCTAAAAGAGTTGACCCTCCTCAGATATCAAAAATAATTTACAACTGTAGGAAAAACTGAGCTTAGAAGAACATGAAGGGTACATGCATATTCACACTGGAGGGGCTGGACAAGTGTCAGTCTATAATAATCACTGAAACCTCTTGAGAAGACTGGTGGAGAGCCAGGGAGGTACAAGAAAGTGATCCAATGACAAACCCAATGCCAACCTTGAAAATGGGGGTGGAGTGGGAGGAGGAGCTGGAAAGCTATAGCCTAGACATCTTAATTTCAGTTCCCAGAAACATTCTGCAACAATCCAATAATTTGTGGGCGCTTGGAAGATAACACTGAAATGAGTCACTGTCACTAGGGATTTGTCAACAGCATATCATGTCAAAATAATCTAATCTCCTTCTTTGAGAGTGTAAGAGAGACTGGTAGTTGGGGAGAAATCACTGATATCCCGCATCTTGGCCTGAGCCAGGTGTCTGATGCTTTTGCCGTGACATTGCCATAAGCCAGCCATAGAAGCGTGACCCGCTATGGTGGGGAAATGAGCACAGGGTGGTGTAAAACTCATCAGACAGCCATGCTCACAGAGTCCTTGCCAGAGGTTTCTGGCCAGATCCGAAAGGTGTATTGCAGGAGCCCTGGGGTCTGGCTCTATCCAAGCCAGGTACTTGGACAAGGAAAAAGAGCTGGACAAAGACAGCATGGAAAACCATCAGGTGGGAAAGGGTCTGCAAAATAATGCCTTGGCCTCACAATGGATCACAGCTGAAGAGGAGTCAGCAGGGGCATGCTGCTGTGCTTCAGTCTGCAATGGAAGAACAGGTCTACACTGCAACGCTACACCTCTCCTCTGCCCAGCAGCCACAGGCAGAATGGGCCATAGCTGTGCCCAGGTTGTCCTGGTTTAACCCCAGCCAGCGACTAAGCATCATGCAGCCGCTCACTCACTTCCCCCCCCCAGCGGGACGGGGGAGCGAATCAGGGGAAAAAAAGTAAAACTTATGGGTTGAGATAAGAACAGTTTAATAGAAACTAATAATGATAATACTAATAAAATGGCAATAGTAATAACAAAAAGATTGGAATATGCAAGTGATGCACAAGGCAGTTGCTCACCACCTGCTGACTGATGCCTAGTTAGCCCCCAAGCGGCGATCCCC
>JAOBAS010000037.1:21106151-21140255 GCA_025311575.1 Elanoides forficatus | reverse complement strand
CCAGTTTGGGTCAGCTGCCCTGGCTGTGTCCCCTCCCAACTTCTTGTGCCCCTCCAGCCTTCTCGCTGGCTGGGCATCAGAAGCTGAAAAATCTTTGACTTTAGACTAAACATTACTTAGCACCAACTGAAAACATCAGTGTGTTATCAACATTCTTCTCATAACTAACTAAAAAACCGCAGCACTATACCAGCTACTAGGAAGACAATTAACTCTACCCCAGCTGAAACCAGGACACCAGGCTTGAGACACACTTCAAGAGGGCTAACCTCAAGAAGATGGGGGCTAACCTCAGATAGTATGGATGAAAATAGCAACAGTGATCACATCCAGACAACTCAGTGTGTAAGGAAAACCTGCAGGAAATGGGACCACGACATTTAGAGAAACCCGAAGGCGAACGAGACAACAGTCTAACTAGGTAAGGAGCAGCCCAAAGAGGACAAACTGCTCCCCATCCCCACCGTGGGTTGGATGAAGAGTAAAGAGCTTAAACTGTACAGAGGTCTGAATGGGAAAGAGCTGTAGGGCAGGGTCGGACAGAGCATGTGGAGGCTGAAGAACATTAATAGTTTTGACCAATGCCTTTCAGAAGCCAGGCAGGGCTGTTTTAGGGCAGCTTCCACCAGTGCACCACAGCCACAACACTGGCAATTTCAGAAAGCCCTACGTATGCACACATTAAGAAGAATATATTTTTTGTTAACATAGCTTTACAATTTCAACTCCTTCCAACAGAGCAAGATGTTCGGTTTTCTGGGCTCAGAGTTACAAAGCTTAGTTTGAAAAGGATAATAAAACCCAACAGTCTCTCTTTTCATACCGCCAAAGATTTAAATGGAGTAGATATGTGAAAACGCCTATGTTTTCCCTCTATAGCTCTCAAAGTACAATAGCATGTGTTGAGGGTACCAAAGACAATACAGGGAAAACACATCTAATGAGATCATTCAAGAAGCAATAGGCTTCTTCACCGATGAAAGTGCTTGGCATGGTTTTATGTTGTAAGCCTAAACACATGGTAATTCCCCTTACAAAACAAGTTCTAGAAGAAACTGCATCTGTTGGCCTTTCCAGTGCAAACCACGACCGCCAAGAGAAAAAATAGCCATCCCTCCTTGCAGGGGTCAGTCCCCTGTCATTCCATTGTAACGAAGAGCGGGCATCACTTGTGCCCCTGCCCCTCTGTGTGCAAGGCAGTCCTGCCACAAACAAGAAAATGAGGATAGATACAGTCCATTACTTGTTACAAACAGAGTAAAAAGGAGAAAGTGTACCAATAATAAATCTGAATGATAAAATAAATCTGAATAAGCGGCTACACCTTGAGGGAAACAGTCAATTAAAACAGGGATAAAAACAGCTTTATTGATAAGAATATGTATTAATGGGCATAGTAACTACAAAGGAGCCTGGAAAAGTGAGAAATATGTATCAATTGTCAATGGTTTGAATATATTTTCAAGGGCCTGGACTACCCAGAAATAACAATTCCTCGAAAAAAAAAGAAATAGGATATGCCTCTTCTTTGTTTACTCTCCAAAATTTTTATTTACTGACCCAATAATAAATGAAAGGTGTGAAGTTTCCCTATTATTACGTGGAAAGCTTCTGAATATAAGGAGAGCATGAGAAATCCTGTTACTAGGAATTTTCTGTCGTAAACTCTCCTCAAGAAAGCAACTCGTGCAGCTTACTAAGGCTGCCACCAGCCCGCAAAGACCCTCCATGGCAGATGACTGTGGTCTGCACAGCAAGAAACTGAGGTCAGAGCAGTGCACGGCGTTGCTGCTGGGTAACAACAGGCGTGATTTAAATCTCTTTGCATCAGGAAGAATGATGCTCCCCAGAAGGGCGGCGGAGCTGGGCAGCAAGGCAAAGTGCAAGGAGCACGAGGTTAAATCCAGACCCCGCTAAGCCATTGGCATAGAAGATGCACAACCTACGTGTCCAATGCTCTTTGAAACCCTTCATCCGCCGATGCCGCTGGCAAGAGTCCTATCGTCTTCAGTAATTTAACTCCTAATGTGGTTTTTTTGCTAGGAGGAGAAGAGTATAAGAGGATCTCATGCAACATGGACAACACAGATTTTTCCAAAGCCTGATGGGAGCGACTCAAAGAAGGAGAGTCTCCAAAAAAGCATCCCTGCCCCAGAGCAACAAAGATCCTCCCAGCTTTCACGACATCTCAGTGACTGCTGTAATGAGTTCAGCGTCCTCTGGACTAGCTCCATTAGAAAAACTTGATTATGTACCGGCACAACTGAGGTCTAATTTCATTCCTGCTGCTGAGTGAAAGGAAATGTGCCTGCTGACACCATTTTTTCCTCAGGAAAAATGATTTACAAAACTTCATATTAACACAGTGGACAACATGTCTGAATAATACAAACAAAAATAAAATCTGCCATGAGGGAGTGCAGAGAAAGTGGCAACCTTTCTTTAAATATGTATATAGCCTTAAAAGACTCTATTTTATAAGACACTTAGAGTCACAAAGTCAAACATTCAAAAGTTAGACAGGAAGACAGTGATTTATAGGGCAAAATAAATAATCATGTAAACAAATATATGATGTAACACAGAAGCAGTCACAGACAAAATCAGTTGCGTGCCTATGTCAATCCAAATAACCTTAAACTTTTAATGCTTCACTTTGCAATCACAGTTTTAGTTGAAATGCATATTTCTTTCATTATGGGAGTAAGTCTCCTAATATGGGACAAAAAAAAGGAAATATATTTACCTAGCATCTTATTAAGTTAAAATGACCAGTGGCAGAAAACCTAGCTGAATGGCTAACCTAATTATTCCAATTCACCTTTCCGTGAGTTGGTTGGTTGTCGACTTTGTTACAAATTTGCTTTGGCGAAAGCTCGCGCTTGTGCCTTAACTTTGTGTAACGCTTTTTACAGCCAACATAAGAACACTGCTGGAGAGCATCTTAAATTACTAAGAAAGTAGTAAAGGGGGCAAGAAGAGGTAAATAACTTAAAATGCAAAGACAGGATAAAGGTGTTTGCTGATATTTGTAGTATTTTTTTTTTCTCCCAGCTTATATTTTTAAACTTTTTCCTAACTGAAATATTCTTTCTTATTCTGCTGTGATTATTTCTAAGAATTTCGCTGAATGCCACAAGCCCTAGCATAGAGTCTTACGTATTTCCCTATAAACTTTTTGGTTGTAAGTCTCTGTGTACATCTGCCCTTTGATTCCTATCTCTTAAATAGTTATTAATTGTGAAGCTCGTCTCTTATCATACCGCAACATAGTTTCTTTAAAATAGGACATGGCCTCATGCACAATACAAAGCCAGAAGAAAACCTTTGGTCTTGAAAATACCACATGTAGGAAATAAAGCTCCATGGACAGTCCACTGTCCTTCCCATTAGCTCTCAGAAGCCCATGGAAGCCTTTCCAAGAAACAACTGGAGTACCTCCCCTCCCCGCTACGCAATTAGGAAGAAAGCTCCAATGTCAGTGAGTCCTCCTGGAAATCATGAAACCAGTACCCCACAAACGAGGGCAGCGAGAGCAGTCACAGCTCTGCAGCACTTCAGCACGGCCATGAAGTGGGAGGGAGCATCACTCTCACCCTGGAAGCTCCTCACCCCGAAAAAGCCCCGAGCGCGACTCAGACAGCAGATGGATGTCCCTGGGTGTCCCAGACCTTCAGGGATACCAAATCTGTGTAAAGGCCAGGGAGTTTATCTAACAGCATGTGCACCCTCCTCTATAGCTTCTCTGGTGCTGGATCCACCCTGTTTCCCAGGAATTTCCACAGCCTGTCCACCCACCTGCATTAGTCATAAAACTATTACAAAAGGCACCATTTATCCAATCCCCAAACCTATGCTGGGAAGAAGCAGGGTGAAACATCACAGAAAGGTGCTGGTCTCACTCAATGTACGAGAGGGGAAAGACGCACGTACGAGACCTTCCTGGCTTTCGGAAGGTTACGTTTATACTGGAGGTCTCCTGCCCAGCTTGGTGGCATTTAGGATCAGAGCATCCACGTGCTCTGCGGGGGGACAATCTTCTCCTTGCATGGACATGAAACAAACCCAAACTCCACCACATTTCAACCTCCCGTTTATGTGCATTGAAGGTTTTTAATGGAACACAGATGCTGTTTGCTTCATGCTGATCCTCCCTCTCTTGAGTTTCAAGGGGATAGCTTAGCTTCATGGAGCAAACTTGAAACAGCTGGAAGTACTGATATGCCAGCATCAGCAGAAAGCTACCATGGTTAAGAGAGAGCAAGTTTCTGTGAACAAACCTGACAGAAATACTGATGGATTAAAAAGTGCCATTCTCCCAAGATTATCAATTTGACTACTGAGATCCTGGATGCCATTTCCAGGAGAAGTAGAGCATTCAAAGACAACCTATTCTGATTCTTCATATTTTAAATATTTTAAGATATGCAACATTTACATCTACTCCCATTCCTCCTCTCATTCTCACTCCTTAAAAAAACAAAAACCTTTTTGTCTAGAAGACTGTCTTTGGTCTTGCCCTCAGACACTGCTGTGAACTGCTCCGTGGTGCAAGACTATCTTCTACACAACCAATTGTCAAAAAACCCCTCTATGAATAATTCATTTTTTTCCAATAACATCTATGTTTATGCTGCAGGTTCTGGGGTACTCACTGCTATGCCGTCTTTTGGAATTTCTAACAAGAAAAAGATACCTCTCAGGAGGTTCTCTCAGCAACTATAGTTTTAATATTAAATAAGAAAAAATTCAAATGATCTCATTCTCATTTACAATTTTCCATGTTGCCTGTGTTTGCATATTCATTACTTCTCCGGGTCACTAGACACACATTGCCTTTGACCTTGCTAATGTCAAAAAGCTCCTACTGCTTTACTGATCAAGCCATCAGTTATTTCCATATATTTTTCCACCCTTGCTCCATTCAGAAAAAATTACATAAAAAGCCATAATAGCTTATGCACTATGCTGAAATCATTCTCTATCAGCTTTCACGGAGGATTTTATAGAAGATATTTTGACCACTGTTTTACATAAAAGCAGTAAGAGAGTTTTCTGGAAAATTTCTAGTCTAAGAACTAAGGAGCTAGGAACTCTACCCATAGGTTGAACATAAGAACAGTGGTAAAAATATCTCAACTGCCTAAATATATATCACCATAGGGCAGACCGAATCTTTAGGCTCAGGTAGGCAGCATGGATCTGTGCCATATGAAAGCAACCCTGGAAAAAACCTGCAACCCAGGGATGAGGAGTTCTTCCAACACAACACACCAGGATGGAGAAAGCAACTTCAGAAAGCAAACCAAACTGATAAAGGCAAATGGGAGCAACATATATTTTGAGGTTTTGAAGTTGTTAGGGTCATTATTAATTCCCATTCTCCAAAAAGACATGAAAAATGGCCCAGAAATATAATAGTAGCAAGGCCCAGTTCTAGTCCTCTTTTAGCCTGCCCTCTCTCCCACCACGAACAGCCGAAATCAAAACCAAATCCTATCTACAGAGAAGGAATTCGTTCAGAAAGCAGTAAGCCCAACAGTTTGGGAATGTATTGGGTTATATAACACTTGTCCTGAATACTAATCAGCTTCTTCCACGCAAATCTTCAATCATAACATAAGGAAAAAAAAAAAAAAGCATAACTGTGATGTAAATAATATGAACGTAAAATGTAAATACTGATTGCCTTTATCATTTCAACCTGCTTAAAAATAGCTGTCAATGATTATTTAAAAATAAAGACATTTTCCCCATTCAATTACTCTTCTCATCTATGGAGATTCCCTGACTACCCCCTTTTTAATACATTTTCACAGTTAAAATTTTATAAGGAGATTTGAAAATCTAGAATGTTTCACTCTCTAGGAGTTTTACTTGCACTCCTGATCCCCACTCACGAAACAATACCATCAACGCGCCTGGCTCTGCCCAGCAATACGAATGAAAACTTGGAATGCAAAAATATTCCTAAGTAATGAGCTGTTGTCATGGCCCCGGGAACCACAGGGCACGTTCCTCTGGAGCTGAGACTCACTGTGAACATCTCCAAACTAGAGCAGTGATCCCGGTCTCCGTCCCCCTTCCTGCCCATCCCCACTCCCTGCAGGGCTTTGTCCACCCAGCTTCAAAAACTCCATCCATGGACTCAGAATCCGTAAGCCTCCTGGCAAATTACTGCAGGGATTAGCCACCCTACCTGTTTAAAAGTTTCTCATAATTATTTTCCTAAATCTCCAAGAGTTTTAAGCTCATTAATTCTAGTTCTATTTTGGATGGAGAACACTTTGTTCCTTTCTTTTGCAACAACCTTTTATTTCATTATTAATATAATATATAATATTTACACATAAATATTTCAGCAGGCACATATTTAGACAGTCACAGAATAGATATGGCAATTTTTCTGAGCTGCCAAATTGCCTGTCTAAAGCATAAAAGGTTATTTTTTCCCATCCTCAGCTGCAAAAAACATCTACAATCAAAGCAAAGCGGACCCAGTTCTGAACTCTCCTGCCGATGCAAAACCCGAACAACTAATTTATGCCCCACTGATACACTGCAGATTTGCAATGATGCACCTGAGATCATAATTCAGCCTCATATTTCTTACTAATTAGCTCTGTTCCATTTCAGATATAATCCCTGAAGAACGTTCCCCTTCAGCGTGATTTCATTAGTTGTTTAGAATTTATTACTGACTAGGAATGACATACATAAACTGGAACTCAAACTGAAAGGAAAATTCAGAGCATCACAATGTGGCCAACTGCTCTGCTAACCAGGTTACCATGAAATATCTTTGATATTTTAAGAGGCTTTACAACTACTTGGAGACCAATGCATTTGGAAAACAGTTTATATTATAAACAATATTTTATGTAGCACCGAAGTAAAACTGGAGCATATAAAACGCAAGCCCAACAGGCAGCAATGTCCACTGTGAAAAATGATTCTATCCTTCCTGCTATCATCACTTGATAAGGTACACGATGTAAACATTTGATTATATTGTACCTGATGGCATTTTTATTTCCCAAGCACTCTCTTCCAGCAGTAAAAGTGGTGCATTTAAATTATTACTGGATTGCATCCCGTCTGCCAACAGCAGGCATTTTTATTTTTTTCCTAACTTTTATTTATTCAAATTTGCACACAAGAAAATGGTCGGCGCTGCGAGCAGGTGCAGAGCTCCGAGCATTGTCACTGCACCTAATTCCCACTTTCCACTTGTCTGTCTTAGTGCCCTTCTGAAACTGAACTGGGACAAGCCGCCTGTAGGAGCCCATGTCTGGAACAGCCCTCCCTTTTCAGATGCCACCCTCTCAACTCAGAGCAAGGAAGCCACGTCCTAGAGACCTTTGTGGGCTCACGGCAGGAAGGTTCATGGCCTGCAGGGCTTCTGATGGGTCCCCCAAGGGCAGGCACAAGCTGGGGCTCCATCTGGACCAGCATCTTCCATGTTTGAGCACCAGCTTTGGGGGAAACGAGCAGCGCGTCTTGCAGCACCAAAGCAATATCGACAGTGCCGTTGCACGAGCACTTTAAGTCACCACGAGCCAGCACAGGTCTCTAAACAGCCACATACGTGCCTCCTCTGCCCCACTCGGCATCCCTTTCCCACACACAGGCACAGGGCAAACCGCACTTGGGAGACGAACTAGTTAAACCCTGGCACTGGTGCCGCGCGAGGCTGATTTTGCACGGTGAGCCCAGGCCCCCCAGTGAACTGCTCACGTCATTTAAACCTGCTGAAGGGATCCTCCCGGACCCAGCAAATGGCCTTCCCCATGCAAAAAGCTCTCCAAAATGTAGAAGGAAGATAGAGAAGGATCAATGCTGTTCTCTGAAGGGCTCGTACATCGATGGTACTATAGCTGACAGCACTTTCAGAAGAGCCTAGTCGTGGGTAAGAAACAGGCAGAAGGTCCCTGCAAAGGCAGGCGCAAAGGAGCCGGCTGCACAGCAAACCGGGCTATTTGGTGCTGCCGGCTCCTCTCCAGGGCAGGGACACCAAGACAACATCCACAGGTCCTTCAAAAACCTCTGCTCTCCAAGGGCTGTCTCTGCTTGCACGGCTCCCGGGGAACCTGCGCCGGCAGGACTTCACAGACCAGGCTCTGCTGATGACTTACCTACGATGACAGACCTCCCCCAGCTCTGTCCCTAACATCACAGCTAGCTTCAGCCTTCTTTTATTCTGTGGGGAAAGGCAAGGAGGAGCGAGAAATGAACTCAAGCAGTTCCCGGAGTAGTCTTTTACTCCTCTTCTTCCCCCAGAGGTCTCCTCCAGTCTCCCACGGGAGGTGGACACTACAGTAACAACAGCAACCAAATCCCACCGAAGATGTTTAGCTTTTCCTGCTGCTGGTGCCGTACTTTCGTGATCCTAATTAATCTCTCAGAGAAAAGCTAGCAGCGCTCACAAAATCTGCCAAACAATAAAGATCAAAGTCAGTAAAGCCCATAGCTCGTGATGAGCGCCAACACACCTAAGAGAAAACACCACAGGATAACAATAGCAATAAGGATACAAGATTTAATGATCAAATCAGATATTGCATGTCTTTCATTACTACAGCATCCTCAGAATCTCATCTCCAAAACCTCTAGGGTAGGAACTGTTATCTCTATTTTACAGATAGGGAACTGGGATAAAGGAAAACCATCCCAGACATTTTCCTTAGGACAGGCTCTGCTGCTTTCTGAGGACGTTTCACTCTCCACAGCCACACAGGGAGCACAGGTACCTAACATTCGGATGGTTAAAATTTTCAGTTCAGTTCCTTTCTAAAGCCTACTCAATTAGACCTTTGCTGTATTTTACTGTTGAGCAAACACTTCAGGACGTGACAAGGATCGCATGATGTACCGAAAAGCACACCGACCGCGTCTTGTCCAGCAGACCTGGGCTAGGAGACATGAGTCTTCCTTTACTTTGGTTGCCCATCATGCATTTTCATCTTCCTATTAGAATTCTTAGAATTTGATGGTAAGCATGAAAAACCAAAAATCTTAAACCACAACTTGAGGCCAAACTGTGACAAAGCACAGAAAGCAGCCTTTTTCCCAGAGAACTCACAGTTCGGGATCCTGGCATCACTGAGCATGGGGTTGAGAGGATGGCAGAGGAAAAGAGAGGTGAGGAAAAGCAAAACTCTGTTAAAACTGGTCAGAAGAACTGAGAATAGGTCAGATTAAAAAAAACGCCTTTATCTTTGAATTTATCTTTAATTTTTCTTTAGTTTGAACCAACAGATATGACCTAGAGCAGTAGTTCCACTGAAAGATTTGCCCTGTGGGAAAAAACAAACTAATATGCCACTTTGGTGAGACAGAAAGTCCTACTCTCACAAGTAGAAACTCTTCTGACACCCCAGAGAATGCAAATGTACCCAGCTACCAACATCCACGAACATATCTGCTTACACACCCATGCACCATATACAAAGTCAAATCAATGAGTTATTATATAAATAAAAGTGTTTCATTAAATATCTTTCCCTGTTTATAACCGATAGAAGCATCTAAAATAAATATTACAAAATTACTGAAAAGAACTGATTTTTATGACAATTGAACAAATGCTGTGCTAGTTATGGAAATGATGATGAAGTTGATATGAACACGTGGTACTTTCCTCCCGCAAGAAAAATAATCAAAGCGTTATATATCTGCTTTGTCCATTCGTCTCCAAATTGTCACTTGCTAGGATCTGAGTAAAGTGAGTAAAAATCTAAACAAAAGCAGATTAAAGGAAAATCTCCTGTAAATACCTGTTATACTCCTGCTTATAATAACCATTTTCAAGTCCTGTCTCTCATCTCTTTCAGAATATGTGAACCACTGCATCTAATGCAGCACTAAAAATACATAAAACCAGAGCTTTTTTCCCACCAGTAAAATAATCGCAATCCCAGCAATGCATCCACCAGCCTTTGGAATTCAGTGGGAGTCATCCCACTGGGTCCACCAGGGACTGGCCCAGGTCCTGAAGAAGTGCAGCTGGTGGGAAGTCCTCATCCATATCCTGGGAAACATTCCCCAAGACCCAGACTCAACCATCCCTTCCTCTAACAAATAACAGCACCTGCTTAAAAGCTTTGAAGTGGAGACCAGAATAAATGATGCCGAGCCCACTGGATAAATAGAAGAGTTTCTAAGACTGCGACAGACTTGAAATAAAGTCTTCCAGGGCAAGATGTGGGACACATCACAGCTGTTACACTGAGCCACGTCAAGAGTGCTTCTGAATACTTGTTCTTCCAGCATCCCCCAGTGAACTGAGCTTCTGAGGATTTAAAAAAAAAAAAAAGAAAAGCAAACAAAGCTGAAAATTACTTTTATTACCGGAAAACACATGAAACAGAGCTCCTTCTGGGCTCATAACGCTCCTGAGGAATGAGATGAGAATGTCTTGGCACCGGGGATGGACAGCCAGCTTGTCCTGGCCATTACTTTGTGGGTTTGCGGTTTGTAACTGCTGGAGTGGATTTACCTCTAGAGGCTTCCCACTGAAGGTCTTGCTTTATCGGGAACACCCTCCACACGCGTATTTGTACATGAACTGAATTACCTGAAGAAGCTTCTATCATCCACATGCCCATTATCCACACATCATTGCAACCAACCCAAACCAGGATGTTATAATAACCATGCTGGAGTATGTATGGACATATGGAAAAGATGATGGACACTGACAAAAAGAGAATATAAACTAAAAGGCTAAGATGGAGGATCCAAGTGGCCAGAAAACAAAATCTTTTCTAGTTCTCACAGCAAATCACTGACAGAGAAGAGGAAAGAAGCCACTTTCCCTCCTCCTTGTTCATGAGGACCATTGCTCCACTGTTTATATAGCGGTTCTTGTTCGCAGATTCACCGGGGAGTCTGCAAATCAGCTCTTACTGAGTTTACTATTCATGTTTCCTCTCTGCCGTTCAAGATCATCAAGGCCTGCAACACCAAACAGGCCAATCTTTACTCCAAGCTGTGCAAAAATCTTGCAAATTATCACCTTTCTCACCCATCACTGGTGTTCTCTGAGGAACTAGTCCTAGTCAACCATTGCTATGAGCGGCGTTGCTGCTGTCCTCCTGAGCTGTCTCAACCCAGTGTCCCGAGAGCAACAGGCTGGGGAGTATCCCAGCAAGTTGCCACAAAAACCCTGTTTTTCTCTAATTTTTAACCATACTGAGCAATCTTGTGTTTTTAACATTTGCAATGGATAGCAGAGAGATGTCCCAGCAAAGCTGTGGTAGCCAAAATATACCACACCCAGCCTCTGTGCACACACCTGATAAACTGCAGCAACCAAAAATCCCTGCAATGGTTTTGTGCTGCTGCTCTCTGCGTTTTCCCCAGCATCAACCCCTCCTCTCTCACACCGTTCATGCCGCGAGGGCGCAGGACACAGTACCACCAGCTCTATCAGCCCTGACAATGACCTGAGCCCTGGTGACATGGCCATTTACAGGACAGACTTGGGACCCCGTCCATATATCCTACATTCTGCCCTTCCGTGTCTTTCATCTTCCACCCTTTCATGACATTTACCTTCTGCAAATCACCTTTTCTGTGCAGCTAAAATTAAACACCTATAATGATGACGGCTTGTTACAGATGTGAAAGAGAAGCTGTGTGTCATCAGGAGTAGTCCTAGTGATGATAACCACAAAAGCTATTATCAGAATAACCACGATCCTAGTAATAATGACATAAGTAAAAATTCTTGTGTCAGCGAGGGCTCCCCAGTGCCACCACAGCTCTGAATTAAGGCGGCTCATGCAGGCTGGTCCAGCCCGTTCGTACAGGAGCCAGTCTTCCCTAAAACGATCCATCTGCTTTGAAAGTGCCATCGGTAGGTGACTAATCCCCTCATGGTCCTTTTATGCTCCCCAGGGAAAGACAGACCTCTCTGGAGGATGATCTAAGATCCAAGTCATTTTCTGCAATCTCTAGAGAAGGAGCCAAACCCCCCTCTGCTTCCAGTTGAGATACATCAGTGCAGGTGGGATGAAGGCAGTCCTAATGCAGATGAACCCACAACCAGAAAGCCCAAGCGAGAAGGCTCCAGCTTGCCCCCAGGCTTGACTCTCAGGAGGCTCTTGGTGTCATTAATCCACGTGACTGCTGGCTGGGACAGAAGTATGCTTTGATAAAAAGCTGTGCCGGCATACCAGTAAATAGCTCTGATGAAAGCGCTGTAGATACCACAACATGTAATCAAGTGCATAAATAATTTGTTATACAACAGACCTTGGAAACAACAAATCAGTTGATTATTAGTAATAACTATCTATATTGCAGCATCTCATCCCCGGAGGCCCCAAAGGAGGTCAGTTGTGCTGAGCGCAGAACACTGCTAAAAAGCAAATCTGCCATAATATTTGGGCATCTGAAACTGGAATAAACGAGGGCTGCACAAGTCACTTTATAAAAAAAAGCGAAAATAAGTACCAACAATAAAACAAACACATGAAAGTCATTTAGTGAATATCTTTATCAGATACACAGCAACAAAGAATGGCTCAATATTCCACATAAACCATATCAAACCAGACTTTTCATTTTCCAATAATACACACTGAGCATTTCCAAAATAATTGATTTCCCCTTATGTTTTCCTTCTTATTCCTGATGCTGCTGGTTCACATTCAGAGTCAGATCTGCACGCAGATCTGCATGCAGATCAGCTAAGATGGAACAGCTCTTTCTCTCATTTTTTTCTTCTTGTTTTACACAGTATCAGCAAATGAGATCAGTATCAGATCTGCATTTATAGAAATATGTCCTCCTATCTCATGTGTTTGTTCCTGTGTCAAGAAATTTAAAGCTAGGCATTGGGAAAATAATGATTGCCTCACGCTTTTTTTTTTTATATAAATGGGACTCCTATGTCATTTTTACTTCTATATTTACATTAAAATAATGGATTTGGGGAACTACAGAGAGAAGCAACACAGCATCAAAAACATAACAACCATAAGACTCTTGCTGCTGTGTATTTAGGGGAGAAATAAATCAACTTCTTTTTCTCAGCAAAACCAGATGGAAAGAAAAATAAGGGTCTACTTACACTGTACAATGAGCTGTACCAAAGCTTCTCTGGGTTTCACATTAAACCCATTGTATTGGCTGGTCTGGCACCTGTAGGTTCCCGTCATCTCCCTGGACACATTCACTATCCTCAGGATCCCATCGTAGCTCTCCGTCTGCATCGCCCCGTCCGGCATCGCGACCTCCTTGTCCGCTCGGGACCAGAGAATGATAGGCTTGGGCTTCCCTGTCACCTGGCACTGCAGCTCGATCGTGTCCCCTTCCCGGGTGACCAGGGGTGACTTTTCTTGAGGAACAGTCAAATTGGGTGGGACTTCAAAAGAGAAAAAGAGACGGTTTAACCATTAGCATTACAGAGACATCAGGTGGCTTTCTTGCTTGTTACAGTCATAATTGTATATCTAGAAGGGATTTATACACAGACAGCAATGCATATTGACTACATATATTGGAAGACTGTGCAGTGCTACTATATTTATGAGACAAGGTCCTCGGCTGCTTGAAGTGGTTAAAACAAAATTTAACAGCCCCAGCTACGACACTTGCCTCCCTGTGTGTCTCTGACATGCCAATATGCCGTACCAGTGTACATCAGCGCATTTGGACCACCGGTCACAGCTGGCACTTTATCACTGCAAGTTATGGCTTTCCTTTTTATGAGTATTTGGCACTAAAAACCTTTCTTTATAACAGGCTGGCTGCTGATTTTATCCAGCTCTTAATGGCCACGCAATGAGGAAGAATCGTGCCAATTCAGAAATCAGCTCAGAATTCAACACCTGAAACCGAAAGGCAGTTGGCACCTTTCTATCACAGGAGGTTTATCAAAGTGGTATTTTTTTCCTGGAAGGAATATGTGAGCAACTGTTTCCAGGGGGAGTTAGCCCCTTGGAGCAGGAGTGAGCACAGCGAGCAGTGATGCCCACGGACCCATCCTTCCTCCTCTCCACAGTCTTGCAAGAGTGAGACTTTCTAATTGCCCCCAGTGCCTCTCCAAATTATCAGTCACGGCTCTGGATCACCAGTCCTCGGCAGGGAGGAGGAGAGCTCACTTGCCACAGAAGGGATGCTGCTGTGCGAGGTGCTCAATCAGGACAGAAATGGCACGGCAGCCCGGCAAAGGCATCGGTGTTTGCATGATGGGCATCCCAGCGAGCTTCCACCATCGGTCCCATCAGAGGCAGCCCCTCTGCCTCAGTCCTTTTGGTGATGGCATTTAATAATTAGAAAGCACTGCAAGCTCCGCCAACCTGACGAGAATGGTTTTGCCATGTCCAATTATCGTTCCCATCTCATCATACCTATATTGCGTTTATAGCCAATTTCTTACTCCTCTCTTAGTGCAACACGAATGAAAGCGCCGTCTCCGAAGCTGCCTCTGATCTCCAGATCACACATGTTGCCTTCGGCACCGTGGCCCCTTGCTTAGCGGGAGGGCGCAGGCTGCCGTGTGGTGGGTGAAGATATGGAAAAGCCTGATTTAATCACTGCCCACCCTCTCTTTCCTTTCGTGCCTTCTGAAAACTGGGCTGCCTTTATGGGTCTTCTGTTCTGAATCACATAGAGAGATGCTTTCTGTTTTAAAACAGTCCCTCCTAGGAGCATTACCTCTCCACGCTGTCCTGCCCTCAACTGCTTTGCTTCAATGCCAGGACTGACAAAATACAGCCTGTACCGTAACTCCTGTCCGCAGGAAAAAATAATCAAAGGCTACTTTCAGGCCCCCAGAGACAGAAACAGCAGACTTGTACCGGTGAGAAACAGTTCCAGTTTTCCCCTGGGATCTACCCTGTGTCTGCAGACCTCATAAGCCTGCTAGGAATCAGAGCTTAAGTCAGGGACTTTCATAGGTACCAAAACGCTGTTTTCAGCTGTTTTGAAGGCTTTAATAGCTCCTTCTGAATCTGGTGGGACATGCAAAAGTGGAAATAACTTTTTCCACAGGAGAGTAAAGGAAAAAATATTTTATACTTCAAAAAAAGAAGAAGAAAAAAAAATTAAAAGAGAAAGACTGCTTAATAAAACATTCCCAACATTAATAAAACATTCTTGTTTTTCAGTTATGCCCGTGTGTGCCATAGCAGGTCCTGAGCCCAGGCCAGTGTCCCTGAGACCTGGATCACTTGGAGGGAGCCCAGAGGAGAACCACCCCAGGAAGGTGCCCAAAAGCCCCTGGTGAGGAAGGGCTGCAGGACACGAGATGGTCCACCCCAGCAAAGGGAGGGTGTTACAAAGCCATGGAAGCAGTCTTGTCAGAGCTCTACCAGAGCTCAGAGAAAAAATACAGAGGGAAAAGGATGCTGAAGGTGGCGAGGGATGAGACAGAAGGAGCACGGGTGCTGCTCTGTGGTTCTTCAAGCTATTCTGACTGCATTTCTCCATCAACGTGTGCCCTTGCCTCTCCCTCATTTCTACAGCCCACACTCTTGCTGTGCAGTACACGGTACTTGTGCTGGACCTGCACCAGCCAGGTGCTTGTGGTGGGATTCCTCCACCTTCTCTCCTGAAAACCAGCACATCAGATAGATACCAAATGGCCACTTTCTAAAGCAATGCTCTATGAAAACACAGACTAAACTGGGAAAAAGATATTGTTCCAACAGGGAAAACACAGTTTAAAGAGAAAGGTTTGAAAGCACACTGTGTGCTGCCTGCCTGCAGGAAGGAGCCTCCTTCTGAACATTTTTTTTCCAGCTCACCTGGCTTGTGGCTTCTCAGCTTAGTTCAAATAACACACAGATCTGGATCAGTAAAAAAATTTACTTTGTCCCTTCCCCCCTGGGCAGTGGATCTGTTCCCTGCTGTGAATGCGCTCAGATCAAAGCATGTCCCAATTGGTACGGATGCTGCAGGCTCCCTCGTAGCTCTCCTCTCCCTCCCTGCCCCTGCGGCATCTCCAGCTGCCCCGGGGAAGCACAACCTTCTCCCGTCTCAGGGATTCACTGACCGTGAGAACCGTGAGGCCAAGACTGTGGGGTCACAGCCCTCAAACAAAATATCTGCTATCAAGAGGGAGAAGGTCTGCTATCTGCTATGTACCAGCCTACAGCACTATCTATAGTTCTGCTTGCAACCCCATGGTCCAGATGGGTCCAGGACATGAGTTTTCCCTTTGGTAGTTGTCCGTGTAGACCTGTTTCTGGACATGTTGTACTGGCAGCCTGTTCCACACTCCATTCTTTTCAGACTGCCAGAGCAACAGGTCTGGACTATTAAATCACACCCTGTCTTAGCCTCAGAAATCACCCACTTTCTGGCTGGAGCAAGGGCTGTAACTTCTCATCTCAAGCACTGAGCCAGGAGCAAGACTTGCCTTTGGCACAGCAAGCGGCCCTGTGCAAATGCTGCCTGTGAAGGCAACATATGACAGAAGAGAGACAAAAAATGAGAGAGAAGGCAGAAAAGCCAGCTTCATGGGTGGAGGCTGACCCAACACTGTGCTTGAAACAGGGATGGGATACAAATAAATTGAGGAGCTGCTCCCTAGATATCCACAACGTTGCTCTCGTTTAAGAAACTCCACTAAGCTCATCACGGGAGGAGCAAACAGACAAATTTAGTGCATCCAGGATGTGGATCTAGAGGGGAACAGGGGCAGAGATGCAGAGTGCAGCTGGGGACTTCTGAAGACTTGCTTCCCATGCAGCTGCACTGCGGGGATGCAGGACGGCACCAGCCCTGAGCTCCAGCGCTGGGAGCCTGCCAGCTGCAAGAAACAGCATCTCAGACCAAGAGGCGAGGGTAATTCAGAAATTTGTACACAGAGCAAACTATGAATCATATAAGGAAGAAACAAGGAAAGAATGCACCCTGCTTCTCAGGGTCACATGTAGCTTCTGGAGGCATTTGAGAGGAAGGAGAGTGAATGGCACAGGACACACATCTTTGAGGGGAAAAAAAAAAGATGCATGCCAAAAAGGTCCTGTGCAACTGTGAGCGAGTAATTTACCCTCTCTTTAACTCAGTTTTCTTTCTGAAAAATAGAGATAACTGTACTGAAAAAACTGCAGACAGCCAAGATAAGGACCATAGACTATGAGGTCTGCAGGCAGGCTGATAAGATAGGCTGTATCAGTACCCCAGATGGAAAGATACCTTAAAATACCCTGACTCATCTTCTCCTGTGCCATTTTGCAGCACAACCAGTATCTGTCACGTTGTAAGCCAGTTAATGTATTATTATGGTTTACTGTATTTATTAATGTTCTTGTTACTGGAAACAGAGAAGGCGAGAGGAGGGACAAGGCCATCTATTAAAACAAATAATTTCATGGGCAATACCATAAATAAGAAGCCTGTCTGCAGCTTTCATGTATCACATTTGACTGACAGTGCCCAAGACAGTGAGCTCCCATGAAGTATTTCTCTGCCCCCACCACAGCGGTTATGGCTAAGGGTCCCCGTTAACTCAGATGCTGATTCTCTACTGTCTAATTAGGAAGAAGGACAGCACTGAACCTTTGCTCAGGGAGGAGTTTTGCTAGGGTTTCCCTTTTTATACCCACCTATTTATTTTTACAAACTTGCAGGTACTTAATTATCTCCGAGACGTCTATTCTGCTGTCAAATTTGGCTTAAATTAGCTAGAGGGTCAAAAAATATCAGGGGGTGTGGGGGATTGTGACACACCAACTGACAGGCACTGGCAGCCTGATCATGTATGACTTGTTTTCATAAGCAATAAGGCTAAAAAAAAAGCCACAAAAGATACTCAAATCAATGCAATGCCCACAGAGAAATCAAGAAGATGGCGGTGGAGAGGGGGAGAGCTAGAGAATTGAGGAGAAAATAGTAATTCGAAGTTTTTCTTCCCTTACTACAACCCAAGACATAGGGAAGCCCCAGGACCAGGGACCAGGCAGTTGAGCCTGCTGTGGAGGAGGACCTGGCAAGTCTACGTGAGCAAGGGTATAGAAACACAGAATCATAAAATCATTTAGGTTGGAAAAGACCCTTAAGATCATCGAGTCCAACCTAACACTGCCAAGTCCACCACTCAACTATGTCCCTAAGCACCACATCTACCCATCTTTTAAATACCTCCAGGGATGGTGACTCCACCACTTCCCCGGGCAGCCTGTTCCAACGCTTGACAACCCTTTCGGTGAAGAATTTTTTCCTAATATCCAATCTAAACCTCCCCAGCACAACTTGAGGCTGTTTCCTCTCATCCCACCACTGGTTACTAGAAGCAAGAATGCCTGAGCAAGGGTGCAGAAGCAAAGGTGAATGGGCAAAGCTGCATGAAGAAGGATGCACAAGCAAAGGTGCATGAACAAGGGCGCACAAGCAAAGGTGAAGGAGCGAAGGTGCATGAACAAGGGTGCACGAGCAAAGGTGCAAGGGTGCGCAAGCAAACACGCACGAACATGGGCGTGCTAGCAAAGGTGCTGCCAGCGGGGCGAGCAGAGGGGGGTGCCAGCCGAGCAAGCAGAAGTGCCAGGCAAGCGAGCAGGGTGCTGCCAGCTGTGGCGGGGTGCTGCCAGCTGTGTCAGGGTGCTGCCGGCCGTGTTGGGGTATTGCCAGCTGTGGCGGGGTGCTGCCAGCTGTGCCAGCCTCCCTCTCCCGGCAGGTGCTGCTGTGGCACAAGCAGAGTCTCGGAGGGGGCTCAGCCCTCCCCGCTGAGGCATCAGCATGTCTCCTGCAGCACCAGCTACAGAGCCTGCTGCAAATAAAGGTCAATTCTGTTTCTGCTTGTGCAGAATAATAAATTAGCTAAACTCTATATTTGAAACAACAAACATTACCTTATTCATGCAGCAAGTGGCTTAAAACAGAAGTTAATACTCTTAGCAGTTAAATCTGTTTCCTAAAGTAGGGGGTTATCACTTGAAAAACAAAAGCGTTAGTAACACTAAAGTAGCACCTACTTTAAAACCACATAGTATTATCCTTTGAAATTGGTAGAGGCGCACGCATACAAAAGGGCTACTGTTGATATATGTCCACTCCTGGCTCTTAAATAAAATAGTCTGAGACAACTTTTGCCACCGAAAGTCACTGACTCACCAGAAGGTCAGATGGCAGAAGGTATCGCTGTATTCTTGTCCTCTTTTTTTTTGTTAAACTGCTCCCTAGGCAGATGTGTCTGTTACCGGAGATAGGAAACCAGACTAGACCCTTCCATCTGATCTCCTGTGGTAGTTCTACTGTAATTCCATAGGATCCTTGATCCAGCACAGTCACTGTGTCTATAGGAGAATGGGGACAGGACCAAAGTAGCTATTTCAAAAAAAAAAAGCCAAAATGCATGGGCCTAATACATTTATTCACTGCATAGACAGTCAGGTAGACCAAACCTTGTTCTAGTCTACCTTAGATCTTTGAAGTCCTGAAGGGTCAAAGTCACCGTCCCTGTTTTGAACCTCCAGATAGCTTAATTAATTGCCAAAGAGGCAATGGCAGAGGCAAGAATCTGCTCACACAGAAATCGTTCAAAGGGGCAGAAGACGACCAGCGTAAGAAGGACAAGGCAGCCCTAGAAGTGGTGACCCCATGGTAGGCTTGGGAAGGGCCAGCACGACTCCTGAGCTCTTTACTGGGGATTACAGGTGGCACAGGTGAAGTAAGGGTATTATCACTTCTGTATTTCCTCAGGTGCCTTAAACAGGCAGAAAGGCAAGCCATAGCCCTGAAGCAATGACTGCCAAGCTTAGCAGTGATGGGGAGTCTGTGGGCTGGGAGGAGCTGTGGGCTAGTGTGATCAGGCTGCTTAAAACGGACTAATGGTAATAACTAGTAATTATAGGATAAACCAGAGCAAAGGAGTATTTGAGCTGAATATCAAGAAATAATCCATACTGGAGATTACTCAGAGATAATCTCCCCAAAGAAGTGTTGGAAGTCACATTCTTCAAGTAATTTAAAACCAGCCTGGAAAAGGAATATTGAAGAATCTGCACTGTACTGGCTAGGAGATAGAAGTGAAATTATTTGCGTATCCTCCTTCTCTAATATTTATGAATCTGAAGGTCTGAATCTCTAGTATTAATCATCCTCTGCCAGAGACATGCTTTTCAATCCCTGTTCATGATTCATACTCCTTTTGTGATGCAGGGTTTTTTTAAGACAGGGCAGACTGAGCTTTGGTATAGGAAGCTGAGCTGGTACACAAAATGTATTTGAACAGGATCATTTAGCCTTTGAAGGGCAGCAAGCAATAATTATTCAGGTTCTGTAGACATTTCTGTAAACAGAGACTAAAACTGCTCAGCATACCCTTAATGTGCATATCTTTTAGAAGAAGTGTTGGGGAATACAGGGGAGCATATGCTGAAAGGGTCTCCAGAGGTGAGAAAAGAGCCCTGGGGGAGACTGCTGATCCAGCCAAATGATTGGAAAAGCAGCTGAAGTCAAGAGAATTTACTTTAACCTTTCATCACCATGAAAGAGGATCTATCTAGTTACTCATGTGGAAGGTAAATCGAGCGACCTGTAAGGAAATCATGTCTTGATTTCATGGTTGCTTTCTGTTCTCATTGCTCTGGTTGTCTGTGCACTGTCCTGCCCATACACAAAGAAGACAAAGCACCACAGCCCATGTTTTCTTGGGCAGAAGCCACTTCTAATTCCAAAGGAACACATGAACATCAACCACAGATTTCATGGTGGGGACTTGCATAAAAGATCTAGTTAGACAGCAAAATAATTCCAGAATCAGTTCTTATACCTCAACATACTTTTAAATACCTTAAAACGCCACCTTATTCTGCAGTCAGACTCTGAAGAGGCACATTTTCAACCGAGAACATACACAGCCAGCGGCAAATTATCCAAATTAGCTTTCAGTGATCTCGCAGGAGTCATGCTGAGGAGCTCCATGAGCCATATGCAATGCGAGATGACGAGCCAACTCCACAGCCCTCCAGAGAAGAATAAAGAGACTCTGCGATATGTGGCCGCTAAAGAGGGTGTCTGGTCCCAGAAACCCAGCTGAAGTCAATCTGCGGTGGATGAGCACATTCCAGAGAAAGCAGATTTCCTGGGGGGGGGAACCAGGTGCTGGGGAGGGAAGGGACTGCAGAGCAGGAGACTGCCCGTCCTTGCCCCCATCCTCACAGGAGCAGGCAGCCAAGCAGCTTGGCCAGCCGTGCTGCAAGCTGTGTGATGGGAAGGGACGGCAGCTCCCAGGGATAGAATTAAAAAGAAAAATCTCTGTACATTAAGTACTAAAATAGAACTATAAAAGAAAAGCTTTTTAACAAAATCCAGCATTTATCTGTCCCTTCTGTTCACCTATTCCTTTCAAAGATAAACTCCAGAGATAATGGCTTACAAGAATAATCAATTTACTGCAATAATGAAACGTCTGTCTATTTTCTGGTATGTTTCAGGGTTGCCCGTGAATGATCATGCTGGACAGTGCTTAAGGTTTACAAATATCTTAATTGGACCACTAATTATCTCACAAAAAGCATTTTTTCATTATGCAAAGAGGCAGTACTGTGATTTTAATAAACATTTAGAACTAAAATGAAGGTCTCTTTTATGTATCATCAAAGGAGGAACAAGATGACCAGAGGACACATACTTTACAAACAGATCAAGGCCACATGTCCTAACACATCAGCCTGGATGTTTAATTAATTCATTATTTAACAGATAGCTGATTAGCTTAACAGGAAAGCCCTCTTACCATTCTGCAGGGAGCAGCCACAGCCACATATATACCAGTTCTTCAAGAATTTCTCTGCTTGTCTCTGGCAGCACTTAAGTAAAACCAAACCTATCTGTCGACATGACTAGCTGCAGAGGTGGAACAGCAGACCTGGAGGGCACCAGCCTGCCCTGTGCTCATGCCCAAAGTCCACGTCCCCCCCTGGACTGTGCCTACTCTGGGGTGGTACGTGCTCAGTACATCTTCAGGTTCACCCAGAGATGAAGAATTTGGTTGACATATTTGCCATGTAGGACACGTAGTTGTGCCCACACTGGGTAGGAGTGAAACAGTAGAAAGGAGTCTTTTAGGAAAAGAAGGGTCACAATCACCTCCAGCCCAAAAGTATCAGCCATCTCTTCCATCCAGCCCTTCTAGTAGAAATTCAGAGCAGTGCAGCCAGAGAATAAAGTAAAATACCTCCCCCCGCCTCGCAATAACAACTCACTTCACTGCACAATACTACCTCCAGGGCGAAGATGAAAAGAGAGTAAGCCAGAAGTGACAGATGTTACATCTCTTACTGTACTGATACTGATTTTAGGGGGATAAAGATAGCGTAAGAACCCATACTGAACAGAGCAGACCATACATCACCTAAAGCCTTATTCTTCTTGCTTTGAATATAATATTTAAGGCAGAGAAAGATCACTTAAAAAGACTAACACACTCTCCTGATCTCTCTCTCTTTTTTGCTTACCATGAGCCTATTTTACTGGGGGTTTTTTGTTGCTGTTTTAACATCTTCTGCCTTCAGATTCCCCATGGCATGCACACACACACACACAGAGAAGAGCCATCCTGTCTTTCAGTAACATTTGCCCAGGGTTGGTTTTATGGATGACAGGGCTTTTATATGGCAAATATTCAACATTTGAGTCTTCATTTCCACTATTTGGTGACCTACTTTATGTAGATGTGTGTGGGGAGGCTGCTAGGGCGTTACTTCAAGTCCATTTATATAAGATACTCAGGACATAAATCTATGCCTTTCCTGTTGAAAGTACAAAATGTCAAGGGAAAAATATTCCTACTAAACAAGTGCAAGGCCAAGTATGGCAAGAGGCTGGCACGTCCCTTGCACGGCAACACGTCCCTTTCCAATCTGCTGGAGGGACAGAGGAGACCTAACCGTCTCCCTCCTTCTTTACGAGGTGGCACAGCCCCTCTTGCCTCACTTGGCGACTACAGGAGGAACCTCGTGCACGTCAGGAAGAGAGAATTCTCCCCAAAACCAGCAAACAGACACAGCACGATATTAATATATCTGTGCAAGTCCTGGCATTTGGAAAACGTGTTTGTGCCTAGGCCTTATGTTCATAATTACCACAGCAGTAATGAATCTTGATGAATCAGTAATGACCTTCAAAAGCACACTGAAACTATTTCAGCTTCCACTTAATCGGGTAATGAAGTCATACAAACAGGCAGAATTTCTTTAAGATGCTAAATAAGGCTGATCCCAAACACTAGTTTTTCTTCCCCCTTTCTGATTTTCTTGGGTGTTACAGGACAGTAAATTTAAGATCTGACATCATTCATCACTGCCTGCAGAAATTGTGATGAGCTTATAGGTACAGCCATCTAATGGATGTTTCCAATAAATCCCATCAATTTCCCAAATGATTCCCCAGCAAGTACAGATAATATAGCGGTTACTGTCTGCCATATGAGCAATGCGTGACTGCACAAACATCACTGTCCACTTCACCCTGGCAAGCAGGTAACAAAGTTTGCATGCAACTGCCATCCATCATGCCAAACTCAGCTCTTACCCTACAATAATCCTCTCAGTTCTTTACCTGTTCATAAGCTATGCATTAATAAGCTTGAAGACCATGTTCCTTTTGGCCGACAGGCTGTTTCTTTGTCCATGAATCTGTTGGTTAGTGTTTCTATCCCTACATTCTTCAAGGGATAATTGAGGTGGGAAGGGAGCTCAGGAGGTCTCTAGTCCAAGCTCTAGCTCAAGGCATGGCTAGATGTGAGGTCAGACCAGGCTCCTTAGGGCTTTATGAGGTCGTCAAAACCTCCCGGCATGGAGAGCCCACAATGTCTCCCGCTCGGACATCCTCATAGGGAAAAAGTTGCTCCTTATATGCAGTCTGAACTTCTCATTTCAATTCATGCCCCTTGCCTCTCACCTTTCCAGTACACGCTGTTGTGAAGAGCCCAGCTCCATCTTCTTGATACCTCCCTCACAGGCAGGGGACAGCTGCTGTTAGGTGGCCCAGGGCTGTCTCTTCTCCAGGCTGATCAAGCCCCTTCCCCCAGCCGCTCCTGACCATCTTCACGGCCTCCGCTGTACTCAACCCAGTTTGTTGAAGCCTCTCCTACATCGAGGGTCCAAAACTGGATGCGGTATCCATTGGCCTCCATCGCTGCCATGGCACGCTGCTGCTCATGGCCACTCGCTGCCTACGGGGACCCCGCAGAACTGCTCCGTGGCCAGGCAGCCCCAGCCTGTACCACTGCAAGGGAACAGCCCTCCACAACTACCTACCCAAGCTCCTTGCATTGCTCCAGCATAGTCATTCTGAAGTTAACTAAAAGTCCACAAAATTGCGCAAAATCATTTCAAGGATTATCAAACAGTAAAAATAAATACTTCTGGTTTATACTTACAAAATTGAGCAAAAAGAAGTAAAATATTCCAGGATCCCTGAACAATAACACAAAGAGAAAATAAATAGCAAATAATAAAATAAGAACTAACTAAACTAAATAAAATTAGTGTTTTCCTCCCATCTCTCAAGGTTTGTGTATGTGTGCATTACATTTCAGGGTGGGACACAGCAAAGGTGAACTGTGTAAAAATGCTGACTACTTGTTCACTTATACACACACACAAATTTTGCGCCTCTATCAGCGAACACAACTCTCTGCAGCTCATTTTCCAAACACACCTTATTTCCAGTCCATGTCTCCAAACTATGCTTCACCAGTTTGGCTATAAAGATGCTACAAAAGACTGTGCTGAAGGCTTTACTGAAGTCAAGGCAAACAGCTTTTCTTTCCCTCCCCTTGCCCACAGAGACAGTCTTTTTATTGCAGCAGGCAACCAGGTTGGGTCAGGCACAGTTAGCTTCTGATAATCCCTGCTGTTTTTTTCCAGTCACCTCCTGGTCCTTCATGTGCACTGTCATAGCTTCTGGGAGAACACACTCCCTGACCTTCCCCGCGGTGAGGATGACTGGCCTGTACCCCTCGGCATCTCCTTCGTGCCTTCTTGGAAGATGGGCTAAAATTTCAGTTTTCCCAGTCTTTGTTGGATCTCTGTAGGTCACCATGACTTTTCAAAGATAACAAAATGGCCTTGAAGTTACACTGGTCAGTTCCCTTAGATACCTCCTAGCCAGTCCCATGGGCTTATATATGTCCATTCTGCTTAAGTGGCCCCTAACTCAATCATATAGCTTTCCTTCCCAGGCTCCGATCCAAACCACAAGTCAATCCTGTCTCATTTCCCTGTTGTACACAATATTCTTCATGAAACCCTTGAAGTGGGCGAAACTTCCAGACTCATGTCAGAAGCAATATGGTGCTGAAGCAGGATCTATGGTACCAGTATTGCACTGAAGATGGAGGGCAGGCTCATGTATTAAAATCTAAATAATAATTTATCATGAAAGTTGTAAGAGAGATTGTTTAGCCATGGCATGTACTTGCAAAGTATTACTGATGTTGTAAAATTTGGAGAATAGAACTGTGGATATACTTTTTGAGGCAAAAGTGTGCATTTAATCTTTTTGAAAAAGTAGAAAGCATATACTTGAATGTGTTTGGTAAAAAGGGGTCAGAAGATGTCTATTAAACATTTTCCTTCCGTTCTGTCCTGGTTTTCATGGGGATAGAGTTAATTGTCTTCCTAGTAGCCGGTACAGTTCTGTGTTTTGGGTTCAGTATGAGAAGAATGTTGATAACACGCTGATGTTTTTGGTTGTTGCCAAGTAGTGTTTAGACTAAGTCAAGGATTTTTCAGCTTCTCATGCCCAGCCAGCAGGAAGGCTGGAGGGGCACAAGGAGTTGGGAGGGGACACAGCCGGGACAGCTGACCCAAACTGGCCAAAGGGGTATTCCATACCGTGTGACACATGCCCAGTATATAAACTGGGGGGAAGGCTGGCTGGGGGCCACTGCTTGGGAATTGACGGGGTATCTGTCAGCAAGTGGTGAGCAATTGCATTGTGCATCACTTGTTTTGTATATTCTAATTATTTTATTACTATTATTATTGTCATTTTAATGGTATTATTTTTATCATTATTATTATTTTCTTCTTTTTCTGTCCTATTAAACTGTTCTTATCTCAACCTATGAGTTTTAATTCTTTTTCTGATTCTCTCCCCTATCCCACTGGGTGGGGGGAGCGAGCGAGTGGCTGCGTGGTGCTTAGTTGCTGGCTGGGGTTAAACCACAACACATGCTATAAAAATGTTTTCCAGTGTGTTCTTCGTTGTCTTACTTCTAAACGGCATGCAGTGCGTGACTTATCCCAGTGAATAACAAGCACAACCTGAGGAAAAGCACAGCAGTGCTTCATATAAAAGACAGGATGGATAGCAGATATAATACTGACAACTATTTGCCTCTGCATTTTAACATAAAGTAGTGTTCTGAAAACAGAAATGCTTTTCTTTATCCTTCTCTGTAGAAATCAACCAGCAACAACTCTTTTTTTTTTTTTTTTTTTTTTGTGGTTGCAACTAATTTTTGGCAGGAAAAAAATTCTGCATTCAGAATGTTTTCTAGTTCATTTTATTAACATTGACTACCTCAGTTATTAAAGTCAACTATTGGGGGGAAAATTCTATGAAATCTTTTGGTTACAAACCAGCTATTAGCAATGAGATAAAGAAAAGCAGGCAATTACTATTGTGTTACATATTCCTATTCCATAGTACAAGATATTTATTATCAGTCAAAGTAATAGCCAAGGCTCTAGCTCATCAAAGAGAGAGACGTTTCAATCACTGATCTGGAAATACACATAACACATACCTTAAACTTTTTGCTGATTGGGAATAGCATGATTCACCCACATGCAATGCGTAATATTTAAAAAAAAGAGCTCCTTCCTTCGTACTTGGCACTTGCTGTTTGATTAGAGTAGCTGGACGGATTCAGTCTGGTTAACGTATCACCCTCCTGTTTCTCCTTGTAATTTCCTACTAGCTACTTTTTCATGCCTCTGAATGCCTTGAAGTCCTAAATAAAGGCCAAAGTCCTTTTATAGAAGCAATAACTTTCTGACAGTAAAAGAAGATGCAGCTGGGTAAATCAGATCCTAGTGTGTTTTTGGGAGAGTGCACCACATGCTACTTATTCAGGTTTCTGTTCTTTAATCAAAGCAACTCAGCCCTTGATCAAGGGTCTGCTTGGATATCTTCGTGGCGAGAACTGCTCTGTGTATACACCTTTTTCCCCTGAGTAAAGGAAAGCCATAGCTTGGCTGTATCAAAGTAAAACTGGTATCAAAGAAAGCCTCCTTACCTGTACTGCTGGAGATGTTGACATCAATGCTGATATCTGATATACCACCTCCCTTCAGAGACGCAACACACGTGTATGTCCCAAAGTCAGTGAATTTCAAGTCAATAATGTCCAGGTTTGTGGTGCCAGGTGAAACATCAGGGTCAGTCTGTGTGATGACCATCCTTTCAGAGCTTCGCAAGGGACGTCCATTTTTAAACCAGCTGAACATAAGCTCTTCAGAAGGGATGGCTTCCACCTGGCAGGAGATTTTCACCTCTCGCCCAATCTGGATGTTGTCATCTTTGTGATATGGGTCAGGGGTGATCCAAAAACGTCCTTTTTTTAAGGCTGAAATATTAAAAAAAAAAAAAAAAGTTTATTATAGTAAAGTACAAATTTAGCACATTCAGACTTTGCAAAGGCTTATACACACGCTTCACTTTATGCTTATATGTGATTTTAATAGGGCTTGTAGTGATAGGACAAGGAGTAATGGTTTTAAACTACAAGAGGGTAGATTAGGACTGGATATAAGGAAGAAGTTTTTTATTGTGAGGGTGGTGAAACACTGGCGTAGGCTGCCCAGAGAGGTGGTAGGTGCCCCATCCCTGGAAACATCCAATGTCAGGCTGGATGGGGCTCTGAGCAACCTGGTCTAGTGGAAGATGTTCCTGCTCACGGCAGGGGGATTGGACTAGATGAACTTTAAAGGTCCTTTCCAACCCAAACCATTCTATGATGCTTGGGAATTCACTGAAACTTCCAATGCACACATTTAGCACATGGTTAATTTTTTGCAGGATCAAATCTTAATCAATTATCATCACAGAGTATACACTACTAAAATACTTGTCATTTCCAAAATTAAAAATAGGAAGTCACAGCACCTAAATTAGTTTGAGCTGCTGGCAACTGAAGAGTAACCAAAAAAATTCATGAACGTTCAGTGTTTGTTATCCGTCTCTGGAGCCCTCTGGAGTTTACAAGCCCTTCCTCATCCCCATGCTATCAGAGCACTGAGAGAAGAGAAAATAGAGATATCAACCTAACATTACTAATACAACCAGTAGCGTCATCTCCAATCTATCCGGAAACAAACACAACCGTGCAAAATAGCTTTGTGGCAGCTGGTTAAAAGAGAATAGGTAAGCACATGCCTGAGGCTACAGCCTGCCCTGGTTTACATACACTGCTCCTTCCCTGGGGCCGCCTGGAGGGCTCCCTCGGTCCCCGCGGCTGCCCGGAGCCTTACTCCATCAAACCACGGAGCAGTGGCAGCCGACTGCACTGCCTGGTCCAGGTGGAGAAACTGCTGCCAGCTCTAAAAGGTAAGGGGGCTGAAAGTACGTCCTTAGGCAATGGTCAACGGGAAAAGGCAAAAAGACGCTCTTCAGAGATGTAACCATGCAGGAGAGCCCATCACGAGCACCTTGGTTGCGCTTCCCCAGCTGGGTCTTGTCAGCCGAGGAAAACCCATCTCGTACTCGCAGGAGAAACCTGAGGTTGAAGGTTGCACACATAACTGAGAGCAGAACATGATCATTTAGAGACGCACACTGTATCCCAAGGATCTCTACCTGCATCTGAGACTACTGTCCTGGTTTCAGCTGGGACAGAGTTAATTGTCCCCCTAGTAGTTGGTATAGTGCTGTGTTTTGGGTTCAGTACGAGAAGAATGTTGATAACACACTGATGTTTTCAGTTGTTGCCAAGTAGTGTTTAGACTAAGTTAGGGATTTTTCAGCTTCTCCTGCCCAGCCAGCAAGAAGGCTGGAGGGGCACAAGGAGTCAGGAGGGGACACAGCCAGGGCAGCTGACCTGACCCAAACTGGCCAAAGGGGTATTCCATACCGTGTGATGTCACGTCCAGTGTATAAACTGGGAGGAGTGGAGGTGGGGGCATCACCTCTCAGGGATTAATTGGGCATCAGTTGGTGGGTGGTGAGCAATTGCATTGTGTATCACTTGAATATTCCAATCCTTTTATTACTACTATTGTCACTTTATCATTGTTATTATCATCATTATTATTTTCTTTTTTTCTGTTCTATTAAACTGTTCTTATTTCAACCCATGAGTTTTACTTCTTTTTCTGATTCTCTCCTCCATCCCACTGGGTGAGAGGGAGGGAGGGAGTAACTGCGTGGTGCTTAGTTGCTGGCTGGGGTTAAACCATAACAACTATTCAAGGCTGCAGTATAAATTCATTTAATTCTCTAGCCCACAGCAAAGCAGAGATAAGGTAGCCTCAGTGTTTTAGGTGGGAACCGCAAGGCAGATAAGGTTTTTGAGGCCATCTCAAAGGCAGGCTCAGCACTCAGGAGAGCCCTACACCCATGCAGGGGCACAGTAACTCTGGAAAATATTATTTCCCACCATCTTCCTGGTGAGACCAGCATCTTTTACTAGCATTCCCTCATCAATCTCCTGCACAAGAGCAAAACAATACTGCAACTCACTTATGTGATTTTTCTTGTCACTCTTTAAATGAGCATAAAACTATCCAGAAACTATCACCATTTACATCAATAAAGTGATTGCTCTAAAGCAGTGTTGGTATGATACTTATTTTTGAAAAAGTGCTTCAGAATCAGCCATTAAGTCTTTCAAATACACATATATTTTGATGTATTGAATATAAAATGCTACTTATACAATCCCAAGATCCCTGTCCCCCTATATATGTGTGCATAAGTATATATGTATGTTTATACATACAATCTCCAACTGGAAAGTCCCACAATTAAAATACCAGTTAGAAATGTTACAAGCAAATACCCAGGTTGAATGCAAACACTGGAAGACATATTTAAATCCATCATTTCTTGTCATCATGTTGACTTCTATTCTAAAAGTTTTCCAAGTTGCCCTGTTTTCTCACACTCTCTGCCCCCTCATCCATGCACAGTGCCCCACACGTGGAGCATTTGAGTAAAGGACCCATTTGCAGCACCCTCCTTTCTGCCTTCATATATTTACACACTTACAGCCAATGAAGTGTGACGTCATTACAGACGGCAAAGGCTGCAAGCTGAAAATTTCCCTGGATCCCATACTTCAGGTAATATGTACTTTTCACTTGCTGCATACAGAAAGCGTAACAACATCAAATACAAAATAGATGGATGAGGCACCAAGCACGCTAAACAAGCACGGTGCTTCAGCTCCTTACATCTCTACAAGTGGCGAAAATGCTAATTCGGACTCAATTTTGTTGGCTCAGTAGCTCCTTGAACAAAACAAGTCTTGGGAGCTTGCAAATGCTATGCTGAATTAGCACTTTCACAACTTTGAAAAGAATTAACATTTAATGAATAATTAGTGGTTTTTTTCAATGTGGGAAAAGAAGCATAAAATCTGGCTGCTTGTGGACACCCCCTCACACATAGTGTGAGAAACTTCTTCCATTAAAGAAGCCAGCCCTTTTAATTAGAGAATGAAAAAACTGTTACATTCACTGTGCTGATCAGGTATTGCAAGAAAGGCGTTTGTCTGGGTGCTGCTATTTAGTTGTAACTGCATATTCAAGAATCCAAGTGGCTGATGTGTTTTTAAGAATTTATTATTATTTCATTTATTTAAGAAAGCTTTGTGACTTTCACCAAGATTAAGTTTGCACCAAAATGCACTAGTCTTTACTGAGCATCTCTCATTTGCTTTTAAAAGCTGCAGCCAGTTCCCCAGCAAGCAGAATGAACACGTGCTTTGATTCAAGAAGATGAACTATACATTGTATGACAGTTTGAAACTGCCACAGCAAGTAACTTTGAAACGAGCTGAACTTTTTTGTTTGAAAATGGAAGAACAAACAATGCTTACATACACAAAAAAACAGTAAATACATTATGCAAATAATTTTCAGACAGGGAAAAGGAAAAAAATAACTGGGTAGGCATGATGAGCAGCACATTTCGACCAGAATTAGTTGCTAATAACCTCAATAAACTATTTTTATTTCTGAATTTTTCTCCTTTGCGTTGAGTGCTCATATAGACCATTTCATCAGCTTCTCATTCTTATAAAGGAACAACAAGGTCTAATAGAAAAGTCACATGAACCTCCATCTGTCCTTTGTTATGGCTAGTGCCACAATACTGCCCACAAGCCAAGATAAGGGGTACAGAACCTCAAACTTTGGGCCGTAAGCCACTTACTTCATGGGCCGGGAAGGGCTCCACGCTCTGTCTCATGGACTGAATGACAAAACCAACTAAATTTTGTGTCTGTTGCTTGTTGGTTTGTTTTTTTGCAGGCTGTGTTAGGTACAAGAAATAACTGGGCTGGATCATCCACTGTCCTGATCTGCTACAGCAAACTCTAACCACCAAAGAACTGTGCAGAGCATACACCCAAACTAAGTATTTTTCCATACATCCAAATACAAGGAGTTCAGATGAGGGCTGTGGCTCGGTGCACTACATGGAAAAAGTTAAGGGAGTTTCTATACATTCTGAAGTGAAGGAAAAAGTCTCTTTGCTCTACTCCCTTTCCTCCTCCCTTCCCCCAAACCAAACTTCTTAATGTCTCAAGCCGTGTGAACGTACACACTGTATTCATCAGTAACAACCATGAAATCCCCACATCAAACAATTCAACAACTGCGTAACTACAACCTATGACTGAAAGTCAGTATACTATTTTCATAACCCCATTCTCCAACACTCCAAAAACTGCACAGCTATCAGCATTTTCTTCTGTCACCAACAAAATCAGCAGAAAATTTGGCTTTAAAATACAATGTCTTTTCAGAGTTAAGTAAGATCATTAAACAACCCATATCTGTAAATACCTAATCTCACTTGGCACCAGAATAAACACAGTGATCTCTACAATTAACCTGTGTATCTCGGAACTTCTAATGTGCCACCAAAGCACATGAAAATCACCATCTGTACCTGGAAGCTATCCCCAACAAATCAACCGCAGGTGCCCGAAGATATCTGATAGCTGCAGATACGTGGAGCTGGAGGGCAGTGGAAGCGGGGAGCAGCATGGAGCCATGATGGGCAGACACACTTCTCTCCGACGTGGAGCCAGGACTATGACCAGAACTGTCCCAGACATGATAGTGCCGAGTTGCTCAATATTTGGCCCAGAAGCAGCCCAACAAACAGAGTGCCTCCCACTGGAATTCCTGGTGGGCTTGCTCCACCATTCATTTTCAAGGATGGAAAGCACTGCAAGATGCAGTACTGCTGCCGCTCCTGAGCAGTCACAAACCTCCCTTCCCCAAATCCCCAAAATGGCAGGAGCAGCTACGGTGCTACAGCATCCTAGGAGGTAGAGCTCTTTGTAGGAAGGGGAAGTTGAACCTGGATCTCCTGCTCCAGACTGATGAGACTGCAAATTACTTCACATACTGGAAACTTTCTGACCTACTGGGTCAGAAACCCTTCCAAGCAGATGAACCACTCTCAGATACACTGCGATGGAGCAGAGGACTGTGAAAGTCAGAGTTTAGGGCACTCTCGGCTGGCAAGAGGCAGGAGGGGCTGGGATGACCCTGCTCAGGTCTTTGAAAGAGAGGTTATTACAGCAATGAAGGGCCTCATTAAGCTAGTCTTAGGCCCTGAACTAACAGGGTTGCCCCTGGGAAACCAACATGGGGTCAGTAGACTCCAGAGTGACTGTGTCTTCAGCAGCCTTGTGAATACAAAGCTGTTCCTTGCAGGCAAGAAGGTGTAGAGTCTTAGATACACATATGCTAGAGGTGGTCTCCAAAAAGACTTCAGACCTGATGGATTTACATTGTGCGTCATATACTCACCTCTTGGGAACACCTGATTTGAGCCTGATACAAATCCGGCAGGTAATGGAAAAGTGATTTCTGTATGTATTCTGCGCACAGGTTTGTGTTCACGGTCAATCCTCATAAAACAGTGGTTTGGATTGTCCTCATGTGTAGGTTCTTGGACCATAATTTCCAGGCATCCCCTTATATAATGTCAAGTATACTGAAACATGCAATGAATTCTGATGCTAGTTTTTCCATGTATTATCAGTTACGTTTGAGGCATCACCAGAGGTTTCCATAAGTTTAGATATAGCAAATAAGAGACACAAGGTTAACCAACAAAATGCAGACACGTTAACTGCAGCTGCTTCCCAGCAGAGATTTCAGAACTTAATTAACACAAAGGGCTACAAAATAGCAGCAAATGTGCAAATAAGTCTGTAAGTGTACTTTGAGACTCAGGAAAGCGACAGTATTTCTCCAAAAAGGCCCCAAAGAACTATGATGTGATCAAATAAACAAAGATGAAACAATTTTTGTCCTCAAACTCCTCACAAAACTGTCTTTGCCCTCCCTCATTAATTACATTTCAAAGTAATAAAATGCATTTCAGTATCTCAACCAAGGTCTATTTGCATTCATCAGGTTAAGTTGTATCTTCCCACCCCCATCCCGATCAACCCAAAACACTCCTTTAACACATCAAAATGTTCATATCTCATCAATGCACATTTCATGACATATGAATGGCATCAAACACCATAACTGAATACATTAGCTGCTGCACTATTTGCAGGCTTTGACATAATAACTATTGGCCACTGGCTGCTTCCTAAGCTGATGCAGGACATTGGGGAATGCTCAGCTTTGTGTTTGCTGGTGTTTGTGTCTGTGTGCAGCCTGCAGCAACAGCAATATTAAGTAGCAGAACTGTGCAAATTACTGATTTTAACCTTAACTGAGCAGTCAGATACCACGTGAGGTCCAGCCTCTATGCACTCACCAGAAGTGGCTTCAACTAATTTTGATTCTTCCTGTCGTGGTTTAACCCCAGCCAGCAACCAAGCACCACACAGCCGCGCATTCACCCCCCCCCCCCCCCACAGTGGGATGGGGGAGGAAATTGAGAAAAGAAGTAAAACTCGTGGGTTGAGATAAGAACAGTTTAATAGAACAGAAA
>JAOBAS010000037.1:21095437-21106051 GCA_025311575.1 Elanoides forficatus | reverse complement strand
TGAACTCAAAACATAGCACCGTACCAGCTACTAGGAAGACAATTAACTCTATCCCAGCTGAAACCAGGACACTTCCCCTTCACATTTTGTTAAGGCTCATGAGCAATTTCGTTTTAACCTGTTCCCAGTGAACAAGATGAGAACGTCACCTGATAATCTGCTAAAATCTAAAGACCTGCATGTGTCTTGGAGCACCACAAGTACATTTTGGAGGTTTGGTGAACTCAGCATCCAGCACGCCACTTGCTTCTGAGCACCCAGCACTGGCGTTTTATCAAGTGCCAATATCTTCACCTCCAGATCAGCTCACTTCCAGGATCCTCCAAAACTGCTGGGGGTTCTATGTTTCAGCTGCATCCCTTGGGCCAGGCAAGGCAGCAGTCCTTTCCTAGCGTTCAGATGTTACTGACCCCTTGATGTTTCCTTCTCACATGCATGAAAAAGAGTTTGTGTTAATGGGAAAGATCTTGACTTTGTTTTTAAGATCAATGGTCTGCAGAGAAACAGCAAGGAAAAGACCAAAGATCTGATCCAATGTTCACTACAGTGAATGATGGTCCTTCCATAACTTCTATATGCTTTACATTAAGCCCTTTTCCAAGACATCTGTTTCACGTTAAAGGAAAAAAAGCAGAAAAAGCACCATGGGAACAGCTGGCTTGGGAAGTGAGCTGCAAACCCCAGCTTCATTCTCTAGAAACTCCAATCTGTTAATCCAGACACAGACTGCTTGCTTTAAAAGACTGAGAAGCAACTCTCCACATTACTGCTGTGATCTTTGTACCAAAAGATGATTACTGGGATGATTCATTGGTTCTTGAGAGAAAGATGTAAGGCAGGCGGCGGGTAAAGAAAGTCAACTCTTATCACCAGCTCTTGCTTCAATCACACCAGGTCCCTCATCTCCTCAGAGTCTTACAGATGGGAAAAGCAATCCTGCTTTCACACAACTGCAATTCAAAAGATTCACAGCCTTACAACAAAGATTTTAGATAGTCCCTAAAAGACTCGTAAAATGTATTCATAAACCTAAACCTTTTTCCTAATCTGTCAAGACACCTTGAGAAGCCAACTTTTCTCACTGCATGCTGTTGCTCATACTTGCAGTCTTTGCCGGTTACCAGATTTTGTAGAGGAAAATAAAAACTCAACTTCCTTCCCCTCAAGGAGCAATTCACTGATTTTGCTTGCAGCTGTGGAAGTATCAGACACAGCTCACCTGTGCCTGTCCAGGTTTAAGGCATCGGGTTTGTAATATAGAATTTCAGCAATAAATAAATACAGCAGTCGGTGAAATACACAAGTTTAACATACAGAATGGATGCATTTAATATATGTGGTGTAAGGACCCGGATCTGATTTGGTGGATTCCATGAGTAACACATGATCTTTATTAAATCATAAGTATCCCATCACTAAGAAATAAGGAAAAAGTAAAATTACTTGGTTCACTGTCATTAAAGGCACACAAAAATGTATAGTAGTACATCAAGTGACGTTTTACTGCAGGAATGCTGAATTATTTATGTTCCCCTGAAATAATCTGTTTCAAACCTCAAACAGCAGAGAAAAAGGCACATTTCAACTTACGTCATTACTCTGACACATCATTTCTGTGACCTGAGCTTTGCTGTATTACAATAACACATGTAACTAATTGCAAAGTAATCACAAACTTGGACTAAATGTGCAGATTATTTCTGTTAAGTGAAAAAAGATCTGCATTTAAGTTGGGGCATCACAAACTACCAGCTGACCAGGAGTCTGTAACACTGGTTTCCCATGAGATAGGGACCATCCTACCATGTTTCCTTGCAACACAGGCAAAAGACAAACCAAATATGAATACCTCTTGATGCTTTCTTAGCCACCTGTTTGTCAAAGCTATCATCCACCATGACACAACTGGGCTGGGTTTCAGATAGTTTGTCTGAATGATTAAATGAATGAATGTATGAAACAAAGGAATCTACTCCAGTACCACACCTTGGGAACTGCAGTACAGTTCATATTGTTTGGTTTGTTTATTTTTATGTGAAAGCCCAGCATACATTGATATCGGTACTAAATAAAAAGGCATTCTCACTGAAGAAAGACTCATGGAAATCCTTCTCTGATGTTTCTTTCTTCATTAATACGTCTACCTCTATCAAATCAACAGAAGCAAAAAAAAGGTCCAAAGAAATGCAAAGTCTTTGTTTATTTTGGCTGTAGGCAACAATGCTGCACTGCATTGTCTTCAGTATTCTACAGGATATTGCCTTATACTACATTATCAAACAGCTAAGCTGAGTAGACACAATTTAACAACTGTCCAAAATATCTTTCTCACTAGTGAATACCACAGTGTAGTTCGTTAAACTTCACTCTGTTACATTAAAATATGTTTTGACATTACTGTGTATAAGAAACACTGAAAACTCAAATTTGCTTTTGCCAACCAACAAAACACTTGAAAGGAAAATAACAAAAAGAAAATCATTCAGTATTACAGTCTTCTAGCCTAATTTTAAAACAGAAGAGCAAAACCACACTCCACGTAATAAAGTTTGCCCGTATCAGCTCTCTATAATGAAAGTTTATCTGGATTGTGACATCTGTACAGTCTGCTCATCAATTCTGGACACAGACAAGCTACTCTGAAGTGTGCTGTAGATAACCACCTCTGCTCCCTTCTGACAAAAAAACTATCGTCCATCATACTCAGCGCTGTTACAGACATGCAACCACGCATGGAAAAACTCAATAACAAACGGCAGACCGCATTTACAAGCTGAATGCTTTTTAAGGCCATGCTATTCTGTGGAGAATGACACAGCCAAATCGACATCTGATGCAAGGTAAAGTCTCAGCTCAGCCTCAAGTCCAAACGTACCTAAGATCCAACCTGGACATGTGCCTCATGCCATACCTCAAGGAAGCAACCTGTAGCCAGGTCAGGGGTAGAAAACTTTGCTCTAGTGAAACTGGACCTCATGATGTGTTGGAGCACGGTGTGACTCTTGGACAATAAAGAATAGGAAGCTTTACTAATGGGATGCAGTTGTTGAAATGGTAATTTTATTGGATAAAACCTCTACGTCCAGGTGATGCTTCAAGAAGTCAATTTTCCAAATAGTAAGGGAAATAAGATTAACAGATTTGAGGGAATAATATAAACTAGGGGAAAAAAAAAAAAAAACAACAAACCAAAACCTCCAAATTCAGCATTACTTAAGAAGCATTTAAGAAAGGCTAAAATAGATGGTTAAAGGCTCGTACATCTGCTCGTGACTAATTAAAATAACGGAGAGAGAAAAGAAAAACTGCAGCTCAGTCCCATCTGCAGTTCCTCATTGTCACTGTGCACTGAGCACTTGTAATTAGAGAGCACACTGGCCACAAATTGAGTAGTAGCAGCCTTGGGTGCCTGAGCTCTTCCTTCTGGATACGCCAAGGTTTCTGGAAGTCCTTCTGTTTCTTCCTTCCACTGTTCACCTCTGATTTTTTGTGCTATTCTAACACTCAGCTACTGTAATCACAGCTTTTTGTGGTTTTTTTTTTTTTTTTAATCCAATAGCAGCTGAGAGGCAACAGACACCTCCTTCTATCCAGCTTTTGCTTTTTGTCTCTGAACAATCCTGAAAACCATCCTGGCACCACAGATCACAAGAAGCCATCCTCTCACTGGGGTGTTTAATCTGGGTCTCAGATAATAAGTCATGGTAGATGTGGCCTGGCAGGGTCTGCAAGATCTACCATACAGGCCAAATCAGCGCACATTTCAATGTCTTTCAGTAAGAACCTTCCCTGGTCATTCCTGAAACCAAACAAAGCAATAAACCCCCCAGAAAACCAGAATTGTGCAAATCTGCCAACATGTGCTTTGTCTTCCAGCCATTTCTTAGGACCTAGAAACTCTGAGAGTGAGCACCTTGTGTCCAGCCATGGGCTTCACCTTTCCTCTTACAGAAACACCAAACTGGATGAAAAGAAAGTGGATGGGATAGATCCCTCAATATCTTCTGCTCAGCATCAGCCCGCAGCATTTTTTGAATTAAATACTCAAAGTCTTGCCAACTTGCCCGCACAGCAGTTGTGTCTATTTTGTACCCTGTTATTCAGACTTATTCTTGGGGGAAGGGGGACCACCAGGTCTGCCAAGGTCAGCATCATAATGTTGTTTTATTTCTCCTCTAGCAGAGAAAGCTTTCTTACCTTATGGCTCGTCGCTAGAACCCTGTAACTGCTTGGTCCACTGCTGAGATATAGAAACTTTCTTATTCTGAAAGGAGGTCTGCACATTTTGCTCAGAATTAAAAAGTCAGTCTAACATCAAATAAAATCACCCATAAACTCTGCACAGAGCTAGCTTCACCTGCATTAGCAGCAAATAATGCTATTTGATGTTTTCACATAAGAGAACTCTCTCCAGCAGAAAATATGCCTGCCGAGCGCGTAGGCAGGGTGCACCTTGTTCGGGTCATAAGGAGAACATTAAAAGGTAGCATAACTACATAAACATTCACAGAGCTTTTAGGGAGAATGCACCAATGTTGACCACACTCACTCAAAATTCAAATTCCTTAAATAGGGTATTTAGGACTCTGCAAGATAACGGTGACAAAATTATGCTGCCTGAATGTTCCCTATAGTTACCTTTCTACCCAAAGACAGACTTGAAGTAAAGTCTTGCTAAAAAAAGACATATATTCTCAGGATTTTACCAACAGTTCATTTTCCTTCTGTCAACATGGTTTTAGCTTAAAGTTTTTTAAAACCTTAACTTTGGGTAGCTATCAGAACAATTAAGTTGTCAAGCATCTTCTACTAGAGCATCTCCAAACTTTTTAATATCAAGTAATTATTTGGCACTTACAAGACCAGATGCATTCCCATTTTCAATTTAAATGCAAATACTGTGGAGAGATTTCGGGTTTTGTCTCTATTTTTATAAGTGCTTCTAATTTTTAAAAGAAAAGGATTTATTATTCTGGAGATGCCATGTGGCAGGTGTCTGTTTTTACGTGTGCTCTAGTTCATTAGCTCCTATTTCTAACACTGCTTTTCTTTTGAAGAAAGGGGAGGTGTATACTTCTTTGTAATGAAGATTTCAGTTTACAAGTTACTCAGTATATGATCCATTAAATAGATAAAGCCAAGATCAAGGTATGTGAAACACAGCATGGTTTCTCTTTTAACTGCTTTTAGAAGTCAATATTCAAGAGAAATAAGCATCATCAGAAAAGCAAAAATATATAGGTTCATAGAAATATTCAGGTAGGAAGGGAGCTCAGGAGGTTTCTAGATGAATCTCCTGCTCAAAGCAGGGCCAGATGTGAGCTCAGACCAGGTTGTTCAGGGCTTGAAACCCTCCAGGGATGGAGACTGCACAACCTTCTGCCCATGGTTCCCTGCTTGTGAAAGCCAGGAGTTGTTCCAGTGGTGTCTCACCGGTATAAAGCTGATTTGAGGACAGAAACTGCAGTGTCCTACCAGGGACCATCTGCCCAGTAGAAGGCTGCTTTCATCTCTGATTTTGAGCAGATGCAGATAATTATTCAAACGCATCAAGGTGGGTACATGAGGGTGAAATAGCAAAAAATGAATAAAGGCTAATGAATAAGCAGTAGTGACAAATTGGCAGCTGGCATTTAGTACTTTCTGAAACCCCCAGCAGAAGAAAGGGGAAAAAAACCCCAAACCATTTCCTACACTACAAAATCCAACACTGTTACAGCTTGCCAAGACAGCGTACTGTGGGTAATCCTGGTCAGACCTGTGGGCTCAGGGCTGCCCCATCCCACACACTGCCCTTCTCACAGGCAAACGGGAACTTCACAACTCTCGTCACAAGCCAGACAAGAATTGGGATATAAATTAAACAATTCAGGGAAGCTGACACAATCCCCAGTGGGCTGCGCACTTGCCAAACAAATTATAAATCCTCTGCACATTACAGCTGGGTGTTTTCCAGGGCCAACGCCTTTATAAAGTTTAATTCTTGTGCCAAAGCTGTCAAAAAAAAATATAGCCTTGCTGAGTTTTCCTGGGTGCCCAAAAGTACTATAATGCAAATCTTCACTCTTCTCTTTGCCCACACACTGCTAACGAAACTCAGCACACAGTACTTGCTTTTCTTCCAAAACCTAGAGCAAACCCCCAGTTTCCAAGGCTTCCACACTGGATTGTCCCCATCTTCTGCTTCTTGTGTGGCTGAAGAGCTTTATTTGACTGCAGGATTTCATTAGAACCTGAATTTGTTCCAACATGGGATGCATTTCCCTTCAACGCTTTGTTTTTATTCCACAGTTCAATGCCTCAAAAATTAATCAGGTTCCTATAAAACTTTCCAAAATGATTTGTCGGACTGGGCAGACACCTACCAATCTCATTCACAGTTGTACGATGCAATACAAATAAGTACCTTAAAACACATTTCAAGGTCATCAAAGTATCTTGGTAACATCAGAAGAAAAGACTGTGTGCTGTTCTTTCACCTCTTCTCTTCCTCTCCCTTCAAGATGAGACAAAACTTTGAAAAACTTTTTTTTTTCCTGCCTAAATGGTAACGTTAAGACTACACAAACTTCATCATGTATTAATCGGCCAAGATCTAATACAATATTAAACTATGACACCACACCCCTGCCAAAAAAACCATATCATGCATTAGTAGTTAATAATTGTTAGCCAACCAACAGTAAGAGTAACTTTTTTTCCTTGCCCCTGGAAGAAAGAATGTGGCTAGCTGAAGCACCTACAATGCAAGGGTCAGAAGGAGAGAGATCAAATGAATACTACCTCTTCAAATCCCTTCTGATATATCTTTATAGATATGTGGTGCCCAACAGGCACCACATGATGTTTCGCAGAGCAGCAAAGTTATTTAAAAATAAAATTTCTGTACACAAAAATTCTGGGAAGTCCTAGTGAAAGGGCAGAAAAATCAATAAATCGTCTACATTTTTATATGGAAGCATTTTATGACCTTGTCCATGATACACTCCTGCCTGGGAGAGACAGCACATGCCCGAGACTGCTATTGCAGATAATAAAAATAAATGAACTTATTAAACTCTGAAGCTCAACTTTTTTACACATGCATTCTCAGAGCTGTAAACTTTTAGGATAGAGTACCGGTAACTTATGACTGTAGCAACACACTGGATTTGCTGCAAGATCAGGTTTTCTAGGCTAAAATCTTGTCTCATTGAAATCATGTTCACAGGTTGAATCTCTTGGTGGAAGAACTGGCGAGCGGTTTTTTTGGTTTTTTGGGGTTTGTTTTTTTTTTTGGCGTAAATTGTACTTATGCTTAAAAAGCTGGAGGAGGCCCCAGAAAGATGCCTGCAGTGGTGCTGACTCCCGTAGGCGAGCAGGGAGAGCTGGTGTGGGGTGTGAGACCAGGCTGGCACCCAGCCTCCAGTTTACAGAGCTATTCTTCATCCTCATCCAGCACAGGGGTCTCTCCCAAAGCCCCTTTGTCAAACGTTTTTGAAAGGTCCATTTAAACCCCACACCAGAGGAAGGTAGTCTGTCTTGTCCAACAAGACACAGCAGAACCCAGGCAAGGTGGTGAGTGCTGTTAAAACGAAGAGTTAAGTAAATTGCTTAAGATTAGGATAAAAAAAATATACCTTGGCATAATATAAGAGGGAGGACAGAGAGAGCCCCTGGCAGGGCAAAGGTGCCAAACTGCCACGGTGGTTCGGCAAAGGCAAAGCCCAGCCATCCATTCTGGCACGGCATTTGCAGAGCTTGCCTGATGCCACTCCACAGCAAAGCTGCTCTCAGGGGATGGCAAACCCACCACAGGCATGTTATGACGGCAACGAGAGAGGATCTCAACGTCAGAGAAGTGAAATATGGGAAGAGACGCCTGGGAAGAGCTGGGAGGGCGCTGGAAGAAAGCTATCAAAATTGCAAGTGGAGCTGGTAATTTAAAAAAAACCCAAACAAACAAAAAGATTATACAAGAGATGAGATGAAATGGATGCCTGGGACAAAGACAGCTGGATTCGAAGACCCAGGAGGGCCCTTCCAGTCCTATTCCGGAATACAAATTTCAAAACCTTGGCACTTTCATGAATTCACTCTTGCTTTCTAGCCTGCCCCAAGGAAAGCACAATCATCAATGGATACCGAAAGCCAGCACAGGGGCTGCTGAATTTCCACCTTACTGAAGCATCCCAGGGAGCTCATCTCCACCAGCCTCCCGCAGCACCCGCGGCCACGCAGCACCACGCATAGCGAAGCTCCACGCGTTGGCACAGCCTCTCATTAGGAAGTCAACGGCGGTCGGCACTTCTGCGTGGTGTAGTAATGCCCGTTTTACGCATATGGATATTTGCCAAGGCCTTCCTTCGGCTTTCTCCAGCCATGAAATAAGCACTAGTATAATCAGTCTGCTGTGAGACCTTCGCAGAATACAGAGAGAGGGAAAAGAAGGAGGGGAAAAAAAAAAGGTCCTTCTGCTAGTTGCACAGAAAACCCAACGGTTTAGACCCGGCACGCTGGAGCCAACATCCCCACCCAGCGCTCCCACCATCACAGACGATGGCAGCTAACCATCACACGTGTCAGATCGACACATCGCTCGGCCGCTGGCTGGCATCCAGCTGCTGCACGACTGCCAGGGTGACCTGCCGGGTGCTGCCAAAACCCATTTCCACCTTTCGGATAAAACTTGTGTGCCTTGCCTCTGTTCCAGCACTCGGCATCAGCCCGTGGGGCCCTGCTCACATTTCAATTAATGGTATTTGAGGATCTTCAAGGGGTGACAGCAGAGGTGCTGATGTGTAACCAGACAGGCTTATTTTTATCCTTTATTTCATGCAACTGCTCTGAACCAAAAAGGGAATTTCCTAAGAAAAAGCTCTGGGATAAACAGAGTCGTTGCAGGAAAGCAGAAGGGTAAGCAGGTGTGTGAGAAAGCACATCGGTAATACTAGATTACAGGATTTTTTTTTTTTAATCCATTACAAAAACAACAAAAAATTAATTTATTTCACAATCTGCGTCTTTTCTTTTTCTTTTTTTTTTTTCTACCTTCCTTTTAGCAGTCACTACCACACAGTTCATATACACTTTTTAAAAACATAATGGAATAGGTACTTCCAGCAATCTCGGCCTTAAAACACATTTCCCCAGAGTGCTTTTTGTTCAGCAAAAGCTTTTGTGCTAACATTGAGCACAGGTCATTATTTTATATTTAAACTGACAGGGAATCCCACCCCTTTGAAAAATTAACTCCAAACATTATGTTTCTGCTTCACAGAAGGGAAAAGTCACACAGTCAGAGTCAATTGGCACTAAAAAAACGTTGCCATTAGAATGGAAGAGACAAAGTGATCTATTTAAAGAACGTAATGGTAGAAGTTGCTGATGAGGCAACAAATCTGAGTTGGTGCACACTGACACCCTTCCAAATCATTTCAGTGCTCTGTACTTTAAGACCTGTAAAACATTTCTCTGGCTCTACTTGTTTCCCAAGCTAATGCACAGGTGTCCTTCAAAGATGCTACCCAGCATTTTTGCTCTCTTACTGGACAGAGGACCCACCTTGCACCCCTTCATCATTAAAAGCCTTTAATTCTTCATTGACATACCGGTAGCTACAGAGAGATTTTATTTTCATTTCCTCCTTCACAGTGTCTTCAGAATATTTGTTCTTCCATGCTCTCCTAATTCTGAGTTCCCAGTTTGAGTCATGTTGAAAATGTATAATTTTCCAGAAGCCATAGACATATGATTATTTTGATCCCTGCCTCTTCTGACATTTCCAATTGCCACCCAGAATCTGTAAGGTATTGTGATGATCATGCTTTTATGTAGTATCTTAAGGATTACAAAGCCAATATTAACATTTCTCTAATGCCTTTTGCTTCCCTCTCCAAATATGCATTGAAATGAGAATTTTAAAGGAGTAAAATAACCTCTAACAGCAACATCCAAAAGATCCTCACGCTAGAAGAGTTTCCTGGGACATGGCATAAGCTGAATGTTCAACTTCCCATGCCAGATCAAGGCAAGGAACTGAGCCTGGGGCCACATCACAGGTGAGGTCTCTAACTACCAAGGTCCTGGCAAAAATGTGAAGTCCTCTCTGCATAGGTGTGCATGCATGGGACATGAAGAAGTATCCACATCACCATGTGTGCTGGCCTAAGGGCTGTGAGTAAGCAAGGTTTTGCATTTGATTTTAACACAAATGTGTGTGTGTGTGCGTGTTTCCTTCTTATTTTTATTAACAAAATATCCATAGGAAGACTGATTACCATTCAAGATATCATGATACTGATTATCAATCAAGACTGATTATGCTTGCCATCCAGAGGGACCTCGACAGGCTGGAGAGGTGGGACCATGCAAACCTCACGAAGTTCAACAAGGCCAAGTGCAAGGTCCTGCACATGGGTCGGGGCAATCCCAAGCACAAATACAGGCTGGGCAAAGAATGGATCCAGAGCAGCCCTGAAGAGAAGGACCTGGGGGTGTTGGTTGATGAGAAGCTCAATATGAGCCAGCAATGTGCACCTGCATCCCAGAAGATCAGCCGTATCCTGGGCTGCACCCAAAGCAGCGTGGGCAGCAGGTCGAGGGAGGGGATTCTGCCCCTCTGCTCCGCTCTGG
>JAOBAS010000037.1:21038404-21088875 GCA_025311575.1 Elanoides forficatus | reverse complement strand
ACAGCCTGCCTCACCGTGGTCTTCATCACCACGGGCTGCAGGGGAATCTCTGCTCCGGCGCCTGGAGCATCTCCTCCTCCTTCTGCACTGACCTGGGGGGCTGCAGGTCTGGTGCTCTCACATCTTCTCACTCCTTTCTCTAGCTGCAGTTACCCAGTTTTGGAGGTTTTTTTTCCCTTTCTCTTTCTTAAATCTGTTCTCCCAGAGCCACTATCACTGCTGCTGATGGGCTCAGCCTTGGCCAGCAGCAGGTCTGTCTTGGAGCCGGCTGGCATTGGCTCTGTCGGACATGGGGGAAGCTTTAGCAGCTTCTCACAGAAGCCACCCCTGTAGCCCCACCACTACCAAAACTTTGTCACACAAACCCAATGCATAGAGATATATTCTTGTGTGTTCTGCTTTATATATGAATCTTATTTCAATATTAAAAGAATATACAATAATCACTAAGACAAATACCAGAGTCAACTACAAAATAAGACTTTTCTTTATCTGGCGTTCACCCAAGAGGAATTAGCTTTCTCTGCATTCAGAAGCTGATACTTGAAGATACTTGCCAGCATAAATTCCTGGGTTCATGGAACCAACTTAAAGGTGAAGAAACAGGGTGCATCGCTAGAAATACAGACAGAAAACAAGTCAGCACTGCCCACTGTGTCGGTGTGTCTTTGCTCACGGCCTCTGAGCTCATATTCTTTCATCAGTTGATGCATCCATCAGCTGATAGACCCCTGTTTTGGGATTAGAGGTACGAAACTGGGCAACGTATCATGTTTCATGCTTGAGTAGATTTTACTTGGGTGAAGGCGGCAGAAGCGGGGATCCAGGCACTCACTGTGCAACGAGAACTGAGCTCCAGACCTGTAGGGTCATCCCCAACCAGGGGGTAAGCACTCAGCTGGCCCCTCTTTCTCTCTCCCTCTCTCCCTCCCTTCCTCCTGAGTTTAATGATTTTTCCTGAACAACTCTGGCAAGGAGCTGCTCTCTGCTTTCACTAAACATCAAGTCATGAGACAGGGAACAAGAGAACCAGAAATAATGCTTCAAAACTTAGAACAAAAGATGAAAGCTCCAACAATGTCAACCCAACCTGGTGGTGCTGTTTATCATAATGGCCTCGTAATCCTCCAGATGAAAGGGGGCCCTTTGCTATTCTTCAGGTAGAGAGACAAAGATAGCAGCTGATGTGATAAAAATGCTGTGATACATCCCTTTCATCACAGCACTCAAAACAGTAAGTACATGAAAATTATGGTTTGCATACAGTAATTTCTCTTTGCTTACACCACACATTTCACTTAACTACAACCTATCCCACTAGACAAACACAAACAAAAATTCAGCAGTACACTCAACTACTAGCATTAAAAGCCTGATTTAAACCAAAGAATATTAAGAAATACAGAAGGGATGTTAAAGTTTCCAGCACAGGAAACTCAGTGTAACGTATAAAGGGTCAAATACCTATTATGAATAGAATATGAATCCACAGCAACAACGAGCTGTTATTTTGATACTTCTCTGCTTGAAACCCTATACACAGTCTGCACAGTATTGCAATGCACCAATAACACAGAACCTCTTACTTTCAGCTTTATGGTGCAACCGAGGATAGAATTGGGTGTACCGTGCCACTTGCCTGATTTATTGTCACATGCACATTGCCTAATTCTGGCCTAGGAATGGAGAGATTGAAAGTTTCCTGCTGGTCACTTGGACTTTGTCTTTCCACTGCTGAAGCACACTCAGCCCCACCACCAGCCCCACACTCACCCATCCCGGAAAGTGCAAACTCCACTCTCAATGCCATCAACATTGACCTCTGCTCCTTCCAGCCAGGGATGGGGAAAGGTGGTAGTCAACACCCATCCGCTCACGTGCCAAACAAGAGCTGGAGAGCCGTGGTTTCTTGTCACAGCTCTGACTGGCTGTTTCAGCACGGAAAGGGGAGAGAGAAAAAGAGAGATGCAGGGAGAGGTAACCAGGGAATGAAGAGGGCAAATGGCAAAAATTCCAAATGCTTGGTAACTCCAGTGACGGGCTCAGACACGGTGGGGTGGCAGAAAAATGGCTTTAGCTCTAAGTTAGAGAGTGCTTGTGTTCACTTCTCTACATCAGCCTGGACCTAGATGTGGGAACGAATGGGGCTAAATCATAAGTGTAGTCATCTGCTGGAAGATCTGTATTACTTAACCTGGGTTAATTAACAGCATTCTGCATAGGGCTTCTGCAGGTCTACTTTACCAGACAGGTCCTCTGTTTGACTCCATCCAGAAATGCTTTCCCCTCCCAAACCAGAGGAACACTTCTAACTGCTCCCCACAGGATGCTGCTGCAGTGCAGCTGCAAAGAGCTGCCTCTCCCCACAGATCGGGAATATGAAGCTGTAGCACAGGGGGGAGTAATGAGGGCACAACAACAAAACTCCATGTAACAGTAGGGACAATAAGCCCTGGACTGGGCTGCTCAGGGTTGCTGCAGAATCCCTCTCTCTTCCAGATTTTCTAAGTAAACATCTGTTAGACAAAAAGTTTTAGGACTAGCTCCTGTCTGAGCTAGGGAAATGGAGCTCACTATCATGTGAGATCTCTCCCTGTTCTAGTTCCAATGACAGCACGAGGTACTGCCAAAATGCAATTCCTCTTATCTACCTTGAGCTATCTTCCTGCAAGAATCTTCCCCTGTGGTATCCATCTCTTTACTGACTGCAGACAGAGCCCAAAGATTAGTTTAATCTAGACAGATAAGATTTAGATGGCAGAAGATGGGTGACATCAATCCTACCTTTAGGATGAGGATTTACAAATGCATCAGGAGCCTATAGATGGGAATGGGCAGAAAGCGCCCTTTTTAACAATATACGTGTGCCAATCTCACTTTGATCCCAGTGTTTCGCAAATCCTCTTAGATCCTTGCAGTTTCAGAAAACTGAAATTTTGGCCTAACTGTCTCTCGAAAATGGATTTCTTCTCTCTTTTATTTATTTGTAAACTTTTGGGGCTAAACACCACATACAGCATAAATCTGAACTGTATAATTCGTCACCAGACTTTTTTTTTGGTCCATCATGTTTAAAAAATGGATCAGGCATTTATAAAGATGACAAGATGATCCAAAGCAATTATAATAGTTGATGATTATACCAAAATATTGTTGAAGGATTATTAAAACTCATGCTTCAGGGCATAAAATGTATCTTTTTCTGAAATACGAGGGCAGACTATCTCATATCTGTCTACCGCACACTGTTTATGCCCTCTTCTGAAATGTCTCCTGCTGGCTCTTGTTAAGGACAGACATGAAATCCGATGCCAAAGGACAATGCATGTGTTTATACATCCTTTGCATTTGTAAAGCATCTAACATGATTGAACCCCAACTAGGAGACCCACGATGCAGTCCCAGCAGCTCAAGCTGTGATATTAATTTAGATAGCAGGAAATCAGGGAGTTGAGTCAGAAGGAAGAGGAGATAAAGACTTCTCCAAAAGATCTGGTTTTTATTAAAACCACGCTATTGTAAAAGCCAGTACATGCAATTGTGTACTCCTGGTACAAGTCTGAAATGCACTGGTTTTGCCTTTACCATGTATCTTGCTTTGGGGAGTCAGGCTTCAGCCTCCAAGCTACAAGTGGTTTCACCCAAGGGCATCCTCACCAACTATGGGAGCAGACATACAAGTGGTGAGCCAAGCTCCCTCCCACTTCTACAGTCCAGCCTGCTTTCCCAAAACAAGGCTGCAGTCAGTACTGACATTCTGCCCGTTCACTTTTTGAAAGGCACAGAAAGGTAACCTAAGCTTCTTGAGGCTTGTGAAGACCCTCGCATCCTCACTAACAAGCTTTCACATGGTCCCAACCACGATCATTCAAAAAGACACATACTGCAGTGACAGTAAGCCAGCAATTTATGCCTCCAATCTTGATTTTATTACTTTAAATTGTACGAAATTTAGTTTCACCAAGCAAGGTACTTTGCTGGTCACTGCATTTACACAGGGCTCTTCTTGCATGAAAGGCACTTCAAAATCAAAGTGCTTCAAAGCCCCCAGGATTCAGTGGGTAGATGCACAATCAAAAGATGCACAACTGCACCAGCCCAGAATTTTCCTCTGCTAAACAGCTGCTTCCTGGCATAAGGATGAGCTCCTCAGTTCCAGCTCAAATCTTGCAGAGATCCCATAAAATTACATGGAAAGGTTTAATTCAGAGATATATTTTATTGCTTTCTACTGCCATATTCTTCTGAATTTGGTTTAATCTCACGTTGTGTCATTTATTTATTTTTGCTGTCTTCCTCCTTATTCATCTCCTTTCTAAATTGTCAGATTTTTTTTTAAACTAAATAATAAGGATTTTTTTTAATTTTTAGCCCCAGAGTTCCATCTGTTCATACCATAAAACCCTGTGTCACACTTCAGGACACGGAGACACACTGACACACACATGCAGATACAGGACTGATTGCCTCAATTTCATGTAAAGTTGAATAGCAATGGATTTTAATGTACAGTACTGGTTTGGAACGCTAAGCATCAGAGCCAACACAGCTGCACAATACCAAAACTGATGGAGACACAGGAGGTGCTCATGTATGAAATCTTATAAATTTATACAGAATTCCTAACGCAACAAAAATATCCCTGCCAAAAGGAGTCAATACTAAATGGAGTGTATTATCACCCCCAAAGCCACTTCCAAAGCTTCACCCCAGCTGAGGTCTCTCTTAGATGACTATCAGCCATCAGGATTAACGAGACGAACGCTGGGCCGTCGAGGTTTGGCAAGCAAAGCATCTCCCAGTCAGAATCTTCACCCCGGCACCGGCAGAGACTCAGCCAGGCAACCTGCCCAACGGAAACTTTCTTTCAACTCTCTGATAGGAATAATAAAATTCATTATCAAACAATAGCAAGCTTTGGTAAATATTTCCATGGGTGAGTGCATGGAACAAGCTTTCCAAACATCGTATTTGGACATCGTAATGAGAACGGCTCAGTGTTCAAAAGAAGTCTGCATCTTTACTGCCCTTTAGAAGTAGGGGGTTCTGAGCGCCAGTCCCACATTTCGAAGTCATGGTTGGTTTGCCAGGGGACAAAGACAGCCGCAGTGCCACTGCGAGCTCTTCCCCACGAAGAACAAGGCACTACTCATGACGAGGGAAACTGTTCAGGTCCCCATTCATATTGCAGCTGCAGCCTTTTTAAAGGGACTTCAATTCAGAGGCTTTCGTGTGCAAGTATTGCTTCTGCATCCAATGTATTTCATAGGACTGTAGAGCCTGGCTGTGAACTCAACAGCGCGTACGACAAAGTGCTATTGGAAGTACACCGGGTCACAATACAGGGCCCTGCTAGTCAAGTCACTACAGAGAATTTAAATCAGAACTGCATCAGGTTTTTTTTACCTAGTATTAACACGTGCACGCAAGGCAAGTTAGGCACTGGTGACATACAGACGGAGATTAATTGTAAAATGTGGCTACAACATATACCAATCCTCACAGAGTAATAAAACAGCAAGCAACACACACTGGTTTTGATTAATGACTGGGGCAAAAGTTTCTCAGATCCGGCACAAAGCTAGCACCCATTAAGTCACCATTAAGTCAACACTCTAAGATACATGCTTAACAATACCAGTTTAGCAAGCACCTTCGACATAACAACCTAGCTCTACAACAAAATGCTTCCAGTTTAAACAGAGCTGCCACAGGCTCATTGACAGGGAGACTGCAAACATCTTCTAATCAATGATCCGATACAGATGTGTACTGAACTTGAAAGAAGCAGACTCTCTACTGCTGCCTTGGACGGGTATCTGAGACAGATACTACACTGGGAGGAAAAAGATATCGGTCATTGATGTAGCATACAGAAAAAATCTGACACCAACATGTGTTATAATTACAGTGAGACAAATATACGTATTCAGACTGGTTGTATGGAATTGAGAAAATGCCACAATTGGCTTTAGGGATTACTGGAAATGCAAAGGAAAACTAATACTTTAATAGCAATATCAAAGTAGAGGCAGAAAGTCATGTCCTTGACAACTCACTCATCTATGATGAATAAAAATGGAAGTACATTATTTCCTTCAGTTTTGTGAATTATTTCATATGCAGAACTCAAGTAATAGAACATAATTGAATTATACTTTCATATATACCTCTGTGTGTGTGTATGCATCTGTTTAATTTACAGCCATGATTTCTTGCAGGAATACAACACATATACTCCTAACTATACACGTTATGAATAGTCCCTTTCAAGTCAGAGCAAAAAGAGAGAACACTTGATGTCCGTGCTGGGCTGGGACCATCATTTCTGTACTTATTTACTCAGTAAAGTTCAAAAAAGAATAGATTATAATTCCCAGCTGAGGTCCAGATTTTGAATTAGAGGTTAAAAATAAACTTTTTATTGACCACACTGCCACAGCATGCTGCAATATGGTAGGTCCTTTCTTCCCATCAATAGTCCTTAAAAAACCCAAACCAACAACCCCACACACCCCCGAAAAACAACCCCAAGCAAACCCCCCCAAAAACCAAACTGAACACCAATGAAAATCACTTTTATACACCCATCCTCTCTGCTTTACCTTCCCTGCTGAGAGACCCATTACCTTCTGACTGCTATTTGACAGTCCTAATTGTTGGTCTCACAAAAGAGACAACTCTTCTAGGCAGAAGGTGCGAGCATGTATTCAACCAGCCAGGGTAAGATACTCCAGTGGGCCAAATTGTCAAGTAAACATGCACCTCTGTGCACCAGCAGTCCATCTGCTCTCTCAGGACATGCAAATTTAGCTCCGGACTCTGCTGGGAAGGGGCAAGGCTTCCCAAGAGCAGGTTCACCTTTTGTCTTGGCAATGAGTTCTCCAGCAAAGCCAAGGGAGAAAAATTACATAGAGACACTTAAACATGAGCTCTCTGCAGGCTTAGGAGCAGAATTCATCACAGAATCACATGATGGTTGAGGTTGGAGGCATCTCTAGAGGTCATCTGGTCCAACCCCCTGCTCAAGCAGGGTCCCCTACTGCAGGTTGCCCAGGGCCGTGACCAGATGTCTTTTGACTGTCTCTGAGGATGGAGACTCCACAACCTCTCTGGGCAACCTGTGCCAGCGCTCAATCACCCTCACTGTAAAAACATGTTTTTATAAAGTCACTGTCAAATAGAGCTTTTAACTTCAGTGGTGTCTCAGGTGCTGCGTGCAATCCATTTGCAGAAGAGCAGCAAACTACTCCAGTTGTAACAACTTCCAGTTCTAACAAACTTCGTGTTTCGACACATAAACCAGATATGTTCACCATACACCTCAACCTTTTTTGTGTTTTACTTGCTCTTTTTCCCATTTCATTTTCACTGCCTTTAAAATTCCAGCACTTCTAGGAGCAAAGGAAATAAAAGCAAAGTTCTCAAATCCCAATTCTTTCAAGCAGGTGCCCTTTTTTTGACTTAATACATGGAATTACTCAAGCAATATATTCCCAGATCAGCTTTCAGTACTGCAAGTGGCTTAGGGTTTACCCTGACACACAGGGTGAATTCTCATCTTTGCAAAAGCACCCAGACCTGTTCTAGCACAAAGAGGTGCTTCCCCCCACCAGGGCAGCTGCCCCCCACAACTGCCAGAGCCACCCATTAGTCTGCGTGCCTCAACCTCAGACTGGGGTGCATGTACCCACCATGTATTTGTATTTTTCAGTTTCCCCTGAGCATTACACCAAATTGAAGAGGCTTAGAAGTTGAATAAAGTGCAAGATCATTTTGTCCAAGCGTACTATCAAGAATGGAAAATCATGAGGTTGCGGGGGAAGCAGAGAGGGGAGTTACAGGAAAGAAACAAAGCAAAGAATGACATTATGTTTAACAAGGTCCATTTTCAGCCAGACTGTCTTTATACATTCACATATACGTGAACAAGTTTGTGTGCAGTGCCAGCCCAGGTAACCGTAGCCCATTCCCTGAGCTCTCCCTCTATTCTCAATAGCCTTTTTTTTCCTCCTCCAACTTTTTCTGAAATCCTCTGTTTTTTAACCAATGGGGATGCAGCTTTGATGACTCATCTCTTTATTCCCAATTTGCCTGGCTGCTTTTCATCCAGCAGCAGCAGCACTTTGATGACTCGCACTTTGCTCGTGCTGCCGTTCACGCACAGATGTGGCATTGATAGCTCCAACAGGGAGGAAGGGAGGCGGATACGTTTGCTATTCAGAGCACTTCCTCGGTGGTTACGCTCTGGAGACGACTACAATAGCTCACAGCTCCCACACTGTAGGAACTATTCATTCTGTGGACATTTTATCAAGAGGGTATGAAGGGAAGGCAGGATCCTCCCTTTAGCAGCAGAGCAGTGTTAAATCAGCTTAACCCAATCATGAAACTGTCCCCTTCATCACTAAATTTATATGCACGGTTGTACATGTAGGCTTAAATTCATCTCGGCTAATTTCAACCACCCGAAAGTCAGGCATGCAAGCCGAGGTCATGTATCTCAATGAGATATAAGCACCCCTAAAGCACAATTCCTGCTCTCCAAAAATAGATAGGATGAACTGCTCTTCGGAGCCATCTCTCTCCCTCCCTCCAGCGAGTACATTGCTCCCTGAGCAACCAGTGTACTACAGCCACCTCAGCTTTCAGACTGCTGGTTAGGTGAGACAAATCCTGTCCTGCAAGAGCAATAATCGCCCACAGAATTAGTGGATTAGGAATGACTGGCTAATGAGGAGCTGCAGAGGAAGGACCCTCAGGGTTATGGTGGATGGCAGTGTGGACACAAAGCAAACATTACCAATACGTGCTTGGTAAAAGGGAGTTATCATACAGGGATGCATAAATAAGAACTTTGTTGGGAAACATACGGAACAAGCCCTGCATTGAAGCCCATGCTTGTGAGGCTGGGTGCTGTGGAGTACTCTACATGCCCTGAAGCACCGAACTTCATCAAGGAGGCGGACAGAGGAGATCAACAGGAACGGTGTGAGGTAGAGATGATGTGACTCAGGCAAAAATAAAGGAGCTAGGTTCGTTATCCAACAGAAGAGATGGGACAAGATAAACCATCTTCAAATATACAAAATGTTGCTGCAAAGGACAAGAGGATAAACTCTTCTTCATGCCATGGGGGGCAGGACCAGAGCGATGGGCCAGATTATCTGCCAATAATGCAGCACCTCTGCTGCTGGCAGCCAGGTTAAATGGACATCAGTCGGACAAGGTTTAGATCTAGTGCATTCTGCCATGAAGAATGGAACTAGATGACCTCTTGGGGTCCTTCCCAGCTTTATTTCCTATTATTTCTTTTTGCTAAAGCATTAAAACCATCCCCCTTCGGTATTCAGCTCTGAGTATACAGCTGGCTGTATTTCCTATCTGAGGATTTCAAGCCTCTTTAGTGCAGGATCACATCTTGCTGTTGCACTCTCTGAGAATGACAGGGCATACCAAGAGAAATATTTTTTGCAAAATGAGATAATTCTCTTAACACTGTATTGTCTGAATGAAGGGAAAAAAACCAAGTTTATTGTGACAGACTACTGCTTAATGGAGGGATTAAAAGTGAATTAAGCTTTTCTTCAATTTGTTTCCCACCACATGCCCCAGACAGAATGCCAGCTTCAGCTGTGATTTGAATAAACTATGTCATGCAGCTGAAAAATCACATATTGAAATACCCATCTTTCTTGGTAAAAGTTACTGTTGTGGATTATTTCTGTGTTGGAGGCTGCCAAAAAACAGCCTCAATATTATGTATTAATGATCACCTGCACTAAGCAGCCTAAACTGGCTGCTAATATACAAACCAATATACATTTTCAAATTAATCTGTGCCACCAAAACATGCTCTGTAGATCAAGATAGAAGTTCTTTTTGTTTTTAGTCAATCATATTAGAATAAATATTATAGGAAGCCCAGAATATCAGTGGTTTTATGGGTAAATATCATGCCTTTTCTCTGACACTTTGAAACAGTGAACACTCTTAAAAGGATCCATTTGTGTTATTATTAGATCTGGGCATTCAGACGTGCAATTCAGTTAGTTGTATCTGAAGTTACCTTTCCCAGCTCTAAAGATTAAATAGTGAGTCACATGCAAACTGGTGACAGATTTTAATATCATCTGTCAATAACTCATATTTGACACAGAGCAGAATTATGCTTGCAATAACATAACCCCTGTATTCCTAAAGGAGACTGCACTTGTTCCTGCTAAGCATCTTTGAAAAGAAGCACCTGCTGATCAAAAAGGCTAAGGCAGGGTGATAGGTCTTGAGGACTTTCATCAGTTCTTACATAGACAATAATATGCTGGGGAGAGGAGATAATACTGAATTCAAACAACTTCCACAACACTGTTTCGCCTTTTGATGTGCTTGTTTAATCACAGAACTGTAGAGTGATCTCCATCAGAAGGGATCTCTGGAGGCCTCCAGTCAGAGCCCTGCTTGAAGCAATGCCGATTAGATCAGGTTGCTCAGGCCTCATCCCGTCAAAGTTTGAGCACCTTCCCCAAGGTGTGCAAACGCAGCTCCTTCAGCATCCTCCCATGTGTCACCTGCTCTAGCTCCAGACCATCTTTGAGGCCTCTACTGGTCTTGCTCCAGTCCATCCATCCCTTGCTTGCTCTAGGGAGCCCCAAACTGGACAGAGCAGTCCAATGCAGCCTCACAAGTGCTGAACCGAGGGGAAGGATCACTGCCCCGGACCTGCTGGCTGCGGTCCCACTAGTGCAGCCCAGCTTGCTGTTGGCCTTTTTGGCACGGGCACATCGCTGGCTCACCTTCGACCCATCTGCAAGGCAACCCAGCACCCTTTCTGCAAAGCTGATTTCTAGCCAGTTGGCCCCAACACGTACTGGTACACGGGGTGGTTGTTCCTCTCCAGGGGCAGGACGTGGCATTTCCCTCAGTTAATTCATGAGGCTTCTGTCCGCCCTTTTCTCCAGCCTGTCAAGACCCCTGTACTGACCACTACTCCCAATCTGGTATCTGAGAACTTACCAAAAGTGCACTGGGTCCCATCGTTTTGGTCATGAATAATTATGTTGTACGGTATTGTTCCCGGTTTTGATCCCCAAGGGATGACGTGAGCAAATGACCACCAGCTGGACATCATGCCACCCTTCAAGGCCAAAGGTCCATCGAATTTTTCCACTAATCATTCACATCTCATAAATCTGGCTATAGGGAAACTATGGGAGGCCATATCAAAGGTCTTACTAAAGACAAGGCAAGAGGATGAGAAGATATAACAGAGGAATCCAGGTGGTGATTCCAAAACACTTGTAAGGAGGAACAGGAGATAAGAAAGGTGTTGGGGAGCTGTTTCTACGAGAAGACACAACCTGTAGCACGGTGCTCCCCCCACCCCAGAAGCCTTTGCTGCCAGCTCCGTCTTCTGCATTTCTTGCAGTTTCAAACTGCAAGGACTGTTTGGAGGAAAAATTTCACTGATTTCAGGAACACAAATACACTAAGAGCTCTAAGAGGGTGAAAAACATGAATGGAGAAAAGACACATGTGAGTGCCATGCAAGAACCCTCTGAGGCCTTGGAGAAGAGATGGGACAGTAGCAACACCAAGAAAAGCCCAATGGGTAGAGCAGGAACCAGAATCAGCTCAATTGGATTTCTTCTCAGGTACAGCATGGACATAGTGAGGCAACAAAAACAGGTAACGTAGACAGAAGGCATGGAGGTCATGAGTCTGTGACACCCACCCTCGCAGCTGATCCTCTTCCGACAGCATGGATTCAAGCACATACACTCAGAAAATTCTCAGGGTTCCTCCTCCTTGTCAGAATAACCCCTTGATTTTGTTGCAAAGCAGCTGCATTTGGTTTTACAACTCCTACTTGCATTAACTTATCCAAATTAATTTCTACATGCTGATTTTAAAGGGACTCAGTCTACTAAAAACAAATGAGAGTCGCAATATTAATCCCTTCGCTGTTCTTCCTCACATCTTGACTTCTATTTCTGTTCCTGCCACTCACCAGCAACCTGCCAGCAGGTGAATCTCTTCACAGTGTTTCTGCTTCCCTTCCAACTTCTCATCTCACCTACTTAGATAATAAATTTGCAGAGTAATAGCTGTCTTTAGATATAAAGTGGGTCTGTGCTCAACAAGTGCCTCTACCTGCTGCTGTACAATATTGCTGCTAATTGTCATCTTGGGCTTCAGCATATGCATGGTCACATGCATCTGAGATGATCTCAGCTTCTCTCATTACAACATCCACTTTGGTTTTTGTATTTTAAACTAGTCTGCACCGGAACAAAGAAATCCACGTGTCTGAAAAATGATACCAATGCACTCTAACTCCGGCAGTACCTACAGAGACATGACGGTGTGTCTAAGGCTTCAGGCTCACACGGAACAGATGTAATTAACACACTGCTGTTGAATGAAGGGCATGTGAGTGCACTTAATTATACCTATGTGTAACACATTAAACCTGCATCATGTCCAAAGTATATTGATGAATACCTGTGCATCTGATGGCATCAGCTTAATTACCTCTCTAATTATTCAAGGAGAAGTACGCAGAAAGTTTCCTTTGCATTGGTTCTATCACAGTAGTTGATTGTTACTCTGGTGATGCTACAACACGCAATCAAATAATCAGCAAGACAGAGTGAGCACCGAAAACAAAAAGGTTACAGGGGCAAGTTGGCACGCGACACTGAACAGAAACCTGAACTACTCACCCAAAGACATGCTTGGTGTTCCTCAAATTAGCCTCTCAACTCAGGTGCATGCACCGAAATATAGATGTATGAAAGACTCTGTGGCATAAATAGTAGCAGCAGAGCACCTGGATCTGCAATGCTTTCCTTGAAACAAGCGTCTACGTTCATGCCCGAGTCACTTACAGCTCTTGGTGAGGGAAGGCGGGGAGACTTGAGAGTGTTTCAGAGAAAGAAAGAGGAAAAAACAAGTGTTGGTGTTCTTCTGTCACCATAGTCTCTAACAATAGGGGAAGATTATGAAGCAGACGGTTCAACAGGTGACTTGGCTGTCATCCGCGAGAACCTCGGTGGCCCTGGATGCATGAAGTAGGCAGGGTAGTAGCAGGATAGTGTAAGAGCAGTAAGGATTTCCAGGCATACAGGAATAGTTACATTGGGGTTGTTTGTTGGTTTTTTTTTTTTAATTTTCACATCTGCTGAGCACAATTCCTCAAGCACAATCTGCCAAGGATCGTCACATGTAACGAACGCCCGTTACAGCGTGCAGAAGTCCTGCTGCGCATCAGCGTGCGGTGGCAATCAATCAGGGCCAGCGGGGAGCCAAGGTGCTCCCGGCGGCACAGCAGCTTCCCCGCCGCCGTGCGCTCACCGCGTCAATCAATCGAGGGGAATGGCAAGCCACCGCACACAGATGGTCCCCAAAACCCTCGCAAACCCCATCTGGCTGCTGGGACAGCTGATGTCCCTGAGCAACCCAAGCTGGAGTGTGTATCCACGGCAGGGAAAAAAACCTTCCCGACTTTGCTTCACAAGTCAATCAATCAAAGGGAGCTTGACGAATCACGCAACAGCCTCCGTGTCCTGCAACAAAAGCCTGAACCCAGTGAGCCAAATCACAACTGGAAGGAGACGGAAACCCACAGCTGCTGTAAGCCTCAGCTAGTCTCCTTAGTCGCCTCTCTCATCAGTAACAGCCAAGTTCAACAAAAACGTCTCACACCAGTTATACTTGCAGGCCTGATAAATGCAGAACAGTCAAATTGCCAGCAATTTTACATTACGATCATGTAATTTGCAGCTGAATTTAAATTCACTTCTAGCCACACAAATTACAATAAATATTGTGCATGTTTGCCACCTTACAGACACTTCTGTTTGTCTCTCCTTTGTTTCCATTAGACAGGCATCTCCATTACATCTCCAGCTTTAAATTAAAAAACAGATGGACAGGCTAGGACTGCTCTATACCAAAACAGAGTACCAAGTTCAGACTCTGATTTTCATTACTTTGGATTTATCCTGGATTACTCTGGATTTACAATTTATATAACTTCTATGAAGTTACACCAGGTGAAGTTCTACCAAGAACTTCTATATCAGATGAAGTCATACCAAATGAGAAAAGTTTTGTCTCAGAGTCATCAACACATCAGTCACTGCCTTTAATGAGTTTTTGCAGCAATTACTACACGTATTTAATCTTGCCCTTGATGATGGTTGCAAGCAAGTTCTTCATGAGAAAGTGTGAATCCTTGCAATTTTTCAGGCTTGTTTACTTTGGAAATTACTCTAGAAGAGCAATTCCTGTTCACGTAGCAAGACACCCTTCTCCCAAAATAAACACGACAGTTGTAAGGTGGGAATAATTCATTCTTTTTGCAAAACTAGATCATCATCACCTGTCCTCAGTTGTAACAGTTATGCTATTTGATGTTGCCTCATTACTGTAACATACACAAACTTCTGTTGCAGATGAGGTCCAACATGGACAGAGACTGTTCTGGCAAAATTATCACTCTGACAAATGGGAGCCGTAACAACTCTCATACTCTGTTCTCATGGATGAATGTGGATGAGTTATTACTGGTGTTGAGAGGAAAGTTGCTCCCACCTATCAGCTACAGCTCTCCATGGCAGACAGGCTTTCATGTCTTTTCTGGTATGAAATCAAGGCAACTAATTAGGGACAAACCCGACGTTAGGATTGTTTTTTTTTTCCTGGCAAAGTTAACGAGTGAGTAAATTAAGGTCTTCAAATCATTTTGCCAGATACCTTCAGAGGTGACTGTAATTCCTCTACTGCCAGTGGCAGCTTTAACACTGAGCTGTGAATTTGCTTTGCAGTGGGTTATGTACAGAAATGGTACATACCACAATTTTGAAGTCCCTGCTGTCACATCAGAAATTCAGAAAAAGCTGAAGGCAACTCCTTGGAATAAAGCCGTGAGGACAGAAATAATGTGAAATGTGCAAGTGCAAATAAAATTCATAGCTCATCTTAGATGCACTCAGCATGTTAATGCCTCAACTGTTTTGTTCATTTGCTACCTGTTTTCAGTGCCCTGAGGCGCACACTATTAAGGCATAACCCAACATAATCTAACCTGAAGTCTTCACTGTTACAACATTTGCTGCAGAACTGTTCTCCAGGAAACAACTCTCTGAATTTTCTAATTATTTAGAAACCTAAACTGAGAACTTTGCTCTTTAGCATCAGGTTTATAAACCATTTCAAACACGTCCTCTGCAGATCCTGGACACAGAGCCTTTAGGAGAATTAAAATCTGTAATTTCATCCTCCTGGAAACCAGCATTCCCAATTGCACTTCCTGAGATCAACCCCTGGCATGAGGCTCTTGAGATACGGAGCAGTGATACAGCCACAAAGAGAGGGAGATATACAACTGACTGACTGGTCGGCCGGGGGAAGTCCAAAGAAAAGAGCAAAGGCACAAGAAATGCCACAACATGGAGATAGCTTGCTCAGAGACTATAGCTAAATGCCTAGTTACCCTCCTGAAAAGCACTTCAACACAACTGCTTGAATATTTTCATTTGAATCAAATAAATCCGAAAGAAAACATTTTTGTTTAAATCAGCATAAGAAATCAATGTTCAAATCGATATAAGAATATATCAAATCGATCATATGAAATCAATCATTTAAATCAATGTAAGAATATAAAAAGGTTGATTTTTTCCTAAAATATTTTGTTGACCAAAAATAACGAGCTTTCAACAAAGCACTGTGAGAAGTGTTTGAGTATTTGTTTTTACTCTGTGCCCAGCCGTGACTGAGATGTCCCTTCCTCTTACCTTGCTGCAGTATCTTCTTCAAGTCTACCCGTAACAGCAAACTTCCCTGACACTGGGGGCAAATGTAAACCCTGATATAAAACCCAGAGAGCGATAAATAGGGAGCAAGCAATCAAAACTCTTCTTCAAATCCTAACTTTGGTGAGAAACAAGAACACACCTGAAAACAGCTTCTACAACTTGCTCCTACATAGATCCTACCGCTGTGCGGCTGCGTAGGGCCACGTACGTTTGAAGCAAGAGAACAACAGCGAAACACAAAAGGCCATGGGGACATCAAATGACTGGGGAGGGTCACTGCTGGAGGCCCACCTGTTTTATTAGAGAGTCGGAAGGACACCATCTTGTCAGGGATGCTGCAGACATTCCTCACCGAGGCGATGCAGCTGTAATTTGCGTAGTCCTGAGGTCGGAGGTTCTTCAGCTTCAGGATCTTTGTTTCTCCCTGCACATGCAAAAAAGAGCATTAGGAAGGCAGAGGAACAAGGAGGGATGCAGGAAACACCAAGACTGGCTTTCAGGAGGCAAGAGGAAGACGCAGAAGTGGTTAATTACAAGCAGGTGTTGAAGTGGTCCAGAAAACATACTTTAATTAATTACCTGAAAAAATGGCAGCTGGCATAACCTAAAACTGTAGTCCCACTTATATATTAAAGGCAAAAGAAAAGAGAGCAGCGAGGGGGAAATTGGTTTGACAGAGTCTTTCAAGTTGCAGCATTAGTCGGGATAATATATCTTAAGGTACAATCTACATGATGAAAAAAAATCACAAGCTACAGAAATCCTGCTGTTTTCCTTTGAAAATGAGCTGCTGATGGATTTTATTTTTAGCCAGCAGTGTAAATGATGGAGCAAGGACCTGAACGGGATATGTAATGAAGGAGTTCCTTCAGACACAATCAAGAGAAAACTGGAAAATATGAGATTTCCGCTGCAGTACCGTGTGAAATGGGCACTGCAGAACCAGAAACTCAGGAGAAAAAGTTGCTGAAATATGTATGTAAAATCTTACAGTATTGTTAGCAACAAGAGTAACAAAGCACCAAAAGGAGCGTTAGATACAAAATCCTGAGCACGTAGAGATGTCATGGGACAGAGCAGGGAGAAGAAAGCACAGGGAGCACAGCGAAGCACATCAGGGCGTGAGGATGCGACAGCGTGGAGGGCTGCGGAAACATCAGATAATCTATATGTATCAATACCTGCACGTTATTCACTCTAGCATTAAAATAACAAACTTCCTCGGGCTTTCAATCTCCTCCTCCAGCTGCCTGCTTTCAAGTCGTTGCCTGTGTTTATAGTGATAAGCTAAAGATGTATTATGCTTAGACGAGGCAAAGGCAGAACCCCAGCCCAGGGAGGCAGCCACTCTGAACGGGCTCACGAAGCATCCAAAGAGCAAACTTTGGAAAATGTTTGTTATCACATGTCCTGTTAAAGCTGAACAACTTTTAATATTACCACAGCTTGAGCAACATACTTAATTTTTTTTTAACAATATCATGTGCATCAACTGCCCAGGCCTATATAAGCAAAAATACATTGGTTGTGAAAATGCATGTACAGAACTAGCAAAAAAAACAATAAAAGAGAAGATACAGCTAGCCAGACAAGAGGAAAAAAAAAGTCATTGAAATCAAGCTTGGTAGATGTTTGGAGTATTGGAACTGAAGTGCTTTGTATGTGTAATCAGTCCCACAGAAATTATGTGATTAAAATTAAGCACATGCTGATTTAGTGTTTGCAAGACCAAGTCTTTGAAAGGCTGTTCCTAAAGATAAAGATCCCACTTTAAGAAGAGGTTTAGCTGGGCTAGAGAAGGGCCTGATCCAGGTTAGCAGGAACTCGGCTACCAAAGTCATTGAGTTCTGGAAACAGAGAGCAGCTGCATCCCATCAATTCATCCCTTAGCTGTGGACTCCAAGCTGAACTTGTGGGCTGAACTCACAATGGTATTCTGGATCATGTCCCCAGATTGCAGAGATTTATAAAAATGTATATATTTTCTTCATTGGTTTGGATAATTAGTCTAATTATGCCTAATTGCATAATTATTGTAAATACAGCAAATTTAATCTTGTACTCAGGCTGCGCAATTACAATGTGCAATGAAGATGATGCAAACTCTTAGGAAAAAATTCTGCATCAAGATTTTGGTTTTGAAAAGTTCAGTGTTTCAAACACTCCCACAGATGAGAACGTGCCTTTTTGCTCAATTTTTTTCCCCACGGCAGCTAAAATAAGTAGCTGACATTACCTGACTCATCAAAAAAATCTGTTCAAAGTTCAAAAATTTATTTGTATATGCCCAGTTTTCCAGGTGCCTTCTATGATTTAATAAAACAAGAAAACCATCAGAAAAAAACCTAGCTATTTTGGGGTACAATAACTTAGAAAATTTAATTGTATTACAACTTGTTTTCCTTTACATTTCATTTGACTTTTGGATTGATAATCTACCTTCAAAGCAGTCACCAAAAAACGCCACCTCAAATTCATATCTTTTGAAGCTCTGAAGTCAAATCCCTTCTATCCCTCTTCACATCAGCTCTTACTTTTCGTTACCGTATCATAAGCGGAACCAATTATGCAGAGAGGTGCAGTAGACATTTATGACTCTTGAAACTTTAATTACATCTTTTCCTCTTACAAACATGTATCAGATCTTGTAGGTACACCAAGATACACTAATTCAACCTGACCTCCAATAAATGTAAAAAGGTTATGGATAAGCTTTTGACTATCAACATGACAATCTGATTTAGCCATTAATTCCGCCCAGAAAGAGGTTCTAGGAAGAATGCTCCTAATCCTAGGTTAGATTTTATAACCTAAAAATAATAATAATAATAAAAAAATCTAATTTCATGTGACACATTTTAGTAGATATGTTCTTATTAGACAATAGGGAAGGTAATAATCAGCATTTCCATATTGAAATATAAATCAAAAAGTCCCATGTGAAGGGAGTCTCTCACTTTTTAATTAAAACATTAAAAACCTCCAGTTTATATACTTGAGTCCAAAGAAACAAGCCACAGATTTTCTTAACTGGGTCTGTACATGTTAAATTAAAAATAATCTCATCACATTTAGGAGACCAATAACTTGACTATGTAATCTAATTCTCATCTCTGCAAGGTTCCAGGCTACACGTTTCTCGGTAAAATACCAGGCCACTGTAGTAATATAAAGCTGTCAAGTACAATAAAAAGAAAAAATGAAGGTGCTCTCAAATCATTAGCTGAAAATTATTTATGAAAGTTGCAGGTTGCTTGCTGCTATGAAGACCAAATTACCAGGCAGTTTTCACCTCTGTCTTTACTCGTTATTGCTTAGACTTTCCAAAACAATTTTTTCTCCATTTTTCTTTTTTTTTTTTTCCTTTTTGCAAACACCATCACACACTTTTGTCCGTAGACAATAGGATATGCCACCTTTTTAGTCTGAGACCGTGCAAATGCGCTAACAATAAACTAATCTGATCTAATCTGACAGACTCTTTTGATGGCCCCGTCTGCCTTCGTGGCTGTGAGTGAGAGCAGGAAGACTTAAAAAACCCACTTCTTTCCATTTTTGCCACCTCATCTTTTAAGTGTGTAATTCTGGAACAAAAAACTTATATTCAAAGAAGTGAAAGGCAGAATAAAATAGAAAAAACAACACAGGGAGTTGCCATAGAGTTCAGCCTCCTCGAAAAGCTTTTTAGGCTGTAACTTCTGTGCAGAATCACCCTGCATTGTGTTGGAAAAGATTAGGAAATAGCAGTCTAATCAGAGGTTTGGGCTTGCAGCGCCCAAGTAAAATGACTTCAAAGGGACTCCTGCAGACAGCGCTCACCGTGTGTCTTCCCATAATTTCCTATTTCATAATTTGACAAAAAATTAAGAGACATATTTTTATATTAGGAAGACTTATAATAACATATGGGTGCATTTGCGCCGGGGTGTAGTTATCTAGAGGGCATGCCCACTTACCCACACCACAAACCCAGTGGGGATATGCAGGCAGATCCAGTTACAAAGAATCTGGTGCAAGTAGCCTAAGGAAGGAGAAAATACTGTACTTTCATTCCTACCTGGGTAAAGAAGGGCTCATAGATCTCCACTCCTTTATCAGACCCTTGCAGCAATACCTCTTGGCCGCGGCGCCAGCTGTACCGAACGGGCGGATTGGAGTTGGCAACGCACCTGAGAAACACCGTTCTCTCATAGTAAAACTGCTCTTTCGCTTCCCCGATGCTCTGGTGGACTGTCACTATTGGATCATCCAAATCTGGAGAGACAGAAAGAACAACCAAGATAAAGTCAGGCTTCAGTTGACTCTATGACGGTTCTGCGATGGGAAGCGCGTGCATCGCCTTGTATACAAGTCAACAGCAAAATAGAGGTAATACAGCTCTAAAAGCCACAAATGTACGCTTTAGGACTTCCTCGGCAGAATTCAGTTTTAGAGTTTGTTTTCATCTGCACAGCACCTAGCACAACTGGATCTTCATTTACAACTCGGGCTTTTAGATACAACAATATATATGATATCACATATGATAATGTCAATCATATTTCTGTTATGTTTCCACTAATACTTAGGTTTCATATGGTGTTCATCTTTACTACTTGTTTCTTATGCATGATTTTAATTTAAATGTCTCTTAGACAAAATAGTTTATAAAGCTTTGGAAATAAATAGACAGACTAATTTGCATCCTAATGGTAAGATCCACTAGAACATAGATCATGCGCATGCAGCTGTTTTCCTTTAAAGCAGCAATTTAATAGAGTAATTTAATGCATATTCCCTTCTTTTAGTTACGTGCATTTAACTTCAAGCAGGTAAATTCATCACAGGCTTTAGAACACACTTCTCTTGATTAAAATACAGATATCATATAATTACTCCCACTGCATCAGCTCAAAGAAAATTAGATCCCCACCACAGAATTCACTCATCTTATAAAGGGAAGAAATAACGATAGCCCTTGGAACGTGAGTACACCTAATTAATTAATTTGGGCTTTATTCCATCAGGAACAAGTAGATTCCTGTTTGCAGGATGTTACTATTGTTTATTATGAGCTTTCTCTGAAGGTACAATTGCATCGAAGAAGGAAAAAAAAAAAACAAACAAAACAAGAAAAGCAATGGCTATTTTTTACTAAGTACTCGTTAAAAACACTCAACCTCCAAATGACGTGGTAAGCAATTCTCTGGTGAGCTTTAGGGAGAAGTTACACTACCCGGAGGGCTGGCAGCCAAGGGGAAGTTGCTTCTCTAAATCTAGCCCCTATGTTTCAAAGGTATGTCCAGGTTTGGCTCCAACAGTTACAATAGAGGCACTGCTGCTGTTACCCACAGAGAGTAGGAACAATTTGTGTAATTATACCTGTAACGATCCGGTCTGCAAGCACACAGCAACACCACATTCTCATGTGCAACTCAGCCTTGACTGAAATAATTTCAGAACCTTTATCAGCAGTGCTTGTTCCTTAAACAAAATGTAAATAATGCTTTAAGTAGTGCTTCGTTAATTATTCATCCACAAATGTAACCCTATTTTTGCAAAGTCTTGTGTGAGTAACTATCTAAATGTCAATTAATCAGATTTATTTGAGGCCACGGTTCAGTGAAATGCAGAACGAGGTGCTCAACTCCTGGCATGACCACCGGTGTCAAAGGGAAGGCGGTCGTACTCAAAGGCACCCGCACACTTGAGTCCCTTTTCAAAGGTGTTGAAAACAAGGACAGTTGGTTTTGGGGAAGCCTCACATGCATTTTTCTCCCACGTCCTTTCCCCACGTGCCAGCCAAACACCACCGTAGCCATATATTGTACGTGTATATTGTACGAAATGGACCATCAGCATAACAGTTCTTAAAAGATCTGGGGGTTTGATAATTTTATGAACTAGAGGTGAGGCAGAGGCACATGGGATTATTAAAGGAAGCTCCTCATTAATAACCTGAATAGAGTAGCATGTTTCAAATGTCCACACTGAAAAGCAGTTTGCACTTAAAAATTATTCTTTAGATGCTTACGTTTTGATTTGCATAACGGGAATAAAGCTTGAGAGTCTCTTGATTAATTAGAAACAAAACATGTCCCAAAATTCGGAATAATTCAAGCAATAATATCTTGTAATAGAGCACGAATTTTAAGTAAATGTTATCTTCATTCTACTCTACAAAACATTTAATTTAATATCACAGAAACAAATTATGAAATTGTTGCTCCAAATTAGGATGGCATTTTCTAATGAGATTTCATTTTTGTTTTAAAGGTTATTTTAAATCACAGTAGCATTTGAAAAGGGATGAGATTGCTGAAATGTTATGTCTTCTACTCATGCAATAGAAAATAAAAAGAAGGAAATTAGCTTGCTTCAATTTCTAGGCCAAAACACCTGTTCCCTATATTTTGATGAACAACAGAACATTTCACACATGAATGCTTTCCAGCATCTGCTTATTAAAGCACATCCTTAGACCACAAACAAGGATGACTGGCAGCCAAAAGTCTCCAACACCGAGTGAGGGGACTGCTCCGCCAATCTCTCACCCTTAGATGAAGGTGCATCCCCTTAGGTGAAATACACACGAAGTCCAAGTCTTGACTCCGCTTCATTTTGATTAATTTAACCAAGACTAGACAGAATGAATCACTTAAAGCCTAAAACCTCTTTGCAGAAGAGGCCTTGGAGGTCCCGGCGGCAAAGCTGAACAGGAGGTGGCCAACTACATCCCAGGCTGCAACAGCAAGAGTGCAGCCAGCAGGTCCAGGGAAAGGATCCTTCCCCTCTACCCCGCACCTGCGAGACAACATCCAGAGCACCCTGTCCAGGGCAAGGCATGGACATACTGGAGCAACTGCAGAGGAGACCACCACGATGACTGGAGGGCTGGAGCAGGTGCCATACAAGCAGAGGCTGGGGGAGCTAGGTTTGGCCAGCCTGGAGAAGATAAGATGAAGGGGTGATCTAATTTCTGTTGACTAAGTACCGGGAAGTTCTAGAGCAGATGAAGGCAAACTCAGAAGAGCAGCAAAAAGCATCATGAGCCAACAGGTATAAGTCACACCAAGAGAAATTCCTCCTCGTTTTAAGTGAAAACAACTTCCCCGTGCAATCAGACAAGTGCCCAGAGAGGCAGCAGGATACCACCCTTGGAGACGTTCAAAGCTTGACTGGACACAGCCCTGAGCAATCTAACCTAACTGTGAAGTTGGCCCTGGTTTGAGCAGTAGGTTGGACAAGAGATCCTTTCCAACCTAAATTACATCATGATGTCATGAGCTGTGATGCCATCGCTTGCTTGGGCTACCTGCTCTCTTGCAACAGGTCCATGCTGTCTGTGTGCTCGCCCCTTCCAACACCGGTAGTCCTCTGTGACAGAAAGAAGCAGGCACCCTCCTTCTGCACAGCACTGTACTATGACAGGAGATGGATTTTGATGAGAGTATAAGGAAATCTCAAAGAAATTTAAGTTGGGAATGCAAACGCGGCAAGCCCTCTGCCAAAGCATTTCATAATGGTCAATTAATAGAAAATTTGCACTGCAGAACTTGATTGATTTTTCCATCGGCAGTCCTAGAAAGATCTCGACAGCTGCATCAAAGCAAAAGAAGCAGCACTAATAGGAGGCAAAATAATGCTTGCAATTGTGAGATTTCACTGAACACTCGACTGCCTGCCCCGCTGTCGGGCAGGGTTAGACAAATGTTTTACTGGATTGTTATATAAGACTGTATTTTGCTCAGGCAGTGTGAGAGCTGCAAACATAATACAAAATATGTCTTTTTCATAATAGTGCCAAGGTATTCTGCAGAGCTATTACAATGGAGGCATGCAACTGCCAAATTCATTGCCTTTAGACAGGTTATTTTAAAGTCATCTGATCTTGGTGGCATTAATGCTAACTTGTCAAAGCTCTCCAGAACTTCAGTTTCAGGGTCTAATTGAATTGTTACTAACTGATATTCAAATTTCCAAATAGACTTAAAAAAACCCAAACAAACTCAAAACCTATTTAAAGCTCTGTGCCTATGTGTAAGTATCCATGGGTGTTTGTTCCCTAAAAGCACTGGAACAGTCAGGGACTCGGCATTCTGGGAGGGAAGCTACGGACTTCAGGTAGTGCACAGCAGTCAACCTGGGAAGAGGAAAGAGGGGAAATCACTGAAGAGACAGGGACATCTTACTGCAACAGAGAAAGATTTAGCATTAGGAAGCTCAACTAAATGAATTTTTTTACATGCTTTACAAGAGAAAAAAAAGCCACTAAAATTTTCATTTTGGGTTGATCAAATTATGAAGAGTTAACTGACTAATCATTCTTTAAATTAAACTGAAGTCATGGGTGTTGCTATGTAGTTAAAGTCTATTAATCAAAATTAAAATAATTACAGAAGTATGTTTTCCACAGAGGTTTATGCCACCATTAGGTTCAATTTTTCAGTCCTTAATCTTTGAATTGAACCAAATAGTTTCCAAAACCCAGATGGCACAGGCATTCTAAACGCTATATTGGAAGAATTCCCTTCACACATCCCTAAGCTCTGAAACAAACAGAAAACCCAGTATAAGCTGTTCAAAATGGGTCTAATCCAAATGCACTGTGAATTGCATCACGACGGTCAGAGATGTTGGCGTGGAAGGTGCGCAACTGTGGCGGATGCTATTAATATCCTCTCTATGCTGAATTGCAAAGCACTGGAGGCATCGCGCTGGCTGCGAGTAGGAAACAGGGACCATCTCCTGCGACCCTCACCTGAGCTCTGGGGGAGTTTCACATACGCAGACAGGAGAGCAGGATCACAGACTATATTTGCTATATCATCTTTTTTCAGCTGCTGGGACTACACAGCTTGATGATTTCATTTGTTAATTAGATGCCTTTGTCTTCAGATGTTCAAAGCAAGCGATGCTTGGAAGTCAGGATAATAATAAAGCACGCATCTGGTAAACTGATTGAAATTGCTTCATCAAGACACCCAGAGAGGAGACAGCAGTGACGCATACATTTAGCCTGCCTAACTCATACGTTATTCTTAAATATAAAAGTGCAATGTTTTTCATCCTATTTTCCTTACTATAGCCTCCTTGACCTAGCACAAGCTATCAATAATTACACGGGTTTGAAGGGCTTTGTAGTACTGTATGGTACAGAACAGTTGCGCATTATTCAGAAGATGCACAAAAATTCAACAAATATGTATTTCTTGCCTACCTATGGAAAGGATAATGAGTTGTCTTGCGTGCCATCCATTAGTACATGCAGTGTGGAGACACAAGAGCTCCAAACAAGCTGGAAACAGGGGAGCCAAGTTACCTGGAACTCCACATAAGATATTTTTCCCTCTATAGCCCTTTAAAAGAGATTTATTATGGATCTGCAGTGCCGTATTGCGTGTGCGGTACAGATACAATAGCAGAAAGCAAGCACCATTTACAAGGCCAGATCCTATAAGCAAGCAAGCCTTTCTTCCTTGCTCCCACAAGAGTGAGACTGTGACCCTGGAAGACCCCTGATGAGCTTATATTGATTTCCAATACTATTTTGGGAAGATCAAACACATGCTAGAAGGCTGCTAACATGCTCAAACATGAAAGGACAAGCAGGATGACCTTAGTAGTCAACAATACCCCGTGCAGCTCAAAAGCATTTCTGCCTGCCGTGCTTTACTGAGGGTCGGAGCCTATCAACAAAGAACCCAAGAGGAGAAATGTAACGAACATTCAGTGATGTAGTTTTATGGAATAAACGTTTCCTTCATTCTTTTGATGAGGTTATAAATACACCTGATTGAAACCCATATAAACTGCACCCACTGGATGAACTGTTCATACCAGCATGTCCTAATGACATGGGGAGCATGGCACAGGGCTGACAGCCCTGCAAGAGGGCAGCAATAGTTTTGTTGATCCAAGGACACCAAACTTAGCCCAATCTCATTATTTAAGAGACTAAATTAGCATTGGAGTCTCTGGACAGCAGGTACGCTGGTGCTCCGGATTTTGCATTTACAGCACAAACAGCACCGCTTACCACAATACTGAATTTCTACATGCGCATGCATGTGCATACATGAATAAAGATCAGTGGGTTTTCCTAATAATGAAGAGTCGGACACTCATACGGAACAATATACATCCATGAACTCATAATAGAGGTTAACAGCGCAAGACTGTGCCCTGGCATGGTCTGAGAGACACACCGGCAAAGACCTCTCAGCGCAGTTCTGAAATAGATGGGATTGCTGGGATCACCGCATGCAATAAGAGTAAGGATATAATTTTCTTTCATATATAGAATTGGAGACCTGAGTAAGGATCCTAATCTGGTGTCAGCCATTGTTAAGCAGCATTAAGAAATTAAAGGGCAAAGAAAGAGCAACAGCAAAGTACTTATGCACTAGGGAAAGTACTTATGACTTTGGCTTGCAGTGAAAGATGTAAAGAGCAAGACACATTTAATTTTGCAGAAAAGAAGACTGAACGGTAACTTTATTATACGATGTAAGCACCTCATGGTGGCAAAACAGCAGGTTCAAAAGAGCTCTTTTGGCTACCGGTAATATATACAACAAGCAACAATAGCTGGAAACTGAAGGAAACCCAATTCAGTATGGGAAAGAATCAAGACTTTTTTTTTTTTTTGAAGATAAAGCAGTTGAACAGAGGAACAGACTACCTGGGCATACAGAAAATTCCTCACCTGTTCAAACCAAGACCAGATGCTTTTTACTGAAATACAAATCATTACATTCAATATAAGAACAGCTGAAAAAAAAAAAAAAAAAACCAAACCTAGATAGGGCTGTAAGGTAAAGGAGGTCAAACTAGACTAATGTCGTGGTCAATTCTAGTACTAAATTTTTTTGAAAAAAGGTAATTAAAGAGAGTGTTGATTAAAGAATTCCAGATCATTATCATTAAATCAAGTACACTTGAATCAAGGAATTATTTAAACTATCTTTCCATTCCACTCACATTAGACTACACACGCCAGAGTGTCAGCACACTTTGGATGGCTGTGAAAAATGCTGATGAACCATGACTACCCACAAACAAAACATGTAAGAAACAAGGGCTAAAGCCACTCTTTCACTGCAGGGATTGAAAGGACAGCTAGATAACAGGACAGCAGTTACAAAAGTACTCATAACGTATGACTCTACTACAGGTTCTTCCCCTTCCAGTGATTTATTTTCCTTTTATGAACTAAGATTCAGACATAAGCATACAGGAGTTGGACAGTCTTCAAGAACCACAAATTCTTATCCAAATATATACAATAGCTTGAGGAGGAATTCTGCAATAACTGCCTTGTTATTATCCTTGTTTTATAAAGAGGTAACCTTGTTTTTTTTAATTTTCTCTGTACCTGTAAAGAAACAGAATGGAAGATTACATTATAAAAGAAAAAAGGATTTACCAACCAAGCCAGGAGAAACAGGCACTAATACTAAAGGCCACCTGACATGCATGACACATTACTAGGAGTAATTGTTACAAATAGGATTTTTTAACATTATAAGTAAGTAATTATTGGTCGCATAATCCCAAACCTAATTAATGCTTGCTCCTTCATTTTTTAAAGAAAAAAAACCTTAATTTTGTTGAAGTAATGAACATCAAACTGGGTTAAGAAGGTCTACTTCTAGACCCCATCTATTTCCAGTCAGTGGCTTCAGTAGAATTCTTCCAGAGCTACTCAAACTTTCAACCCCTGTTAAAAACTACATTCTGAACATATCGAATGTAAATAGTGGCACCCTAGAAAGCAGGGGCTCCTGATAACACTCCACTGCTCTCTTACTGCCTTCTTCTGGACTTCATATGTCCTAAAATGAGCACAAAAACATTTTACTTCAGTAAAAAAATATATATCTGACAGAGTATACCTATATAACAGAAAGTGCCAGATTTTCTTCCTCCCTGCCTCGTATATGTTCTGCTCTTCCAAGATTCACATTTATTTTCCGGCCTTAAACTCTTTCCCATTAAAAATGTCAGTATAGAAATCTCACCAGTTCTCCGCATACTTTCTCACAATCTCTACTCTTAAAGACGACTGTATTTTTTCCCAGTTTTACTTGAACAGAATACAAAATATGCATTTTAGGGGAAGAGAAATAAAAAGAAAGCCAGGACTAGAAGAAATAAATAATGGTGAGTGGATGATGAAAAAGGAGGGCATGTAAGAATCTCCTTGGAGGCAAATGAAGACAACAAATCAAACAAAACTACTGCAAAAAGGAAGAGGAAAATGAACCTGCCCAGAATATTTAGTGCCCATGCCTGAACCCAGACAAGTGAAGTCTTTCTGCTGACCTGAAAGAAATCCCCCAACCAGTTCGTTTTAGGAGCATAGGCTAAAATCCCATCCACCTTGGAAGGGACCCTTAGGAGATTGTCTCCTCCACATCTTGCTTCTCTCCATACTGGTGATGCCCATCAATTTTGCATCATCAGCAAAAATTCATACCAAAACATTATTACAGTATGTAAATGCAGCTGAATCTCAAAGAGCAGCTAAGATTTGCTTCCTTAGATAATTGCATTTGACTGCCCATCTGCCAAACCTCCCTTCCCAAAACCTTCCAGGCTTCTTTTAGCAAAATTTCAAATGGGGATCGAGATCCCAAAGATAATTAACCTCCAGCACATTATATAAAATTGGCGTATGCACGTGGGGAGAAGCGGGCACTGGAGCAAGGCTCGGATTAGCTGAGGGAAACATCGCACCATGAGCTCGTGGTGGCCAGCAGGCATGCAGCAAGCACCCTGGCCCCAGAGGCACCCATGGGTGCCCTCTACACAGCCCGTCATCACGGAGCTACCGGGGAGACTACGGGAAACAGCAAATCTTAGGGAGAGGGAAGGGAGCTGGAGGTGTGGGGAGGAATCAAAGTTTTATTAATACCGTTACTCTAATTATACAACATAATGTATAGTTATGCAGGTGGAGGACCTTGAGGTCTCTGGTTAGATGCCTTCTGCAGGTGCTGACTTGCAGGGCTGAGCCTTCCTCTGCACCTTTTGCTCCTTAGATAAAGGAAATTAAGTACAGGAGTGCATTTCTGCTTATAATGAGACAACCCACACTACATCTCTTCAGAACAGCAGCAAAATTTCGCCTTCCAGAGAAGCAGCCTGCAAACCAAACCATATGCCAGGGAAGTTTTCAGATACATCCAGTTGGCAGAAGGGGAGTACTTCCAGTTAGCAACAGCAAATTTGAAAGACGTCCTAAGCCGTAAACTCAGTGCTTTATAAAACCTAAGCTTATTTCTATTATGGCTCAAATCAGATTCCTACAAACAGACTGAATTTTCAAGCCATTAATATGGCCTATCTTTCCACTCGAGGGATATTTACAGCATCAATTATCTTGAACCTCATCTGACATGTACTCATCTCAGACTGATCTAACTACAGCTATTATCATGTGTTAGAGACAGGTTTAATTTAGAAAAGGAATAGCGTAAAAGGCATTCAAATAACCTTATAGCATTCTTACTAGATTTTTTTCAAGGAGGAAAATAAAATCTGCAGCCAGGTAATACTATGGAATTAATACTTTGTAATTAATTGTAAGCTTTTTTGTTTAGTTAAAAAATACTGATGTTAGGAGTATTACATTGAACAAATTCTGCAAGATACTTCCTCAGCAGCTATGCAGAGCTAATTAAACATTGAAATGAGCTCAACATGAAAATAAAAATCTTCCTTGGCTGATCCTAATAGAGGTTTTGCATTTCCATTCCTGCGTGCATGCATATTTAATCTTCACTTCTTAATTTCCACAAGCAAGGTTGTCATTATGTATTAGTCAGTTATTTTAGTGTTTACTGTAAAAGGTCTATGTCTTTGGACACCCAGAAATAGCAAGGTGGACGGGTGTGCTGTGGCCACTCTTGCTCCTGCTGACCAGCACCATTCCCGTGACTCCTTGTTTTCTGTCTGTCTACTTTTATCTATCATCTCTTTCCTTATGCAAACTCTATCTGTCAGTGTTCTGTGTTAATACATCCCCTAGCATCATTGTTGTAATACCGTAAGTGTATTATTCTCATAACAATATTCACCCATAATTGACATAATCATATGTACATATTTTAACGTAATGGAAAAATAATCTTACTTCTGAATCTTTTAAAAACTTCCCCTTTCACAGCATCCCTAATCCAGTAAAACCTGTAAGAGAACTGCCGACAGAAAAGCACAACTCAGTGCCAGCAGTGAGCAGACTGCAGCCACAGCCAAACCCCTGCTCTCCTCCGCCAGCCTCGGAATATCGCTCCCAGGCTGGATGACACCGGGCGACAGCCCTGCTCAGGGTCTCTCCCCGGTGCTCAGTCTCCGAGTCACATTGCAAACGACAGCACGTCCCAAATGCAAGAGAGACAGAGCAGTGAGTCTTTCTCTCTTCCTAAACAACAAGAAATCAGAGTATGCAAGAACTGGGCATTTGAGTCCGGGTGTCTAGCGGAGACATCAGGAGGGGAAACATCTCCGCATCCCAGTGGGAATGGGTTACCGGACACGCATTTGTGCCTTTGCAAATCTCTCCAAAGGTGATTTTGCACGCTGATCCCTGGCACATCGGGACGGCTGCTCCCACCTGGTAAGTCAGTGCTTCAGACTCCTACTCCGAAGCAAAGCACAGGGCTTCCCACCTGCCCTGCTGCCGAAGCGGCTGGCAAGCGGTGACAGTGCAATCTAAACTGCTGGAAGCCCCAAACTCCATGAAATAGCCCCAAAACAAAGAGGCGAGTGCAAGCAATGGAAAGGCATGGGCGACAACCTGAGAAAGCGCGCATCAACTGAAGCTACGCTGCTGTATTTTCAGCCTCCAGGAATTTATTCTAAACAGAGTTTGGTTTAGTTAAATTACCCAATGGCAAACACAGACTAACACGGTCTGGATCGGATCGGGCCAGTTCACATCGATGACGAGGAGTTTGACAAGACTAACGCAAACCAGCGCGGTCCACACCTCCACGGGCGGTCGCAGGGAGCCATGCAGAGGGTTTGGTGGATGCTGGGGCACAAATTGATTTGGAGAGAATGACTCCTAATGTTGACACATGTTTTTAAATCAGCAAACAAGTTAATATTACTTGCTTCAAATTTTGTACTCAGATGAACACCCAGGGCTCCTGGGGAATTCGGTCAGTGCGGTGCCTGGCTCTCAAGCTCACATTTCCATCTCCTGTGAAATACAGGATCCTCTCATCCCCAGAAACCTCACGGGTTTTGACCCTGGCATTCTCACCCAGCATAAGCACTCCTGCTTCAGCTGAAAAATCAAACAGCCATCTTTATTTATAGCCACATGAAGATACTCGCTACACTATTCAATGTTCTAATTTTGAGTTGCAAGAAAAAAAAAAAAATCAACAAACTAAAGGATCCCTCCCTTGCAGTCAGATTCATTTGCCTGGACATACTAGAATTTAAATCGAAAGTTGCAGGAGAAAAGGCAAACGAGTGGGAAGGTCCTTGCTGTGCAACATGAATCCACGGCACAAACTGAGGCTCAATCGAGTGCAGCACCATCACTTCCCTATGAGTTTTTGGAAGGGATTTTTGAGGATGCCCTACCAAACTAATGCTGGTCAAAGAGAAATTTGCTTTTGAGTTCTTCAGTTGCTCTCTACAGACCTTCTGGCATTTTCTCCTGATCCTTCTAGAATTTCAAAGGCAGACTAAATTCGCTGGTTCCTTGTTATGAAACTCCCACAAAACACTTAATGTCCCATGGAAATGGACACACATAAAGCAAATTAGACCAGAGGATGAAGAATTAAAGAAAAACACATATTCTAATCAGTATACATCCAGGACCTTATACTGAGATATTTGACTGCTTTACTGGAAGTAGGTTGGTAAATTTGAGGTTTAGCCATTCTCTCTCAGTTTGTAACAACTAGCAACACTTGCTAAATAGTTTCCCAAGAATGATAAACCTTTGAAAGTGCATTTAAAGCTCCTCAGGTCAAAGAGAGAGCAAAAAAACCGCAGCAAGTCCAAACTCAGGCATTAGCAGCACCATCTACGCTGACATGTTAACACATAGTTACCAAACCAATGCTAATTAGCCAAAGGTCATTCAGAAAATGAAATTGAGCTTTTCCTTGCACAAGTTTTGAAACTGAAGTGAATGACACTGAAGCTGGCAAATAACTCCACTGACACTGAAGAAAAGTGAGATTTTTATTCACGTGCTCCTTATAGATGTTATTAACACCACCACTGGAGATCAGTTTATATACATGGAACTAACTGCACGACTTATTTTCCCACAAGTGCTCTGGATGCGAGAGGTTGCCCACTTTGTTCTCATTTCAGTTTAGCAACCCTTATCCTAATAGCTCCCCAAATCACTGGGACAGTTACAACTGTACCTCCGGAAACGGGAGAAATGTTAACAAAACAGCTAGAGCAACCCCTCCAACATCCACGATAGCAGCTGGCAGCCCCCAACGGCCTATATGGGTATCTTTGCACTATATAGGTCCTGTACAAAACTTCTGCAAAAGAGTCAAATCAAGCCAAATCATTAACTTTGGAAAAGACCATCAAGTCCAACCATCGACCCAACACCACCATGCCCACTAAACCATGTCCTGAAGTCCAGGTCTACGTGTTTTCTGAACACCAAGAAGAAGCCTGCTAAGTCCTATAGCATCAAAGCTTCTGACTCGCACCCCTCCTATTGACTCCAGGAATCTCTCCCAACGTCGCATCCACATGAGAAGCCAGTAACGTTGCTGGAGGCTCCCCAGTGAACTTCTGCCTGTGCACCAATGGCTCGAGCAGCAGGGTCGAACTGCGCACCGGCCAGAGGCTCTGTGACCCCTGCGCCAGATTAACATAACCAAAGGGTCCAATTAATGAGCAGGATGTACGGAATTTGACTCTTACCTCTGAACACGCAAACCAAAATTACCACATGGCGTGAGTTCGTGTTAGCCTTGAGACCTGCAGAATTAGCCTGGTAACCTTGAAAAACGTGTGCTGCTCAAATTTTTACTGTGTCACCATCCTAGCAGTGACAGCAATGGCAGCAACTCTCAGCTCTGTTGGGCCACGCAGACCCAGAATGAAGCTTCCTGCTCTTCTTCACCTCATTTAGGTAAAAAAAATAGCAAACTGCCTATTTATTAGGGGTTTTTTTTCCAGTTAACTTTGGCCAGGCTTACACAATTCCCTTGCAGTGTTCATACCAGGAAGGAGCCCCTGCTTTACAGGCTGGCTCGTAAACATGCCTCCCAGAAAGATATGGTACGTGGAAGAGGTTTATATGTAGAGTTAGTCAACTTCCATTCGTTTACTTCCAAATCAAAGCCAACAAAAATTTTCATCAGAATGCTCAATATCTGTCTGCTCAAAATAGGAGGGACGCATATTTTAAAGTTATTTTTTCCACCCATTCCACTTACATGTACTAAGAGCCGACGCAAACGATGGACACACTGCACGATTACACGTCTGGGAAGATGGAAAGTCATGATGTCGATTCCTCTTACTTCCACGGCTGACTCCGAGAGAAGATCTTTCACTCTGAACAGCGCACGTCACGCATGCTCAAGCTTTTCAGGTTGCAAGATTGATTTTCTTTGATGCTGTGCAAAAAAATCAGGGAATCTAGTCCATCAGCTACTTAAGATATGATCAGCTGACGCTACTATATGCAAAGCATGTAAAAGAGGAGGTTACATATAAACCTCTTTGGTCTACTGTGAATAGCAATTTTTTTTGAGAATTTATAGGTTGTGAGCTGAGTTTGGATTTCATTGTTCCTCTAATCTGCCCTGTATCACAGCCATTTCACTTTCCTCCCATTCAAGGAAATAGGAGAGAACCGAGTAATCAGTGAAGATAAAGGCATGGGAAAGCTTTTCGATGCAGTGTATATAAAACCAGCAGCAAGAAAGTCTTCATATATGGCATCTTAAAACCTTCAAAAAGACAGTTCTTTTTTTTTTTTTTTCCCCAATCTACAACTCAGTCCAGTTTAAATACAAAAGTGCAATATGCATTCTGCAGTAATTCAGTAATTACAAGACTTCACAGAATCACCAAATGGTTGAGGAGGAAGAGATCTCTGGTGATCACCCTATCCACTCTGCCCTGCTCAAAGCTGGGTAAACTAGAAGCATGTTGCTCAGTACCATGTCCAAGTCTAAGATGCCAGCTCCAAGAGATCCTTGAAAAACAAAAATATACTTGGATCCGCATACACTTTTGAGCAACAGATCCCTTTATCCATTGTATCCTTATATCATGTAATCCTGTCCAGTGATAGGACTCATGGGAATGGCTCAAAGCTGCGCCAGGGGAGGTTTAACCTTGACCTTAGGAAGCATTTCTTCACCAAGCGGGTGGTCAAACCCTGGAACAGGTTTCCTGGAGAGGTGGTCGATGCCCCCAGCCTGTCAGTGTTGAAGAGGCATTTGGACAATGCCCTTAACAACATGGTTTAACTTTTTGGTCAGCCCTGAAGTGCTCAGGGAGTTGGACTAGATAATCATTGTAGGTCCTGTCAAACTGAAATATTCTATTCTATTCTATCCTATTATGAAATCAATCATGCAATAGGTTAATATTTATTTTTCCTCATTTATTTAAAAAATAATGAAATATGCTTAAATAATGCTTAATAAATTATTTGAGAATAATGAATAGTGTTTAAAAAGGCCAGCAAGCAGTAATGGGCTGCACTGGAACCTTCATGAAGTTATTGCATTATTTTAATAGAATTTAATTTTTTGTTCTGCATTTTCTAAGTAAAAGGAGAGAGAGAAAACAGTAGCATAAGCAAGTGTCACCTCTAAGAAAACTTCGAGAATGAGAGGTGAGGGAGACGACAGACTAGTCTGCAGAAAGCAAAGTTTGCAGCACTAAGAGCCATGTGCCCCTTGATGCATTTAAATAAGAGGTTAATTCAAATGCACAGCCAGTTGAATTGCTGCAAAGTTTCTTTTCAAGACACTGATTTCATTCAGTTATAGGGAATAAAAAAGCAACCCTGTAAAAACAGAGTATTTTTGACTAGTATTGACTTTCCTCAAGGTGACTTTGCTTTCACTGAGTTCCTCCGTAATTAACTTACAGAAATAAATGAAATCATACTCCAAGCATGTAGCTAATATTCTTCATATATGCCATTTAACAAAATCAGAAATGTTGATAAAATACTATGTTTCTTGTTGGTTGGCTGGTTTTGGAGGGATGTTTGGTTTTTCTTGGGGTTTTTGGGGGGGTTTGCTTTTTTTGTTTTTTTTGTTTGGTTTGGTTTTTTTAGCAAAGTCAGAGATCAAACAGTCATGCAAAAAAAGCCCGTGTTTCCTTCAAAATATCATTAGTCTAGTATCCTTAGTATTCTAGGCCAGTCTTCCGAAGAAGTTGTTTGGTTTTTTTAAGATGGCATATGTGTTTTGCCTGTGTTCCCCATCCACAACCCCCCAAAAAAAGTAATAAAGGTCATAACTAGCATCTTCCGGAACCAAGTTAACTCATAAACTCTAAACACATCATCACTTTCAGCTTCTGTTATGACCTACACTGCCCGTACCTAATACATAACGCCCCATTTAAACAGCTAAATGCAGTGCTGGTCTAGTCCAGAAAATGATGACCCTGCTTGTAAAAATCAGGTCATCACCCAATCACCCATATCACAAACTGATGAGAATTAGGTGTGGCTGAATGCTTTTGACTGGGCTCCAAGCCCCGTGCTGATGTCCAAGCAGAGGACAGCCTCAAGTCGGTTATTAATCTCAACATTTGCTGTCCCACCATGACTGACACACTGGAGGTTTTCCATAAGTAAGGAAGAAGATACTGTGAAGAACAGCATACACTGTGGGAGAGAGGGAAGGGGAGAATGTAGGCTGAATTTCAAATGGTACCCGCTGAAGCATCTTTAGGACGCAGTTTGTGATTTCCTTATTTAAAGGGTCAGTATTCTCACAGGCCCAGAGCTGTCTTTTTTTTTTTTTTTTAGCTTTCAAAAAAGGAACAAAAAACGCCATCCTTTTTCTAGTAATTGATTTCCTTGGGATCTTTACATGTTAGGGTGATATTTATCTCCTTCTACTAAATGTTTCCCAAAGCGCATTCACATTTTCAGCATAAATTTCTACGAGAGACCAAGGCTGCAAGATTCTCCTAATCTGGTTTAATTTTTTTCTGTTCTGGCGAGCCGCTCGCCAAAAATCTAACCCCAAACTTCCAGAATTAGAAAATAAACCCTTCAGCAAAGCATACATCCCTAGGGCTTGTCCATCCAGCAGAGCTCCTGCCCAGGAAGGCTGGCGTGAGTCTGTGCCGTGCCAGCGCCGCATGCCCTCAGAGAAGCAGCAACTCTATTTTCTTAAGAGGCTAAGGTACACAGCACAAAGGTGATTTTCACGTGCTGCTAATCAACTGCACCTTTCCTTAATGCCCGGTAACTTCCCCAGAAACAATCCTGCACCGTCCTCTCTCCAATGTCACAGCAGCGTTAAAGTGAAGTGATGCTTGCTTGACTCAAGCTGTTGGAGCGCAGGAGCCGTGCAAAGTAGCAGCGGTTGTGCAGATTGCCTATAAACAGCTGTTTCGCTTCTAAATACTTCACAAAAATATAAGCACCATGAATTACTCCTCCTCTTAGACCCAGGTGTCTAATTGTTTAGTTTAAGAGTTACTGCAGATTTATTAAAAAAGCAGGAAGATGCCACCCACTAGATGATAAACTTGCCGCTGACACTGTAGGAGATGTTAGTACTGAGTTTTTTCTAGGCAATGCTGACATTGCTTGCAGGGAAGTACAGGTTAGGGCACAAGAGCAGGAAAAGGCAGTGAGAGAGTCTCATCTACACATGATACCTGTCTGCATCAGGACTAATTACACTCTCAAAGTGCCCATTCCTTTCTACCTAGTGCTTAAAAAAAAAAAAAAAAAAAAAAAGAATTTAAATAACTGGTTCAGGCCATTTACATGTGGGCATGCGTATCCCACCACATACAAATGGATCAGGTGTGGTAGCACTCCCAAGAAAACTGTTTACCACTATTATCCTACTGATGAAAGAGAAACATAGTGCACGTGACCAGCAGTCCCCAAACTCTCTTTAAGATTTCTTTTATAAATATATGTGTTTATCATAGGTAAATTCCAAAAGTCTTTTTGTGACCTGAGAAGTTAAACGCTACTGTGCCTTTGAAGAGCATCCCGTTTAATTTAATTAAGAAGGCCTAAATACTTAGGATCTAAGACTTGCGTCACTTATGTTCTCCTGGTTTGTGGAGTCAAAAACCCAGACTCAGATACCTGGCCTCTCTACTAAATGTCTAAAGCCCATGAGGCAACTCAACATAGGGCTTGGCAGAGGCGTACGCAGTTTGGGGAGCCCTTCCAGGCTGCATCTCCTAACACCAGCGCTACCAGTGCCCATCTCCAGGAAGCCCCTGCAGGAGACAGTACCAAAAGCAATAACCCACTTATCTAACATCCATTGCTTAAAGCAGTTACTCAAAAAGTGGGACAGCAACCCGTGACTCTCCTGTTTCATACCTACACCTCCCCTTCCCAGAAGCCTGCCCTGCCCACGGGTGGTTCTGGGAAGCAGCCCTCTCCCAGTATGATTGCATCTTCCAGAAAATAACACAATATCAATCGATCCACAGAGAGATGGCGGGTAAGGGCGTGAGTCTGTAGCTCAGCGTTTAGCCAGCTTTTCTGGAAGGGGCAGATCTGCATCCTTGTTCCTATGCTAAGGTTGTTTGCACAGTTTACGTTAATAAATCACTGGATAAAGTGCTGAAATGAGGGATTCTCCCTTCCGAAAAGGAGGAGGTGCCTGCAGGAAAGGAGGACAAGGATTTGCTAGAAACTGGGTCCCCCAGACATGTCTGACTGCAGTAGACAAGACTCCGCAGGTAAGCAGCGGGGTACAACACGAACGGCACGTGTGGAGCGCGAGGCGAGGCTCAAGTCAGACGGAGGACTGAGGGCATGCAGGCGCTTTACCTTTCCCCTCATTGCAGTGTCTGAATACACCTTAGGGGGGGAAAAAAAAAAAAAAAAGGCAGAAAATTTCCTGAAGACTTCCTGGAAACTGTGTGTTTCTTTTTTTGTGGGTAAATTACTGTGCGGGGAACCCCTGTAAAATTTAGCAGCAATGAACTTCCCAGGTGCAAGGCCAGTGCTGTGAGCATTCGGTTTTCAGGGGATGGTGGATACTGGACTACCCCTGATCAGCCCAACCATCCCTCTCCTTGCACAGCAAAGGACTAATTTTTTCCCATTAACTCTCAAGCACAGTTACCAGACCCAAACCCACCGTGTCAGCTTTACCGAGCTGTGGCTAAACTGAAGCAAGGGCACAAACCTGCATAAAGTAACACCCAGGACAAGCTCCTAAGACAACTGCTCAGTCTATCCTTCCCGCTCCAGCAGTTGGCAGAACACATTTACCTCTTCTCATCTTAGCAGCAATGACGGAGAAACGCCGAGGCGTAAAACAACGCCCGTGGTCATCCAGCCCTGCAGAATTACCTTGTCACCAGTGAGGAGATGGGTGCACTCAAGAGGGCCATCCCATACCGCTCCACAAGCACTGCAGTTCAATGCACAAGTATGTTTTGTTTATGGATGGAGACGATGGGCTAAGCTTATTTTAAAGTTGCCTGTCCTTCAATTTTTCATTATTATTTTTAAGACAAAAGGGAGAAATGAATGCATATAGCTAGTTTAAACTGACACTTCAGTCAAGGGTACAGACTGGATGTGTTATTAGGAGGATGGTAAACAAGCCTCCTTTTTTGAAACCCAACCTGCTTTGCTGTTGTCCTTGTTGTTGATTCAAATGTTTCTACTTCAATGTGCCTTAATTAAAATGTTAGCGGTCAATATTTCCTTGAAAGCGTCTCGAGAAGTTTTTATTCATGCGTAATTGCTTTGCAGATAATGCCAGAGGAAAACAATCAAACAGCTGGCAAATAAGCTCTCTGTTGGGATATTTTAACACATTCCATGTTCATCTGTTTAATTTTAAATGAGCCCATGCCATTCACAGTCTTGCAGACTGCACTGGTGTTGGGCTGTGCCATCTCATAAACGCAGTGGGCACAACACTGTTTTAATTTATTTCAGTAGATCTCCTGGATCCGGCAGGAACATAATCAGCAAATGAGCAGTGTAAGTACATGGGAATTCAAGTCCAAAGCTTAAATAACATGTACAGATTCCTCTCAGCATTGACAAATTTATGCAAAGATAAAGTAAATAATGGCCTCTGAGCTGGTTTGCATTTTCTGTTTTCAAAAGAGACTAATTATTATTTCACACACACAAAAAAAAAATAACACCAGCAGTCTATCTGCAACACTCTTGAGCTGTAGTTTTAGCAAGCATAATACTTAATACAATCAACATTATATATGTTTGTGTTTTGGAGGGGTTGGGGTTTTTCCCCAGCTAAGTCATTCAATTACCTAACCTCTGTATGTTCCAATGGATCTTCTGTATTTTTCCTCCTTGCAGAAATGCCACCTCAGCCTGTGACAGTCTTGTGAGGAAACCACATCACAGCCCTGGGTCAGGACTGATGATGGGAAGAGAATCATGGAAAAAAAGGGCCACAAAAGCCTTTGTGAGCTCTGGCTCATCCTTCCGTGTGCCCGGGGGCAGGACCGGCTCTGCCACTGCCAGCACCGAGAGATGCTCCTCCAGCCCGTCCCCAAAGAGCTCCCTGATCCCTGGAGCTCCTCTTTCAGTATCTGCCCATCTCCACCATCAAACAGCTTTTCTCGCTGTCTAACCTAGATCTCTCACTGCAATTTAAGGCAATTACTGTCTGTCTTATCCTTTGGGGATCTTCGGGAAAAAAAAAAATAATAATCTCCTTTTCTTTTGCCCATCTGAAGGCTCCTATTAAGTACTCCCTTCCTTGGCCTTCTCTTTGCTGTGAACAATCCTCATGAATCATTTTACTCCTCCATCAGAAACCTTCCCTGCTCATCTGTCACTCCCCTGATCTTTTCCATCGATTAGCACCGTCCCCGAGGTACGATGCAGCACTCCCCAGACCAGGAAGCACTAGAACAGAAGGGCTACTTCAGTTCCTTACAGAAATGTCCCCTCACCTCCTTCCAAGTGCAAGATTTCTGCTTTCCAAAACCGCATGCCATGGTTACAGCACATTCAGACTCCCTGCAACTCACGGACCCTCTCTGCTGACTATTTCCTTTTGCAGAAGCTAAGGACATAGAACCCGCCAGCTTCTTACCAAAACACATTTCACAGAGCACTTTTCCAATCTGTCCAACCTGGTTTTTGGTCAAAGCTGCCTCCTTGCAGTCCTTCTCAGCCTGGTGTCATCTCGTGCCATTTAACAAGAAGCTACAAAAAGCCATCTGAGACATCAGCTCTTTCAAATCCTGGTTATGCAATGTTTCAGTTTTTCACTAATCACTGGCTGTTTAATTTATGAGCAGTGCCTCCAGCACACTGGAGCAAGATAAAACAGGACACATTAAATTTTGACAATACACATGCTCTTACATCCCATTAGAAGTTATGGGTTGCTCCAAATTCCCAGCTCACAGTATTAGGGCGTCACAGGAGGGTATGTTACAACTTACTTTAACTGCAGTTTTACTAAGTGTAGGCAATGCAGATACTTCTAGAAAAGGAAAGGAAATGTGAAAAACATAGGAAATTTCTTCTGAAAATCTGCATGCATTAGAAGTTCCTATATGTTCTATCCCAGTGACCTCCAGATATTTGTATGTGTAAACTGAAAGATACCTGGGGACAAAAAAAAAATCCCCCCAAAATCCTGTCAGCACGTAGCAAAGCATATAATACATGGGGACATTTGCATACCCACAGCTGCTCTCTGGCCTGATTCTCCTTTATTTCAAGGAGAGGATTATATAAAGAGCTTTTTTCCAAACAAAGTGTACTTTAACAGGGGTCACTGTCAGTGCAGGCTATCCACAGGGAAGGAGGGTATGCATCAGCTTGTTGTTCCAATTTTCTATAAGGAACTACGTGGACTGAGGTTTCCAGATGTAATGCCCCTACACCCCTCCTCCTCCTCCTCCCTGGCCTTGCCACAGGGATGCTGCCTGTAACGCATCAATTAAGAGCCAGAGGTCATGTACTTCCCTTGTGTGTGGAGCTCAATAGGGTGATGAGGGCAAAAAACAGGGGAGAGTGAAAAAGAGGGATGGAACATGAATAGATTTCCTGAAAACTGTAAATCAGTAGGTAACCAGCCTCCTATTTTACTGGAAAATGCAGATTACAGGAAAGCCTGCCTTGATGCTGGAAGGCTATTTAAAAATCCATCAGAACTCTAAAATATGCTATTAGGGACTCTGCAGTCCCAACACCTACTGCATAAAAATCCCAAGCTATTAGGCAAACCAACATCATTTCAGATCAGGCCATCAGCAGGTTGCCAAGTCTTAAAATAGCAGCTGCATTTAAAATCATATTTAAACAAGAGAAGCGGGAAATTCAGCTCAGATAAAACCCAGCACAAGGCCTGCAAAAGGCAAGCTGGGACGAAGCTGCTGGGCATGTCGGCATTGGAGGGATGTCTAAAAACCTTGTGGTGGTCCCTGTCTGATGGAGCTGCAATTAGCACCTGAAACACAACTCAGCGTAACAACGCAAGGAAATCACGAGGCTGTGCTCCAAGAACCTGCTGAAACGAACCTCTCCAGCTTTCCTTCCTGAAGTCTCACTCGTCTGCCAAATCCTCCCACCCCCCTCATCTTCTACCGGACCACTCGCAGCGTCTGCCGGGGTTTCACATTCTTCTGGCTCTTGTATTTGCTAAGGGAGGAGGTGATGGTAAATGCAAGCCTCACCCCAAGCATAGCTGGCAACAGAAGTACTGGAAAGCAGATAAACCCAGAGTAACCCCCCTGTCTTCTCATCACGTCTGGAAGAGCTGTCTTTCACAGGGGTGCTTCACCACGCAGCTGCAGTCAAATGCAGCAGACGTGAGAATTGTTCTTCCTTGTTCTGCTACCAACACCCAGGAAATTCCGGGGTTTGTTATTAAAATGTGATACAGGCACTGATTGCCACATTACTGGTGCTTCCAATTTTCAGCTCTCGTTCCTTAATTCGACTCCCTACCACTTTATAAAATTAAGGAAGACATAAGGCATGAGACCGATGATAAATTTCTGCAAACAGAACCATCCTGGAAGTGTTACGAGTCCAGCAAATCACACATGTAGAATCAGTGGCCAACGGTAAGTAGGGATTGTACCACCTCTGATCCTGGGCTGTATTACTCATCCTCTTTCCTTTCTCAGAAATTGAGGACGCTCCTCCCCTTCATAACCGTTTGCTCTCTGTCCCTGCTAATAAGCTTTGTCTTCCTTGCAGAGCAGCGCACAGACACCGTACTCCATTCCCAATGGGATCAGAAATAACCGAACAGGGCGATGAGACGTTGAATACAAACAGCCCCGTGCTAAGTGCATGGGCATTTATGCAACCCCGCTGTGCCGTCTCCCCAGGGTCAGCGTTAGGTGTTCACAATAAATTTCATTGCTCAGGAGCATCCAGGATTCAGATTAGCACCGTACTGGAAATCTCTACACCAACCTACATCATTTGAGGTTTGCATTTTCAGTTGCATGCTTCTACTAGGAAACAGAATGTATGCAAATGGTTTGCGTTATAAAAATGGACATACAAACCTGCCAGACTGTCTAAATGATGCCCTCATTTTGGACAACAAAGTCTTATGTCAGCAAGCTTAACGTGACTTTCCATCAAGCACCCTGAAGTGACACACTTTTAGAAAACAAGCCCAATCCAGCACAAACCCAGGGAAGGTGAAAGGAACTACACGGGGCAAAACAGCATCCTCCTCCTTTTCTCTTTGGGACTGAACTCAAACACACCCCAAAGGGATAGGATGCAGTGCCTGGGGCAGCAGCCAGCTCTCCAGCCACAGCTCGGGGCTGTTTCTCAGCATTACCAGTTCGACTGCCCAACAGGTTTTAAAGACAAAATTTGTTGTTAGGATCAGTAAGTCACAACAGACCATTGTACAGAGCTGCCTGGCAAGGCATAAAAGTAGCAACGGGGGGGCTAAAATGCAGTTTAGGAGAAGGACACAGACATTTTCAGACTCTATGGCTGGTCAGTTCAGGGTTTCCACACAGAGCTGAAAATCAGATGTACAGTTACGAAGTTAAATAAATTAAAAAAAAAAAAAAAGAAAAAAAAGAAAAAAAAAGAAAAAAAAAAAAAGCAAGATTAAAAAAGAAAGCCAACCAGCAGTTCTCTCTCCTTGTAGCCTACCAGAGTGCTCCGTGCTGCACCACGGAGGCACCTGGGGTTCAGACTGGAATGACCTTGTGTCCCAGAAGGAGAACCCAGCTGGTCACTCTACCCCAACCACCCCCTCCACACATGAAACTCCTCTCCAGCCCCACAGAAAACAGGAAAACTCACCATAAAATATTTGATCGAAAGCATACCACAAACCAGGAATTTTGCAGCTCATGAAGCCCGCAAAGCATTTTATCATTCTGGCTCAATTCTGAATGTACAAGTATTTTGTTGGCATTTTACAAGCATTAAGTACAACCTTTCATCAGTGCAAACAACATCATGCTTTTTTTTTTTTTCCCCTCCTGCTTGTACAAAGAATTTCATTGTAGAAAATAAAAATGCACACAAGCTAGTAAGGAACTGATAACAGTTAACAGTCACTGCAAAGCTATTTAATTCAGTCTGAATAGTGTGTCTGCTGGGGGTGTAAAAAGGTATTGAAATTACTGTAAGCGCTCCACATTTGCATTAATATTTCATGGTAGAGCTACCTCACTTGTTCCACAGTACGCCGCTACATCCTTCCTTAATTTTTTCATACTGTTGCCATGGCCCGCTGTGGCGAATAATGTCCAGACGCACTGTGCTAGGCTTTGCTTAACCCTCCTAAACATACTTGCTCTCTGCTCCTCACCACTTATGTCAGGAAAACATCCTTCACTGCTAGGATGAGCAGCAGAGGAGCAAGTGTGATTTCTACCGGTACTACCTAAAACAGCCTCCGAGCTGGCCCGCCGAGCACCACCACCAAGGATCGCCTCAGAGACACCACGAGCACCCCGTGCACGAGACTTCCAGGGAAGGTGCAAACGCAGTAATTAATGCCTCCGCAAACCCTGTCTTACCAGCTCTGCCATTGCCTGCAAAACAAAAACGTTGCATGAAATTGTCCCAATCCAAAATCCACTGTCAGTCACCTACCATAAACTTTCTCATCTACTCAGTCAAATCATTAGATCAGGACTCCCAGGCATTTGATACCCAATTTCCAAATCAGAGGTACAAGACAATAAGAAAAAAAATCCAAAGCAGTACAGCTCTCATGTCAGAGGCTCTCATGAAATGCATTGATGCCATTTGTATTTCCACTTTTTGTTAAGTAGAACGGTTTGGTTCAACTCCAGTGGCTTTCACGCAAACATACAGCGAGACCTTGTTTCACGACTCCATGAGAGCTGAACCCCAGGGCAGAGCCCACCCTCCTGTCCCACACCAGGGATCGAGACCTCAGCTGAAACCAGCACCAACACGCTACCAAAGAACGTGACACCTCTCCATCCAGGGGAAGCAGCAACCTCTATGCTCGATTGTGTAACAACTGTATAAAAAGCAGGAATAAACCAGGTCTTGTGCAGTGAAAAGTACAGTCTTCTACCTTCAGACAAATTCTTTTCTATCCAAAAAAAAAAAAAAAAAGGATGAAAAGTTACAGAAAACTTCCTGAAAGATAGACATGCACTGAAATAAATAAAAAAAAAAGCCACACCAAAACAAAAAAACAAAGACAAATCTTTACTAAAGGCATTTCTGCTTATATGCCCAAGGCAAACCTCTTTTTGGGTAATAAAGGGTAGCTCACTGATTTTTCATTGCTCTCTGAAATTCTGCAACACTCCCACCCTTGTCTGGGTGCTTTTCCTTACCCTCGTGGAGGATGTGCACATGCATAGCAGGAAACGAATTTCAACCAAATACTGCTAAGCAGCCTCTGATCTATTTGTGAGATACCGTCCGCCCTTCAGCTTCCCAAATGCATCCTCCACTGCAATCTTGTACCTCCTCAGGCAATAATTAGGCAGAATAATTCTCTGTGATCCAACTCTCCTGCCAAAGGATTCGTCAGAAAGATAGCGAAGGATAAGCAGATTCTCCCACCGCCACGGCAAACGCAGGTACAAGTAATGGCCAAAGCAATGACAGGGAGAAGAAATCTACCCCTTTTACATTTCTTTTAAGAAAAGACACAATTTCCTTGAGATGTTTACATGTTTTTCTGCTCTTTTGCTTCAGCCATTGCAAAAATTCTCAGGCAGGGGCTTGAGTCCTCAACCACAACCTGGCACTGCACCAAGAGGATGGTTTTAAACCTCCTCCAAGAGCACTGGGTTGTCAGTCATTTTCCTCCTCCATCACCCTCTGAGCTCCCGGTGAAGCTGCAGAGGAGTCGGTTGCGTGGTGGCCAACCCGCACAAGGCATCTCTAGTACTGGCGAGCATCCCCGGCTGCTGTTGTTTCATTGACCCCAGACGCTATGCACAACACCTTCTTCTGCGGGCAGAAGACTTTCACAGTGGGGCTGGAAACAAAAAGGGATCAGAAAATAGCAGGTAGCAAGTTGGGCATTAGGACATCCGACTACAGCTTCAGCGGTAGCTTCCAGCTCACCTAGGCTGCTGACCACCCAAAAGTCCCGCTGTGCCTACGTGGCAGTGACGAAGCAAAGACTGGCTGCTCGTTGCCGAAGGACAGGAGTGATGCTACTCCAGGTGAGTCACAGGGACACAATCACAACAGACCTACCAACGCCCAGCAGTCCAGGAAGCCACGATAATGTGGTACTCAACCAGTCCAAGCTAATATCCAGCTTTCTGCAGCGTTTCTGGTACTCCCGCAGAAAAGCCTCATGCGTGCAAGCGCGGCATCTCTAAAGCGGTTGCTTGTGCTCCTCTCCTTTTCCCACAGGGAAACCTACTCTCACTTCCCAAACGCATTTGCAGCTCCAAAACCCATACACTTAGTGTGGATTGAACCCAAAACTTTGTGTTTCTACAGCTTCGGGAATGAACTGGGGTCTGCTGAAGACTCACGTCATCGGATACCTCAGCTGCTACGAGTCTTGTGCCGACCCAGTGCAGACCCGAGCTCTCCCGAGCCGCCCGCCCCAGCCAGCCCAACCGCTCCCACCGCCGGGGCTGCATACTGGGGAGAGATGGTCCTCTTCCAGTAACCACCAAGCACAGCCATTTTCAGAGGCTTTCATATGGTAACGCACAAGTTTGACCTCAGAGAGGGAATAACCAGAAACCCACAAATTAAATCTGTATTTCTCTCATGTTGAAAGATTACAACTATCAATATTGGAAAGCTTTTAAATGCTTTCCCCATCTGCATGATATCTCATTTCAAAGTGTCTTCTTTTATTGCATCATGCAAAAAAAGTGAAGTATGAATATATTTGCTTTCCGTGTATACCAATGCTTATGCCACTGCTTTAAATTAATTTTCCTCTTTTTTTTTTCCTTTTAAAATTTGTATTCATCGTTTCTGGTCTTTCATCCAACCATGTGAATGATGATTTAAGCATGTCACTGGGCTTCTAATAAACAAAAGGCCAGAAAGGAAGATCAAAAAACATACCAATGAATATTGATAGATACAAGAGATGGAAATTAAAAATGTCACTGCAATAAGAACGCATGATTCACTGCAGCCAGTACAAGGCAAACACAAGTCGAGGCAGCACAGAAAATAATGAAACAGCTGAACTATATTTTCAATCCCTGAATTATATCTTAATTACTGTGGCCAGGAGACCGATATAAACATCTGCAGAGAAGCGTGCAGAAAATACACGCCATGAACGTGTGGGATTAAGGTGCCACCCAAGCCCAAGCAGGAAACATCCCTACTGCAAAGCTCGACAGGAGCTAAATGTGTGCTATGCACATCTGCAACCAGCTCCATGCACCAGCCCTGCTCCCGTCACGGAAAGCGCAGAGCCCAGCACTTCGGCCAAAGCATCAACATCACATTAGACGCTCCCTGCGTGAACCCCAGAGCAAAAAAGGATTAACCTGCTACTCGGGTGTTACAGTCATATTAATAGTCCAACAGCTACATCTGTGTTATTCAGAAAAAAAGAAAAATTAAACAAATACTATAGTGGTCAGGACAGAGGTTCAAAACCATTCTAGCAGCCACAATAACATGTGAATCTACAGAACTGGATGCTGCCAGTGCCTATGTTTTAAAATCTGGAGGTGATTATTTAGGACGGAGAAAGCTGAGTTACTGAAAGGGATTCCTTTAATGCTCTCGTGCAATGGAAACTGGAAAATATGGGATGTTGAAAGACTGAAACATGGCAATTATCTAGGGAGGTACGTTAAGACTCACCAGAAAGCATCATCTTCAATTCTCACTTTTGCCACCAATGTTATATGCATGAAACAGATAGCCTATTGCTATAAATCCTCCCTGTGAACTTATGCCTTAATTGCTTCAGTAGAATTAGTGTAGAGAGCTCATATTTTAATATTTTTCCATCTAAAATTCCCCACATTTCCCAGTGTCAGGCAGACTTGGGCACATACCAGCAGTGTAGCGAGAGGGAATCGGAGGGCAACCTTCTTATCATTCAAGAAGAGCACACAATTATCTCATCCAGACAAAAATAGCACTCTGGGAGAAAGAATCACCTCCTGCTCATCCCAGCAAGTTTAAATCCAGCTTCTCTGGCTTCTTAGGGCTGCGGTGAACTGGGGAAGGCTGGGAGAGACATGGAGCAACGTGGGAAGCAGCTGGCAGTTTCATCTAATTCCTTTCCCCATTCCCAGTACTTTATCTTCATTATCGCATCTATTTTGCTCTACGTAAGTAAGCATATCATACTAGTCGTGTGCACACGTGTGTATATGCCATTTATGAAGAGATAAAGCAAAGCCATGGCTTCCCAACAGGCACATTCAAGCCCTACGGCCCTGCACCGCAACAGAGGTCGGAGCACCATGCAGGGTACTTCTGCAGTGGCCCCGCAGAGCAATTATTGGGAGTTAAATAATTATCAACATTACATTTGATTCTGCATCCTAACAATAGGATTTATGCAGTCAACAGAAAATTAGGGGCGGAGTGCCCAGTGTGGGGGCAGAGCAGTATGACTGCCATTAACACTAATGACAGAGATGGAGAGCAATGCAACTGAATCCCTTTGCACAACACTCAGCATTTCCCTGCAACAGCCTTTTCCAGATCGTAAGGGAAATTAGCATCACGATCTCCAAATTACAGACCCTGTTGTTCCCTCTGAATAACACTTCTCTTGCAGACTCGTGATTGCACATGCTAGTAGGAGATGCGCTCAAACTCTGAAGAAGATTAGCAGTTTGATATTTTTGTCATTTGACACGTATTATCAGCAGCGTTTTGTGTCATCCCAAGGCAGGAAAACTGTGATGCTCCTTGTTTGCTAAAATAATCTGTCAACGCTGAACATGTTTCAGTCAATCCCACATCACGAACACTGACGCTGGGAGGTCCCATCCCTCCTGACTCCAGGGCCGAGTTGCATCAAAAAGCCTGGGAGACAGGTACAGCCGCAGGAGGTGTTTTGTCAAACAAAGTCTCCAGTCTGAGACAGGAATTGATGAGGTCTTTAATGCACGACACCTATGAAAAGGGTACTCTTCGGAATAAAATGAACCCTATTATTAAGGGCATCAAGACTGGGTTTGGAACTGAGACTAAAGCTAGATCTTGCTTTGATCTCTTCCTCACTGACGTCACAGGATTAGGATGTAATCCTGAGCACTCGCAGGCCTTGCTAACGCCAGTCCTGAAGCTTCCTGATGATGTTCACGGCTACCCCAGGGCAGATGCTGTAGGTATCAACGACACAAGCTTCCTCATGGCAATGGAGATGATGGGCAGCAAAAGCAATTGCTGCAGCCACACGCCACGAGAACCATCAGAGAAGCAGAAAACATAAAAATAACCCATAAAAAAAACTGAAATGAGAGATCTGAACCTGGAAATGCAAGAGTTAGCAAAGCCTCACAGGCGAAAAGCAGGGACCCAAGACAACTACGACCTCCGCAAATATTACGCATAATACGCATGCACATCAACAGGTATTTGGGAGGAATAGCTAGTGGCCTGCAGGAGCCTTCCGCCTCCTGTAACTGCATTTGTGTTACACAGAGGACTGAATTGGTGCAGGGCATATTCCCACCATAGGATAAACTGAGTGCTGCAAATAAACTGCATCAGGCTGCCTTGGCTTCAGCCTTGCCCTAACTCTACTGCAATGGAAAAGAAGCCAAAAGCCAGTGCACGCAGAAGCAGTTGACGGTGGATGGACTTGTTTCGTGTGAACAAACTACCCTATGGTGGATCTAACTAATCTTGTGTAAAGGGACAGTTTCTGTAAATAGAACTGCGAAAGGGGCGGTTTCTGTAAATAGAACCGCAAGCAAAGATTTAAGTGGATCTCTGAACAAAAGAAACGGTTGTTTCCCCTAGACCCCCAGATCAACCTCTTAATCCTGGAATTACAGATTTTTCTCAACAAGCAGTGTTTTCTGCACAGTGTATGTCTCTCCTACCATGCAATAAAATCTTAACATATCTGTGCACTAAATCTGTTTGATAAATGTTTTTCATCCTGACTTCCAAATTAATTTCAGAAATCTTTTAACGTAAATCTGACCTTTCACTCCACCTTCTTTTACTCAAGCTGTGCAGCCTACGCTTGTGTCCATAAGTATCCGTGAAGCAACAGGAATGCAAAAATAGATTTCCAATTAAGCGGTACTTTTTTGTTAAAAATCTGGTAAATTATCCTTTGGGAACAAGCAGAAAGGATTTCTTGCAGGAGCTCTTCTTCTTTAAATAAAAATACTTCATTTTACCATAAGTTTCCCTCCTTATAAAAGGAGAAAGTGTCCTCCCCAAGTCAAGCAAAAAATTTTCCTAGGAGTCAAGTACAAAAGCTTTTTCTTCAAAGAGGAAAGATGAGATGTACTTTAAAGAGATACTTCCAGAGAAAGAAGAAAAAGAGTTCAAGTCTAGGATGAATACAGCTTGGATATATGAGGCACCTTCTTCTCCTGGTGGCTTAGCAAGAATGGAAACCTCCCTCCTGAGAATACGCTGCCATGGGGACCGAGTGCATTTGTTTTAATCTGATGTGAGAGATGAAGATCTTCAGTCAAATCTGGGAGAGCAAAACCCTGTTTTCTTAGACATATAAAGTAAGGACAGAAAGTTGTCTTCTAACGAAGAGATTGTTGCCAGTCTATTTAGCACAGTCCTATCCCTCCAGAAAGCAAAAAGGAGATCTTTCTAAAAGAAACTAGCAGAGAATCATAGAATCATAGAACTACTTAGGTTGGAAAAGACCTTTAAGATCACTGAGTCCAACCGTTAACCCAACACTGCCAAGTCCACCACTAAACCGTGTCCCTAAGCACCACATCTACACGTCTTTTAAATACCTCCAGGGACGGTGACTCCACCACTTCCCTGGGCAGCCTGTTCCAATGTTTGACAACCCTTTCAGTGAAGAAATTTTTCCTAATATCCAATCTAAA